>CM069916.1:36023657-36462539 GCA_036172215.1 Camellia granthamiana
CTGTGCTTACATGGCACATCCAAACAAACCATACGTATAGACATTAATAACTCACAACAAAAATATAGTAGCATAAGTTCTGTACAAACAGGATCATCCAAAACTAAGTCAACCATGAAAACTATATACAGACATATTCAGAAACTTCGCCAACATGACAACATAGAACAAAATAACAAAAAGGCGAAGGCGGGTCTCGTGCGTGAGACACTAGGGCTGACTCTCCAAAACTCGGTTGTTCCACATAGACTTCACTGGGGCAGGGTCTGGACCTCTCTTGGCTCACCTACAAACACATGAATGAGCGTGAGCGATAGCCCAGTGAATAATATCAAATAAGAAGATACAAACGATATATAGAACAACATACTCCGAACGGCCTTGGGCCCAATTCACATTTTTATTTACATTTACATACACAATATAAGTCAAGTGACTGTGGTTTCAAACATACTGGCATTTGGCTCATTTATCTTTTATTCCTGTTAAAACGGCCTCTGGCCCACTTGTTTATGTCAAAACAGCCTCTGGCCCATCCATTTATGTCAAAACGGCCTTTGGCCCATCCATTCATGTCAAAACGGCCTTCGGCCCATTCACTTATGTCAAAATGGCCTTCAGCCCATTCATTCATGTCAAAACGGCCTTCGGCCCATTCACTTATGTCAAAACGGCCTTCGGCTCATTCATTCATGTCAAAACGGCCTTTGGCCCATTCGTTCATGTCAAAATGTTCGTCCATGATTCAAACTGGAAAACTTATGAGGCTTATAAGAAAATAAGCAATTGGACAGACGACAAGCTTCAATATCGATATTACTCACAGTGATCGGTTGGTTGGTTTGCCCTGGAGCTCGACCCTACACAGTCTATGAACACAAAAGGGTCAACAACCATTCAATCCGTTCTTAAATTCACAATTTCCTCTTTAGGCTTCATTCTTATCTCTTTAATTCAATTACAATGCTCAATGCATGCCTAAGAGTGCTTGCAAGTGAAAGAGAACGGAAAACGAAACACAGAATGCAAAAACAAAATTTTAGAAAATAGGGTTCCCGCTCGAGCGTGGACTTCCCCGCTCGAGCGGACCCTTGAGGCCTGCAAAAGTACTGGTTGCATGCAAAATACGCTCAAGCGTGAAATAGAGCACTCGAGCGGACGGCCTGTCTACAAAGCTCCCCCGCTCGCGTGAAATACCCCACTCGAGTGGACACCAAGTCTGCAAAAAGTACTGGGAGCACGTATTTCTCGCTCGAGCGGTCATTACCCCGCTCGAGTGGACATCAAAATTCTGGGTTTCCCAGATTGTGTTCTTGAGCTATAATTCGACTCTCAACCAACGTTTCATGCATTTTATAGCTCCAATTCCACACATACTTGTACTAACATGGTATAAACACCAAAACACATCATCATGGAGCTCAATTTCAAGGATTTAACACATGCATGGCTCAAATTGACACCAAACTCAATTCTAACATACACATTCATGCATTCAAAGCTCTTATCTTCATAGATTGTACATGCATGTGATGTCTAGCTCCCATTCTCAACTTAGATGATACCAATGGTGATTATACATGAGCTTCAACTACAAATTTACATGGATTTCAACCAAATTGCAACATGAATCATGTAATTCAAGCTCAATTATGCAAATTCCAAACAATTACATACATGCATGCATATATGGTCTTCCAATTCAACAAAACAAATTCAAAACATGCTCTTGACCATTAATTAACTTTGAACACACAAGATTACACCTTAAACTCACGAATTCAAGAATCAATTGCTTACCTAGAAGCCCAATCTATGGTTAATCCTTGAACTAGACTTCAATTACCCAAGTTTGAGTCAAAATTTACACAATTCTCTGCCTCTCTCTCTCTAATAGCCGGCCCTCTCTCTTCTTAGAGTTTTTCATTAGCCAAATGAAGCTAAAGGAGAGAAATGAGGGTGTAGTGCTCAAATACAACAAATCCCACTAGCCACAATTAATAATTTTAAACAATTTGAGCACAATGCCATTAAATAAATCAATTTAATCTGGCCCGAATCAATTTTCAATTAAATTTCACCGTAGGCTCTAAAAATTCCGCTAATCACAATGACGCGACCAATTTTGAGTTTTATGGCCGATAAGGCCTTCGATTTAATTCCCAAAGCAGATAATCAAACAGATATTCCTACAGTGAACAGATAGAAATTCAAAACCACATATTTTCACACAATGACATGCAAAATCATATTAAACACATAATCATACTCATATTAAGGACCAATTAACATATTACGGAACAGGGGTATCACAAAATCGGCCTGTCCACCCCAAGGGTTTTGCACCCGAGTCCAAAACTAACCGAAGAATTGCATTGGGCTGATTTAGATTTGATTGAAGAGCTCTGAGAGTCCTCTGCTATTAGACAAGCTTCATATCAACAGAAAATGCAAATGCACTACAACCGCAAAGTCCGACCGAGGAAATTCGATGTGGGGGACCTAGTTTTGCGTGAAGCCACTCTTGCCACCAAAAATCTGGTCGAGGACAAGCTTGCAGCCAAGTGGGAATGACCTTACATTGTTAAGGCCAGGCCTCGACCGGGCACTTACCGACTTCAGGACATGGAAGGTCGAGACCTCCCACACCCATGGAACGCCGAGCACTTGAAGCGTTATTTTCAGTAAAATGCCATGTTCCATTTCTGTATTAATCAATAGCTGTATGTTCTTTTTTGACAATCTACACACGTGGTTGTTTTGTACTTTTCACACATGGTGTAAATTTGTGATCAATGGGCTACGCGTTAAATGACAACAATCTCATATCTCAATTATCTGCATGGTATTTCAATGACACCTTGCTAAATTAAGTTACTTAAAGCCTCAGCCAGACTGAGCATGAAGGGCTCAGCCAAACTGAGTTATTTAAAGTCTCAGCCAGACTGAGCACGAAAGCCTCAGCCAGACTGAGTTATTTAAAGCCTCAGCCAGACTGAGCATGAAAGGCTCAGCCAGATTGAGTTACTTAAAGCCTCAGCCAGACTGAGCACGAAGGGCTCAGCCAGATTGAGTTACTTAAAGCCTCAGTTAGACTGAGCACAAAGGGCTCAGCCAGACTGAGTTACTTAAATGATTACAGCATAGTGGCCATACTTAATTAAAAATCCAGGTCCATACTTTTACATCTCTTAACATTCTTTACACTTTTAACTTTACATTTTTAATTCAGTTACAATCCACGCGCCTAGTCGCCCAAACCAATCTTTCATTTCTCAACACTTTTACACCATGATTTAAAGTTTCACACTTTAAGACTTTTACATTTCAACGTTTTCATTGTTAACATTCTTTGCATCATGGTTTTCTCACAAGTTAGACTGGCTTCCCACTCCTCAACTTTTACTACGATTTATGCACAAGTCTTATTCTCATGCCCATTCTCATTATTTTCAAATCTACAAGAAATAAAGACAACAGTACGAAAAGCACAACTCATTATTTTATTTACAAACTTACACATAATTCACTACAAAAATTACACAAAAAAAAAAAAACAACAACAACAACAAAAATTTTATTTACAAACAACAACACGCAAAACATAAAAATTTTACATCAATTACTCATCCTCGCTAGAGGCCAGGTCCTCTTCCTCGATCCCCTCATCCAGGGGGGTCTGGGCAACGTCGTCTTCATCAATTTTCACTTGGCTAAAGTCCAAGTCTGGGAACAGCTCTTCCACTTTGCGTTTGAAGGTCTTCCAGCCGCTGTCCCAGAATTCAGCCATTTCATGCTTGTAGAAGTCCGACCGCTGGAAACTCTAGATCGCTTCCTCTTCACTCCTACTTCCAACGGCCGTTCCCGACGGCCCAGCCCCCCCATCCCCCTCCCTCACCACGCTCCTGGCGACTGCGGCATCGATGGCTATCTGGAAGTCAGCAAACTCCTTAAATTGTTCCACCGCCACCTTACATAGATCGAGATACCCTGTCCTCTCAGCCGCTAGTCTAGCCTGCTCGTTCTTTAGCGCTTTGTCCAACTCAGCGATCTTCTAATCTGCTTCTTCCTTTTTCTTGATCGACTGAGCGCGTAGATCTTCATTACAGACCATAGCCTCATCCCACCTTTCATTGGCGACGGTGCAGGCTTTCTAGGCCTCCTCAAGCTTCTTCTGCTCGCCAGCCAACTGGAACTCGAGCGATACCACCTTGCGGCGTTTCGTCTCCAGCTCTAACTTGGTCGCAAGCAGCTCAGCATTAGCACGGTCTGCTGAATAGCCCTGCACCATCGCCAATACTTCCATCTTCTTGGCTTTCTGGGCATACTCCAGCCCCCTAGCACACGCACTCCGCGCGGCTTTCCTCCAGCCCCCAGTTTCCATCCTTAAACTTTCCAGCTGGGCCTTCACCTCCTCCAGCTTTGTCTTTAGTGGCTCTACTTCGCCTTTTGCGTGCACAGCTTTGCTCAGCAAGGCTCCTGCTAAGGTCGTCGCCTCCATCTAGGCCGAACAAAGCCCCCTTAGGAGTTCGGCCTTTGTAAAACTTGCCATCGAACATATGGCCGGGTCCTCCACTACTCCCAAGAGCTGGTCTGCAGCAGTCCTGGCTTCACCTCCTTCTCCTACCAGTCGCCCAGACACGACTCACGAGTGGTAAATGGCAGTCTTCAACCTGGCCTCCCCTCATTCTCCTTGAGGCACAAAAGTCCCCTTGGGCGATTGCTCTGCCCCCTGCTCAGACCCAGCCGCCCCACTTTCCACTTGTGTTGCAGAGCCCACGGCACTCTCCAACTCCACCTTGAGGGTCACCTCAGCCATTTCCTTCTTGCTCATTTTCAACGTCGGCTCCTCCTTCTCTACTCTCTTCTTTCTCTTCTTTAGTGCAGCCTCTACCTCCTTTTTGCCCCTTTCCTTCAGTGGGTCCACTAGAAGTGGTAGTGGCTCAAAACCGCCCAAGTCCTTACCCCCCAGCGGCTTGGGGCACGGTCGGACTCGCTCCCTCACGACCGGTTTAGGCGAACGGCCTAACTTCGCCTCTTTATATTGATCAGCCTTGGTGAAGCTATCCTCCGCCTTTTGCATTTTCCTCCTCGCCTCCATTTCTGTCGGCGCAAGGTCCCCACCGGTCGGCTGAGGACCCAGTCTTGAGGCAAACAAGGCTGAGGGCTGAACAAGGTCGTCCCACTTGGCGCCCTCTTTCTCCCTCCATGCCTTCACCTTTTTCACCCTCTCCTCTGCCTCCGTCTCCAACCTTGGCTCCATTCACTTAGTTGGTACCTTCCATACTGTGCACACTCCCACTCCCCCATTGGTTGACACGTGAAACCACCATGGCCTCCACCCCTTCATTGACGATGGCAACCCCGCCACCAAACCCTTCCCTGCCGCCGCCTGTAGAGTGACCCAAGTTTCTTGCGGGCCCGAAGCCTTGTAGCATGCAAAAAACTCATCCACCGTCATTGCAGCTCTATCGTTCGCCCGTGGCCACGCACTTGCACAGGCCAATAAAATTTTCCACGTGTTGGGCATCAGTTGACCCGGAGCCACCTCCAGCCGATTTAGCACGTCCACTACTATCTGGGGGAGCAGCAACCTCAACCCCTCCTTTAATGCCTCTTCGTAGAGGGTAAACTCCCCCGGTCAGGCGTCGGATGGCCTTTCCTTTGATGTCGGTAATTTTAACTCTATTTCCACGGGAATCTGATACTTCTCGCGCATCTCCTCCAACTCCTCCATGGTAAAGGTCGATTTGTCGGCCTTCGTGTGCCAGTGATCTGGCTCTACCTGACTGATTGGCTTCGTAGCCGCTATCAGCGTGGACGAGCGGGGTCACCCCGCCGGCTCCCCCTCACTTCCTACTCGCTTCTCCGTTCTGTATTGCTCCACCAAACTCCTCCGCGTTGTCGTCCCCCAACGAATCCAATATCATGGTGGGCACATCATCTCGAGCCATCTCTTATGTATGCCTGCGTATAGCTTCAGACGCTGGTACAAGGAAGTTCGCAAAGTGTTGCAAAAGTGTATCATTTGACACAAATGAGTTTACTTCTGGCACGATTTGGTTCTTTGCACTCAGATAGGTAAAGCGGATAACCCCAAACGCCCAAGGCTTTCTTGAATTCCAAGGGTCAAGATTAAATTTTGCTAGTTTGAAAATTTTCAAATTTTTTTCCAAAACCGCCTTTTCAACGCCCTACATTAACTTATCCCTTTGTTTCTTGCCCAATGCCTAACCTCCCCCATTACGGGATTCTGCACGTGTATGAACACGATCCACTGCCCCCCCATCTACTCTTTTCCACTTCACATCACCACGTACCCTGACACCCCGCAAGCCCCGCGCACTGCCACTTCTCCCTTTCACTTGGCCACCCTTCGTGGTCGGCCCTCTTTGTAGTCGGCCCTTTCGCTCGGTCACCCTTCGCAGTCGGCCCTCCTTGCAGTCGGCCCCCCTCACTCGGCCACCCTTCGCAGTCGGCCCTCCTTGCAGTCGGCCCCCCTCACTCGGCCACCCTTCGCGGTCGGCCCTTCTTACACTCGGCCTTTCTCACTCGGCTACCCTTCGCGGTCGGCCCTCCTTGTACTCGGCCCCCCTCACTAGGCCATCCTTGGCGGTCGGCCCTCCTTGCACTCGGCCCTTCTTATAATCGGCCCTTTCGCTCGGTCACCCTTCGCGGTCAGCCCTCCTCGCAGCCGGCCTCTTACAACCCCTGTTTTTTTCCTTATTCCCTTCGTTGGATTGAAGCTGCACTTGGGAATGGGGGACTACTGACATAGGTGGGCCTATAGGAGCGTTTGGCCCATCCCTTAGAGCCCAATACATAATTCAAACACCAAAGCCCAACAATGCTGGAGCTCAACGTGACATTAAGAACCACTGACATCCAGACAGCTGTCAAGAGTAGAACCAGCCACATCGGCAGATAAAGATCCTACAAAGTTATTACACCACACATCAATCATTAATGAAGTTCCCTGCAACATTTATTGCGATAACCCCTCCCCGTCGGAACAGAACGGCTTCACCATGAACAAGGCAAGTTAGGACATAGTGTGACACCCCGAATGTTTAATTAAGTACACATAAATATTTAGAGTTATACATAATTATAGTAGCATGTAATGATAGACTATTAAATAAATAAATATATAAAAATTTAATTTGGCATTGGATTATAAGACTAATTGGGAATTATTATTTGGGAGCAAAATAACACATTTATGGAATTATAATATTAATGGGGTAAACTAAAGATAGTAATAAATAATAATTTAACACCAAAATAAATGAATAAAAAAAAAATAAGCTAGTTGCCCAGCAAGAGTTGCAAGCTTCGGCCCAAAAGAAAAGAAAAACAAAAATAAATCATAAAAGTCTAAGTTAGTTTGGCCCAGCAATGGTTTTTAGAATTTGGCCCAAGCAGAAAAAAAAAAAAAAAAAAAAAAAAAAAAAAAAAAAAAAACAAAACAAAAGAGGCCCAAGTGTGTTAAGCCCAAGTGGGAAGATTTATGTTTATCTCTAACAAATGCAAATCTTATCTCAAATCTGCCATTAAGAACTCCACCCCCTAGCCTCATTATGCCTCCTGAGAGGGGGGGTACGTGGCGCTCCAGGGAAGCTTGGCTCACTATATAAATAGGGGTGAAGGTGATGAATCAGGGGAGGAAGAAACGTAAGAATAAAAAGAGTGGAAGCCGAGAGTGAGAGATACGTAAGTAAGAGTGAGGAGTTGATAGTAGGGAAGTTCTGGTAGTAAAGTAAGGCTAAAGGTTATAATTAAGGTGAGTTATATTATACCTTGAGTCACCAAAATGTATATTATATATGTTTTGACTTACCATACTTATTTTATACAAGTTATGTTTTTAATAAAAGTTATATTTTATAAAGGTTTCAGTTACGTGGTTTTATTTCTGAACTCTATTTGCTTAAAAGGAAACCCATAGATATGTTTGTTTATATTTTAAAGAATATTTGGCTATAACCTTATGTACAATTATGTTTTGTAAGTACTACCACGGGAGTCTCACGCCTTTGGGGACTTAAATAACCATTGGCCTCTGGTTGGTTACTTTGTGGCCCTCTGTTTGTCATGGATCCATTGACCTCTGTTCTGACTGTCACTTCTGTAACCTCTGTTCTGTTCTGTTTTATACCGTGGTTATGATTATTTATTTACATGATTTCTGTATAATGCCACTTTTAATAAATTGTCATTTTAACTTAAATTATGCAAATGTTTAGCCTAACTAATTATCCATGGATATTTTGTATTCCCTACACTCTTGGCATAATATTTCTCACTCTGCTGTGCGTTTATAGCTGTTACCCTTTCAAATGACGAGATGTAAGGAAATCCATAACCCTACAAAATGGAACCTGCATATGGACTGATGTTAAGCCACTATTTTACCTTTCTTTTTTTTATATTTTTGTTTCCTTTTGTCTCTATTCGGGGCTGGTCACTGAATAATAAAATAATGAAAGCCCTAGAAATGTATTTCTTTGTTTTAATATAGTAGCATGAAGTAAAATTTCTGTCTAAGTATATTTTTATTTTCGTTGCGCAGCTTAATTTGTTTCGAATGAGAATAAGTTAGTAAGTCACGATTCCAATTCTAAGCCCCTAGGGTTGGGTCATGACAAAGGTAGTATCAGAGTAACGGTTCACAAAAAAAAAAAGTTATAAATAAATCTATAACGAAAACCATATAGTATAGCAAGAAAAAAAATATATATATATATAAATATATGTGGTAAAATAATAATAAATAATTACATGTGACGTTAGTTTTCTTGTGTAAAATCTCACGTTTATTCTGGTATTGTAGAATGTCAGAGATTTACCTTGATGATGATTTTTGGAATGACCTCCAGGCCATCAACTTAGATGAAATTTTAGTCGAACACCCTGCCCCCGCCCCCGCCTCACCTGAGGGTTGGGGAGATTCTGAGGAGATAGTTAGGGAATTACACCCAGGTCTTGGCCGGTTGATGGGACGACCAATTTATATCCAGGTTGACCCTACCGACGTTCCACACCTATTATGGAGGCACAGCCTTGTCCATACACGCAGACGTTTTCTCGGACCATCTCACGTCGCCCACCAAGGTCATGACCGCCCGCATTATATTATAGGCCCTCTACCCCCAGAGTTTGCAGCCAGAAGGGGGAACGTGTACCCCGAGGATTACATTTTCACCACAGTCCCAAATCCACTAGAGATCATTAATATGCAAAATGTTTGACTTCGAAAATGACCTCTCATATGTTGAAACACCTGTTTGGATTGTCGACCGGGCATTTGTGGGTCATATACGGTCTATCCCCATTTTTACGGTCCAGGTAGCATGGGTGTGTTTTGGTATAATCCAGTTGGGGTGGGAGTTTGAGCTTTTTATGCAACACTATTTCCCCTGCTTTTTCGGCCCATCTGACCCACCACTCTAGATCTGGCTAGTAGAAAATCTTTTGTATGCTGATCTTGATATGTTCTAATCCCCTTTTTGTTGACTTTTGCTTTTGTTTACCACAGGGATGGGACACCAACATATTCTGACTAATATAATATGAATTGTTAAATAAATAAATAAAAATGTATAATGTTGGCAGTTTATATAAATATAAAGTGTACTACATGTTGTGCTACACATATATATATATATATATGCTGCGTTGAAAATATAATACCTCATTTATTACTTGTAGAATGGTTAATGGTAATGGAAGTGAGTCATCAGTTAGTGGTACGGAATCGATGGAAAGAGTAATGGAAAGAGCGGTTGCTAGCTTTCTACAAGCCTTACAAGCTAACATCAACAATGGGACGCCGGGACGGCAAGAAGGGCCAGTTACCATAAAAAAGTTCCAGGATCTGAAACCCACCACATTTACCGGCGGCCCAGACCCAATGGTAGCAGACGCTTGGATTAAAGACATGGAAAAGATTTTTCATGCCCTACCTTGCACCGAGAGGCAAAAGGTAACTTTCGCCACTTTCACTTTCAAAGACAATGCACAGGAATGGTGGCTTCTCGCTCTGGCCAAAGAGGAGATTACGACTTGGGCAAGATTCTTGGAAGTATTCTACGAAAAATACTTTCCGGATTCATTGCGGGAACGGAAGGCATCTGAATTCATACATCTTAAGCAAGGAACCATGACGGTGGCCGAATATGAGAGTAAGTTCACACAACTTGCTTAGTTTGCAACATACGTCATCCCCACTGAAACTCGAAAAGCAAGGAAATTTGAAGCAGGATTAGATGCTGGAATTAAAGACAGACTTGAGGTCTTGAAATTGCCAACCTATGCAGAAGTGGTGGATCGAGCGTACATAGCAGAAAAGGGAATTAAGGCCTCACGTTCTGGAGGACCAAGCTACAAGAAGCGGTTCTGGGAAAGAGACAACAGAAGACCCGGTGTTGCACCTCATAAAAATGTGAACATGGGCACAACCAGCTCAGGCCACCAAGGTCCTACCAACCCCCGAGGTGGCACTATTCCAAATTGCCCCACTTGTGGAAGGGTTCATTGGGGACAATGCCATCGAGACATGGGAGCATGTTTCAGATGCGGACAGTTTGGCCACTTGCTAAGGGATTGTCCAAAGATGGTTAATCCTATAGCCAGCCCCTCTGGCCCAGTCAGGAGACCCGCGGGATCTAGAGGAGAAAAGAAGGACCAAACCCGCCAAGGTCGGGCTTTCGCCTTGGTACCTGGAAAACCAGAAGTTATCGAGAACGTTGTGTCAGGTACACTTTCTGTCTGTGGTCTTTCAGCTCATGTCCTTATTGACTCTGGGTCAACTCATTCTTTTGTTGCACCCCACTTTGCTGCCAAATTGACATCAACACCCGAACCATTAGGATATACTTTGTCTGTGTCTTTTCCTTCTGGTAAGTCTGCCTGTAGTGCTGATGTGTACAGATCTTGTGTTGTATTCCTAAAAGGCAAAACCTTATATGTAGACTTGATTCCCTTCCACATTGGAAACTTTGATATAATCTTAGGTATGGATTGGCTGGCTGCCAACCACGCCTCTATCGATTGTAAAGCCAAAAAGGTCTCCCTCAAGTTACCAAACCAACCCGAAATTGTCTTTGATGGGGCTAAAGTTTCTAACCCTTCCTGTATCATATCCTCTCTGGCGGCCCAACGACTTCTAAGCAAGGGTTGTAGTAGTTATATTTGTTATGTGGTTGATACACAAAAGAGGCCCCTACCGTTGATGCAATTCCTGTAGTTCGAGAATTCCCAGATGTCTTTCTTGAAAATCTACCCAGTATTCCAGTTGATTGGGAAATCGAATTCACCATTGAAACCCAACCTGGCACGCAGCCTATATCAAAAACTCCTTATCGCATGTCGATGACAGAATTGAAAGAGTTGAAGACTCAACTCCAGGAACTCCTAGACAAAGGTTTTATCCGACCTAGTACCTCACCTTGGGGAGCTCCAGTATTGTTCGTGAAGAAAAAGGATAGCACGATGAGACTATGCATCGATTACGGGGAGCTGAACAAGGTCACCATCAAGAATCGATATCCTCTGCCGCGAATCGATGACTTGTTCGATCAACTTCAAGGCGCACAAGTATTTTCCAAAATTGACTTACGTTCTGGCTACCATCAACTAAAGGTTAAAACGGAAAGCATTGAAAAGACTGCCTTCAGAACCCGTTACGGGCACTACGAATTTCTCGTCATGCCTTTTGGCGTCACAAATGCCCCAGCAGCCTTCATGGACCTCATGAACAGAGTGTTCAAACCCTATCTTGATGAGTTCGTCATCGTCTTCATTGACGACATCCTCATATACTCCTAGTCACCAGAAGCTCATGAGGAACACTTGCGAATGGTTCTACAAACACTACGAGATCACAAACTTTATGCCAAGTTGAAGAAATGCGAATTTTGGATCACTAGTGTACACTTTCTCGGTCACGTCATTAATAAAGACGGCATCTCAGTTGACCCCCAAAAGGTTGCAGCAATTGTGGACTGGCCATGACCTACTAATGTGTCAGAAATCCGGAGTTTCTTGGGTCTAGCTGGCTATTATCGACGCTTCGTGCAAGATTTCTCAAAGATAGCATCGCCCTTGACCCAGCTAACTCAGAAGAACACACCATTTGAATGGACTGATAAACAGGAGCGTTGCTTTCAAGAATTAAAAGGTCGACTTGTGTCAGCCCCTATACTAGCACTCCCTACCGGAGCAGATGGGTTCGTAATCTATAGTGATGCCTCATATAGGGTTGGGTTGCGTTCTCATGCAAGACGGAAAAGTCATTGCTTATGCGTCACGACAATTGAAGACTCACGAGAAGAACTACCCGACTCACGATTTGGAATTGAGGCTGCGGTGATCTTTGCTCTCAAAATCTGGCGTCATTATCTCTACGGTACAACCTGCGAAATTTATACTGACCACAAGAGTCTAAAATATCTATTCACAAGAAGGAACTGAATATGAGGCAACGGCAACGGTTGGAATTTATGAAAGACTACGATATAGAAATCCATCCGGGCAAAGCTAACGTGGTAGCAGACGCACTAAGCCGAAAGTCAACGAGAAGTTTGGCATGCACTCTCGTTTCTTGCAAGGTCAATGGGTTGCTCGCCAATGTAACTGTGGAGTCTACATTGATTGAAGAAATTAAAGCACGCCAATGGGAAGATAAACTCTTGAAGAAAAGGTACGAGGAACAAGGAAACACGCCTGATCCTGATTTCATTATAAGCAATGGGATACTGAAATTTCGAAATCGAATTTGCATACCCGACATCCCGGAACTCAAGAAGAAGATACTGGAGGAAGCTCATAACTCAAGATTTGTAGTCCACCCTGGCAACACAAAGATGTATCATGATATGAAGGAACACTACTGGTGGACCGGAATGAAAAGAGATATAGCAAGCCATGTTTCCAAATGTCTGCATTGTCAGCATGTTAAAGCAGAGCATCAGAGACCTGCAGGGCTGCTATAACCATTCCCTATTCCTGAATGGAAATGGGAACACATTACTATGGACTTCGTGGTCGGGCTACCACAGTTATTTTCAAAGAATGATGCAATATGGGTCATAGTAGACCGATTGACAAAGTCAGCGCACTTTCTACCAATCAAAATCATGTACCCCCTGAATAAGTTTGCCACCTTATATATCAAAGAGATTATTCGATTGCATGGTATCCCAGTTTCAATCGTGTCTGACTGAGACTCTCGTTCCGTGTCTCACTTCTGGAATAAATTGCAAGAAGCTTTGAGAACTACACTGAAGTTCAGCACGGCCTATCATCCACATACCGATGGGCAATCCGAAAGAACAATCCAGACGTTGGAAGACATGTTACGTGTATGCGTGTTAGACCTCAAAGGTAACTGGGATGAGCACCTACCTTTGGTGGAATTCGCCTATAACAACAGCTATCAGGCAAGCATTGGAATGGCACCGTATGAAGCTCTGTATAGAAGGAGATATCGATCACCTTTGCGCTGGACAGAAGTCGGGGACAGGAAATTGTTAGGCCCCGAAATCGTGCAAATCACAAGTGAGAAAATCCAACTCATCCAACAGCGGATTCGTACTGCTCAGAGTCGCCAAAAAAGCTATGCAGATACTCGGAGACGAGACTTGGAATTTCAAGTAGGAGATCATGTGTTTCTCAAAATCTCCCCAACAAGAGGAGTGATCCGATTCGGAAAGCGCAGAAAGCTAAACCCACGTTACATCGGGCCATTCAAGATACTGGAAAGAATTGGTCCTGTAGCCTATCGCCTTGCATTACCTCCTGAGCTATCTAATATCCACAACGTGTTTCACGTTTCAATGCTTCGACGGTATCTCCGAGATCCAGAACATGTCATCAACTATGAGAACTTGGAAGTACGAGAAGATCTCTCTTACGAAGAACAACCAGTGCAGATTCTCGATCATCGTGATCAAATTCTCCGAAACAAGACCATACCACTGGTAAAGGTCTTATGGAGAAATCATCATATCGAAGAAGCTACATGGGAAACCGAAGGACAAATGCGAGCTAAATACCCATACCTCTTTGAAAGTTAAGGTACGTCAAGTTTGGGGACAAACTTCTAATTAGAAGGGGAGAAATGTGACACCCCGAACGTTTAATTAAGTACACATAAATATTTAGACTTATACATAATTATAGTGGCATGTAATGATAGACTATTAAATAAATAAATATATAAAAATTTAATTTGGCATTGGATTATAGGACTAATTGGGAATTATTATTTGGGAGCAAAATAACACATTTATGAAATTTTAATATTAATTGGGTCAAACTAAAGATAGTAATAAATAATAATTTAACACCAAAATAAATGAATAAAAAAAAAAAAAGCTAGTTGCCCAGCAAGAGTTGCAAGCTTCGGCCCAAAAGAAAAGAAAAACAAAAATAAATAATAAAAGTCTAAGTTAGTTTGGCCCAGCAATGGTTTTTAGAATTTGGCCCAAGCAGGAAAAAAAAAAAAAAAAAAAAAAAAAAAAAAAGGCCCAAGTGTGTTAAGCCCAAGTGGGAAGATTTATGTTTATCTCTAACAGATGCAAATCTTATCTCAAATCTGTCATTAAGAACTCCACCCCCTAGCCTCATTATGCCTCCTGAGAGGGGGGGTACGTGGCGCTCCAGGGAAGCTTGGCTCACTATATAAATAGGGGTGAAGGTGATGAATCAGGAGAGGAAGAATCGTACGAATAAAAAGAGTGGAAGCCGAGAGTGAGAGATACGTAAGTGAGAGTGAGGAGTTGATAGTAGGGAAGTTCTGGTAGTAAAGTAAGGCTAAGGGTTATAATTAAGGTGAGTTATATTATACCTTGAGTCACCAAAATGTATATTATATATGTTTTGACTTACCATACTTATTTTATACAAGTTATGTTTTTAATAAAAGTTATATTTTATAAAGGTTTCAGTTACGTGGTTTTATTTCTGAACTCTATTTGCTTAAAAGGAAACCCATGGATATGTTTGTTTATATTTTAAAAAATATTTGGCTATAACCTTATATACAATTATGTTTTGTAAGTACTACCATGGGAGTCCCACGCCTTTGGGGACTTAAATAACCATTGGCCTCTGGTTGGTTACTTTGTGGCTCTCTGTTTGTCATGGATCCATTGACCTCAGTTCGGACTGTCACTTCTGTAACCTCTGTTCTATTCTATTTTATACCGTGGTTATGATTATTTATTTACATGATTTCTGTATAATGCCACTTTAAATAAATTGTCATTTTAAATTAAATTATGCAAATGTTTAGCCTAACTAATTATCCATGGATATTTTGTATTCCCTACACTCTTGGCATAATATTTCTCACTCTGCTGTGTGCTTATAGCTGTTACCCTTTCAGGTGACGAGATGTAAGGGAAATCCATAACCCTACAAAATGGAACCTGCATATGGACTGATGTTGAGTCACTATTTTACCTTTCTTTTTTTTATATTTTTGTTTCCTTTTGTCTCTATTCGGGACTGGTCACTGAATAATAAAATAATGAAAGCCCTAGAAATGTATTTCTTTGTTTTAATATAGTAGCATGAAGTAAAATTTCTGTCTAAGTATATTTTTATTTTTGCTGCGCAGCTTAATTTGTTTCGAATGAGAATAAGTTAGTAAGTCACGATTCCAACTCTAAGCCCCTAGGGTTGGGTCATGACAAATAGACTTCCGGCCAACGTGACAGGCCGGAAGGGACAAGGAAATGATTAGTAGAGGATATAAGCGGGTTTCGAAGACAAGGAAAAGGTTAAGCTTCTCTATCACTAATATATCCCTATACACCATCTCTCTCTCTAACTTGCTCGTCGGAGGGTTCACTGGGGGACTCCCCGTTCCCCGTTGAACTCTTGTGTAGGTCTCTCCGTGGACTTGGCATTCGGGCACTAGTTTGAGAAGGGTGAATCAAACCGACCCGTTCTGTCTAGAACCTACGGTATCATCAATAACAATTATATGTCTTTGAGTCTTGTTAAGAGTGTTCTTAAAGTACAATAAAAATAAATAAATAAATAAAAGATATTAGATATTTTCAAAATATTATTAACAATTATTTTGAAACCCCAAATATTCTACTAATAGTTGTGAGTCTCACACTCATGTAAATGTTTGATAATATTTTTTGTATTCCTTGCCTTGCTTGGTATTCTTGACAAAGTGCCCAATAATGCTACATTTGAGATTCACCTAAAAAAAATTCTTATTTTTCGCTAAATTTTTTTAAAAAAATTTGTGTCATTTTTTACATTTTATTTTTATAGTCTAGTTAATGCAGAAGGATATAAAAAGTTCTAAGAAATCAAAAAATTACCTTTTCAAAATTTTTGTGTTCAAATTTTTTTTAAAAATTAGCAATAAACCCGTGCGATGCACGGCAAAAAATATAAATTTAATTATATATTTTTTATAAAAATATAAATAGTTTATTATTTATGTTTCAGCGTTACACTTAAGGTTGAGTAGAAAAATCGAAAAAAATTGCAAACCGATCCGATCCAAATCAAACTATATTCTTTATTTAATATTAAAGAAATTAAGTATTGTTAATTACAAATTATAAAAAGAAAAAATAGCATTATTAATTGATTACTTGAATTTTATTTATTTATTTTTGTTAAATATATTCAAGTCTAATCAACTTAGAATTTTTATTTTTTCAATTATGAAAAATATTCCTAATACAAAAAATGCAATGAATTATGTATTCACAATGAAATTGTGATAGAATTTTTTTCATTATCACTATACTTACTTAAGTCTATTAGTGATATTATACATAATATGAGTTCATAATATGACATGTATCGTATGGTTAAGATATTTGATATATTTGCTTTGCTTCCATTAAAAGTGGACGCCTTATAAGTAAAATAGTATAATTGTTTAAATTGTCTGGAAGAATGTGTTAGTGAAATTGATAAATTTAGAAATATTAATCAAATTCAAAATTATGTATTTATCTCGTCAATCACACCAAAACAGTTATGTTAAGTAAAATTACATTACATTATATAAAATTAATAAAGTAAAAAAAATTGAAATTTAGTTTCCTCGTTATTTATAGTAAAATTATATTGTGCTATAAATAAAATTTAAATTTATGAATGAGTTTAATAAAAATTAATTTTAATCTGTAAATACATTTCAAATAAAATTGTTAAATTAACACTCACGTACGAACTTATTTCTTAATTTTTATACGCTTGTGCATGGATTTTAACTTTTTCTTCTTAAATTAGCCATAATTGAAAAAAAAAATTAAAAATCTTGTCATAACAAAGAAATTAAATTTCAAATATTACCATTCTATTACTTTGATACTAGTATATTATTTGTGCTATGCACAGGTATAAATAAATAATTAAAAATTAATTTCTAAATTAAAATAATAATATAAAATTTATTTAAAATATTTAGTAAAAATAATTTATAATCAATTAAATTTTATTCATTTTTATCAAAGTTATACATAAAAGAAAAATTTTATTATGATGTCATTAATTGTGTGTTCTAAGTTCTTAATAAAAAATTACATGTCATAATTTAATTGGTAAGAATTAAAGAATAAATTACAAAAATTATATTTATGATAAAATATAAATACATTTCATTTTATACATTTCATAATTTTAATTTACCACATGATAGCAGTAAATTACATTTGTTAATATACTAGTTTTTCTTATTTTATAAAGCCTCAAAATTTGTCTACTTAAAATTATAAATTATCGTATGTCATAACTAATACATGAAAATGGATTAGGATTGACTTGTGGTGTTAGACTAAGCATTAGAAGTGACCTAGAAATTACTCGACTCAATATTTTTGCCAATGTGACATTCACCTAATCATTAAAAATTGTCTTTATCAGCTTGTGACCGGTATGAGCAAGTTTGAGGGTTTCAATATTGGATTATATATTAAAAATTAACCTAGAAAATCTAATTCGAGTCGATTTTTTTTTTTAATAATTCTTGGTTTAAGCCTATAATACATCATATTTTAATAACTCAATATCATTAAAAAAATAATTATTGTTTACGATGCTTTTTATCAATCAATAATTTATTATTTTTATAAATATCAAGAGAATTACATTTGAACAAATTCTAACATAAATTTTTTACTTTAAAATTTTAAGGCCTACACATTTTCTTTGACTCTATAACTAATCTTTGAGATAACAACCAAAATAAATTTCAATTATTATTGCATGGAGAGGCATATGTGATAAGAGTTCATGGTACACAATCTAAAAAAGTAGTATTAATTTTCAGTATAGAAAATATGTACACAACTTTATGTTATGCTTGATTCATGAATTTGGGTAGAATTTGAAATGAGAAAAGAAAAAAGAAAAAGACAGGTGAAATGTGATTTTACCTAATTTCACACACATTTTCATTTTTCCTTACAAATTTCTATCCAAAATCATGAATCAAACAAATCATCAATGTTTGAAAGGAGTTTTGGATCATTTATTGTATTGATATATATAGACACCCCATTTTTTACCGCCCTTAAGACTTGGGCGCCTCACGTTGATCACTCGATGATGAAAAGTTACGCCGTCCAATCGCTCAATTTCTTCAGCAAGAAGAGCTTTTAAATCCCAACCTTACACCGCATTTTGGACCAAAACTATTTTAGACCTTAAAACCCTCTTTTTCTAAAATATTTTTGCAAATATTTCTACAATGTTCCGAGACTCGCATTTCGTTGAAAAAGTTATACTTTTCGGTAAACCAAGTAAGGACAAAGTGGAGATAAATGAAAGAGAGGTGAACTCTTTGAAAAATCTTTAAAAACATCTTATTTATAAGTTTGGAGTTGAAGAAAATTGGAGACGAGGGAAGAAAACTAGTTGGGAAAATGGTTGAGTATGAAATCATTTAGAGAGAACTGAGCAGCTTTCACTAAATAAGGCCTATCTCTTTGTACACTTAGACTTTAGTTGTGAGGCCACCACCATTAGAAATTGGACTTCCGGGGCTTCAATTTAGACTCAAGAATCTCTTAAATCCGAGTCCGAATGAAGGAAATATGGCTGTTTGAAGTTAGGCATCAATCTAGTTAAGAAATGAGCAACCTTCACTAAAATAGGCATATCTCTTTTCACACTTATAATTTAGATGTGAGGCTACCACCATTGGAAAGTAGACTTCCGAGGCTTCAATTTAGACTAAAAAAAATCACCTAAAATCGAATCCGGATGAAGGAGATATACACATTTGAAGTTAGGCTTGGAAGTAAATTTTTGTGGCCAGTAGGCCACCACTTTTGGCCTGCCGGCCACTTGTGTAAAGCCCAGATATTTTGTGCCAGCTATCTCCCAAAAGCTCAAGCTATTTGTATACATATATTTTCGATTGAGAGGCTGTTTTTCTATATATACTTGACCTTTCCTCATGTTTTTAGGTTACAAAAATTTCCAAAGGGACCAAAACTTGAAATTCTCTCTCTATCTCTATCTTGAAACCTATACACTCTCTCTCTACACTTCCTAAACCAATATTGGAGCTCTCATTGTTGAGATTATTGAGTCCAAATTTCAGCCCTTGAGAGTGTAAGCTTTGTGGTTTGTTAACAAAAGAGTAACCTTGCTTCGAGAGGTATAATTTTGAGCATCTCTACACTACTTCTCTCCCATCTTTTCTTCATGTTTTTGAACTATTTTTGGACTATTTTTATGGGTTGAAGCTTGTGGTTTAAGGCTATTAAAGGTATAGGGGTTAACCACCCTCCTTTACACCTTGTCTCCTAAGCCTTTACACTTGTATTTCCCATCTCTTTGTCCATTTTTTTGAGCTTTTAAGTACTGATTTTCAGTGCTTTTTTAGTGGCTAAAATCATGTTTTGAGGTCCCAAAAATAGAGGGGTTAGCCACCCCTCCTTTGGCTTGTTTACTAGCTTAAATTCTCCATTATTTTAACTTAGTCTTTTAACTATTTTTACCTAAATTCCAGCTCTATTTTTGCTTACTTTAGGAATTTTTTTGGGCTGGTTGTGTCATTTATGCTTTATATTACATGCTTGTAGTGTAATGGTTCTCATAGGTTTCGTGGTTTAGGCCTTAGCCAGCAACCTATTTGAGTTGATAGCATTTATTTCTTACTTTCCATACTTGTATTCATCTCTAATCACCTCTACAACCTCCTTCATTTTTGGCTTTTTCTTTGTTTTGAAAATTGTTTCAAACTAGTTGTTTGTTTAAGCTTGAGATTAAGGTTGTTGTGTTTAATAGTTTAATCCCTTTAGAGATTCATTACTAACGGCATGACACTTCACTCATGCCTAAAACAACACTTGGCTTGGTACTCTTTTCCATTAGAGGATTTAATTTTCACTTTTGGACTTAATGAACTAAGGAATGATTGGTAATTAAAATGAAGTAATAAAATTGGGACTAAAAATGATGCAAGATAATAAGCAATTTGGTGTTCAATCGGACGTTAATTGAACACATGGAAACTTGAGTCATTTCATACTTATTAGTGATGAAATGGTTCAAGTTTCCAAGGTCAACCACTTCCTTTGATCAATCTATGATAGGGAGGAGATTCTTGAGTCTTTACTTGTGCATTTACTGAAATTGTATCCCTTGGTTCATAAGTCATCACACAATGAAATTGAGTCGATTGATGGCTTGCGGATCAAGCTTACCACTCATTTGAGCTGTTTGATGATAAGAAGGGGTAGGGTATACAAACATCCCCTGAGGATACTCTGTTTGTGCTTTGTTTGTTCTCTGTTGCTGCAGGAGGGAACCAACATTGGTGCCCAGCAGGCCACTTTTACTGGACGGCAGACTACGATTAGTGGCTGATCGGCCACTACTTCAGGGCTGCCGGCCACTTTTGTCAACCAGGCAGTGCATTGTTTTAGCAGAGCAGAGCAGAGGCTAAGGTTCAAAAACAGTGCAGAGACATTCTCAGGGAAGAGCAAATCATGTGCATGCATAAGTGATTCCTCGCTCCACAGGGCCCGTTAGATTTGTGTAATTGTAATTAGTTGTAATTAATTAGTATATTGTAATTATTTAATTAGCTAGAGTAGCTAGTTAACTTGGTGTTGTAATTAATTAGTTAGATTACTTAATTAGTATGTTGTAATTATTTAATTAGCTAGAGTAGTTAGTTAAATTCCGTGTTGTGATAATTAGTTAAGTAGCTTAGCTAGTTTATTTATTCGGACCCTCTTGTGCGATGGCAAATTGTAATAAGTGTGTATGTCTTCCAACCCCACGTCTTTCTCCATTTTATTTACTTGCTTATAATGGGTAGTTTAGAACATCATGTTTCTTTTAGCATTTCCCATGTTTGCATCCATTTGTCTTGCATGCATTGAGGCTCGGTTCATCATTCTAACAAGCATTATCATTTATTACTTCGTTGAATGCGTGTTTAAACCGCATGCTATCAAATTAATTCATATGTCATATTAGTAGCCAAGTCTATTAATTGCATCTTGCATGTGTTGCATTAGTCATCAGTCATATTACATTAATTAGAAGCATGCATGTTTTCTAACGATTTTGCTTGTTTTGGCTTGCCCCGAAATACTAGGTGAACATTTTATTGCTTTAGCATATTGCATGAGTGTGATTGTTGTCATGTCGAGCATGATACCATGAGGCTAATTGCTTAATTACTATACTTGCTTGAATGCCTGTGGATGAAGGCTAATTGCTTGAATTGGGATAATTTGAGTAATGTGTATGTGATATCACTTTTTCATGAAGTGGTACACATTCAAACATTTTTCAAAACAAACTTGAATCAAAATGTTTCAATTTTTGCAAATTAGTCTATACTTGTGTGCGTTACATAGTAATGCTAGTCTAATAATCGGAACAAGAGTATATAATGTAAACAAGATTCACATCATGATTAGTAGAGGCCGATCTTTGATCGGGTGAGTGGGGGTGCTCAATTCATGACCTTCCCTTCTTGTACCTAAGTTCCGGAGCCGAGACAACTTTGGTGATGACGGATAAGTGGCCTTTGGCACGAGTCTTGAGTTTCCTAGATTTTTCAAAAAATATTTAGGTGGTAACTCCATATCTGGCAGAGCAGTCCATTTTTGACATTTTGATTCAAAGTCGATTTTCCAAAAGATTTGCCAAATTTGGACTCTTTTGTGTTTATCTATTTCACATTGCACTTGTGGAATCAGATTTAGAACCACAGGAGTCCGAACTGTGGGGCTAGTCGTATCCGAAAGGAGCAAGAAAAGTCGAGCTACAATTTCTGGCGACTCTGCTAGGGAATTAGAGAACTTGACTTTAAATTCATGATGTGAAATTTTATCTACACTTATATGTTCTTTGCATTGTATTTGCATTGGTGTGCTTAAGTCACTGTGTTTGTCATCTGCTATTCTTGGACGGTTTGCCGGAGGCTTGCCCAAAAGCTTACCAAAAGGCTGACCAGTCGTGGGCTCTACTATGTTGGGAACACAACCTTTAGATCTGGACTACCGCTGTACCGTTTGATCTTCCTTTCACTTCTCGGTGTTAGGTGTGAGAAGTATATTAGATAGTCTTGCTGAGGTACCCTCTTTTGACCATTTGGCCTAGTTGCATATAAAAAGCCATAGTGAATGTTCCAAACTTAGGACAGGATACTCACCCGAATGTAGGATTGTGTGAAACCACTTGATTGAAGTAGTAAAACCCTAGTTCATGACAAAACTAGGACAGGGTAACTCTACCCCCTCATAGGGGTGTTTTGGCTCTCTTTTACCTCGTATGTGCTTTGTAGTGAAACTGTACGAGAATGCTTCATATCAGTGGTATAGTTGATATCAGTTTATGGGGTAGAATTTAGTAGAGCGTACAGTCATTCAGCTGTGATCATATCCGTTCTAGTGAAATTAGGCTGAGGTATTGTCTGTTTTCTCTTTTGCAAGGTAGTCCTAGAACCACAGCTTCAGAAGGCTCTGATATCCCCCAGGTACTCTGGACTTGTGTTGATAGACTTCATTAAGTTGGAGATTTAGTTCAAGGACAACCAGTGTTTCCTTCGTCGGTGACAAGGCAAAAAAGGGGCCAGACAGGGCTCACCGGTTTCACTGTTCCGGTATTTACCGGCTAGATCATCTCTGTTCAAAGCACGGCCATCTACCTCTATCATGGCTCAACCTCCGACAAATCTAGAGGATTTACTGATCCGTCTTCAGCAATCAGTAGGTTCGCTGCAGCAAGATATGGCTAGGCAAGCTAAAATATTACAGAAAATGATATTCAACTTTAAGGACCTCCATGAAATTGGGGTTCAAATCAAGAATGCCATCAGACAAGGGCTAATTGTGGAAGATAATGAACCTGTAAGGAAGAATATTCTTCGCAATTCCAATGCTACTACAGTAGTAGCGTAGTTGTGAAATGCTCAAAAGTAAACACTGTTACCAGTCCCATCAAAAACCATTTTCCTGATAATAGCCTACCGACCACTTTAACTTGATCCCAAGCCCAAAATTTTCATCCTCTTTACATGGCTCTCTCTCAAGCCTTGAAAATGTTGTGAGAAAAAGGACACCTAGAGCTTCTAGAACCCCGACGCCTTCCAAATCCTTTTCCACCAAGACATGACCCCGCTAAATACTGTGCCTATCATCAACAATCGGGTCATGATACAAACCATTGCATCCGCCTCCATCATAAGATTCAAGATCATAGCTCCACCAAAAAGGCCTCAGGCCACCACTAACCCGTTACCCTCACACCTCAACTTAATCCATACACTGCGATCCACCTATAACCCCAGCATATACATCGCCCCAGCCCATTTACCCAAGCCTGAGGTGTTCATTCCAGAAAACACAAACTTGTGTATGATAGATACACTCGAACCCCAATAATCTCAAACCCATGAACCCACTACTTCTGAGCTAATGAGCATGATTGAAGATTTGCAAAGAACTATGGCAGATTTAGCCTTTGGAATTTTGGCTCCATCATCGACCACATCACGGGCCAGAAATTTCATGCCAAAAGGCTCCCCAATCTTGCGGTGAGCTGCAGTTAGAAAGGGCTAACCCAAAGCTATCTCAAGTTTGGGTCATGATATGTCAACGAGTCTAGGTGATCACATGTCAACAACAAATGGGCCTCGCTCCGATATAGTCACCCAATCCCTTGGCAAAGCTGAAGCAAGTGGCAAGAACAAGGCCGGGGCAAGTATCGATCCTGATGCACATCTCCAGTGGGCTATAGAGGCTTTCAAGGTCAAAGAGCTGAACAAGCAGCAAGTGCTAGCTGTTGTTGCAAAAACTATAGATGACATTTTTGCCACTTAGGTTGGGAGCATTTTGAATCAAGGGGCAAGCCATGAGAAAGGATGCCATACCAAAAACACCCATTTCAGCTCCAATCCTACACTCGTAAGAGATCATCAAACCCAATCAGCACTCGCCAATCCTTGCAGGACTGGTAACTACACCTACAATCCTTTTTTCATGACCTTATCCAAAGCTCTCCAAATCCTCATAGGACAAGGCCATCTCAAACCTCTTGACCCTCGGCCTCTCCCTGATCCCCTTCCATCCAGGTATAATGCTGCCAAAAACTATGCCTTCCATTAACAAACCGGCCATGACACTGACTGTTGTTTTCGCCTTCGCCATGAAGTTCAAGAACTGATTAACAATAAGGTCATCACTCCACCGGATCCTACAAAGTCTATCGGTGCTAGATCAATAAACTTGGAGGATAATGTGACTATGTGATCGGGGAGGAACCACCAGCTGATGGCGCTCATTTTACTCCAGATGTGGTGGATGGCACGCACTGTTTTAGCACTTTGAAAATGTTGTTTATTGTACTTTCGGACTTGGGTATTAAGTCAGTCTTGTTGTGTTGTATTGAGTTAGTCTTGTTGTGTCGGAGGTTTGTGATTTCGGGGGTATTAACTCGGACATCACTTTCTTGTTTTGTGTTTGTCTTTTAGACTCTTTCTTTTGTGTCTATTTCTATCATTGAGCCAGTTGAGCCAGAAGTTTTGAATGAAATGGTAGTTATTTTCACATACTTCTCTGTGCCTTTAAATCATTGCATTGACCAAAGTTTTTCAAAACTTTTTCCAAAACTATGATGAAAATAAAAAGGGAGGAATTCCTTGAGATTTGTAAAATTTGATCAACTGAAAGGAAGAAAGGCCTGCTAAGCCCTTAATGAATGAGATCATGTTTGTTAATGTAAATACTGAGAAGGATCCTGGCTTGGTCTACATTGGTTCTGTATTGTCCTCAGAATGAGCGACTAGTCACTTTATTAAAAGATTTCAAAAACATGTTTTGCGTGGTCCTACGAAGACATACCTATAATTGATCTTGAGATTGTATAGCATATGATCACTCTCGGCCTCGGTACTCGACCCCTTTACTTTCAAACCTTGAACCTTGATTCAGTAACGGTCAACCAAAAGGAAACTTGCATAGCTGGATTAGAAACAACTCTTGAACTAGGGGCAAGAAGGTCAAATGTCATCAACGGAAGCTTGCATAGCTGGATGAGAAGCATTCCTTGAACTAGGGGCAAAAAACATCAAATGTGCTCAAAGATTCAAAACTAGGTCATTTCTCAAGCTAATGAAGATCGGTAAGAAAGCCCAATCCCATAATCTAAATGAAGAAAATTTATTGCTAAAGGGCAATCGAGTTCCTATCCGCGACACTAGGGGCAAATTCAGACCTAATTGGATGGGCCCTTACCTCATCAAAGACTGCGGCCATTCTCTTGGATTCAGATGGCTTAAAGATCTCAAAATCGATCAACACGAATAAATTAAAATTCTTTATCCTTGAGATACTCGCTGGGCCGAAAACCCAAAAGGGCGACTCAAGCAAAAGTTAGAGTATAAAAAAAGAATTAAAAAAAAAAGAAAAAAAAAGAAGAAAAAATGAAAACAAGAAAAGAAAAATGAAAAAGAGAAAAGAGAAAAATGAAAAGAAAAGAAAAATAGAGCTCGCAAGGTTGAAAACCCGGAAGGGCCGCTTTGGCAAAAGTTAGAGTGTAAAAGGAGAGAGTTAATACCCGAGTGCACCTTACCTTCGGAACTATGTACGGCCTGTTTCCCATCTTTGGGATATGTAGGCAACTTCATCCTGAAGTTCGACCCCAAGCATTTTCAGCCTTCTTGTCTCATCCGTGTTGATTGGCTTATCTTTGTTCAAACTCGGCTATCCTATCCATGTCTAATTGGATCATCTTCATTCAAATTCGGATTGTCCTATTTGATTAAAAGATTCAGTTGCAGGACAAATCAAGTTCAGATCTAAGGTTGTGCATCTCAGGAGTTAATTCCACGTCGGTCAAGAAGTGGCCATTTGCCAAAATAGTTTTGATGATTTTTATTGAGGTTGACTAGTTTTCTTGAAAAATATTCCATTTTTTCAAAATCGGACGGTTTCTTGGACTTAAAAAGAAAAAATTTCAGTGCTTACAACCTGACTTACATGATTTCAAAGCAAAAAGTCGAACAAGCATGTTAATTTAACTCTCATGTTAGTCAAAATTGTTTTAGCAAAAAGCCAAAAAAACAAAAAAAACAAAAAAAACAAAAATGGTCAAAGTAATGAACTAGGGGCATAGTCGAGTCAGGTTTTTTGTCTTTTCCTCGTTGTCAACATACTTTCCAGGAAGGGCACAACTAAAATTAGCAGCAAGGAGGCCAACCACACCTGGGAAGGGATAAAAAAATAAGAGAGATTAAAGAATAGAGAGATGTGCACTGAGAGAAAAAGTAAGGAAAGTGTTTTTCAGAGAAAAAAAGATTGAGTGCCAAAGTGATGTGAGAATCATAAATAAGAAAGGGTGGGAAACAATGCAGTGGGTTCTTTGTGAACCGAGAGGTCTCCTACAGGTGGAAAACATCCAAGTGTTGTGTTTATTGTTTTTGTTTGTCTCGATTCTTGTTTTGAGTCGTTTTGAGTGTAAATAGATGTGTTTAAGTTGTTTTACTTTGTTTTTTCTTTGTTGAGTCCTGGTGTACAGTGGTCAGTCATAGGCTCAATACCTGGTTAAAAACTCATTATCAGTTCCAATTTCAAGAAATAAATCGTTTTGTGCTTAGAGTGCTGTGCCATTCTCAACATATGTGCAAAACAGGATTCTTTTTTTCATAAACTGCAGGGTTCAACCCAGTCAAGAGAGAGAGAGAGCAACCGAACTAGGACCTATTTGAAACTACATGGGTTCCAAACTGCAAAGCAAAAGAAAAAAGGGAAAATTTGAAGCATCTTAGTGTGTTTCAACTTCAGCAAACTTCGAGACTGCATTCCAGGTGCACCTTCTCAGACCTTGCTAGTTCTCTAAAGTATGAGTGTACCTTGACCCCGAGTTTAGGCTTGCTTCAAGTCAGAATGGCGATCAAAGCAGCATCCGTGGTTTTCACATGCAGATGTTACCCCTTGCCAATATCTGAAGACCTTTGAACTGTGAGTTGAAGGTAAGTATTTTGAAGAACACAAGGGGGAGATCCCCGTTAGAGTAGAGCGGTTCTTTGCCACTCGCCTCATAAGGTGCTTTCTAAGGCGCCGCTTTGTTGGATTACTTCATTTCCTCAACATCATCCGTTACATTGTTTGTCACACATACCATATCGTGTATCTATCGCACAATAATCTCACTTTGTGCTTCTATCGCACAATTAATCATTCTGTGCATCCATCGCACAATCACTTCGTGCATCTATCGCACAATCTCAACATCTATTGCACTATCTTGTGCACCTTGTATCGCACTATCTTGTGCACCCCGTTTCGCACTTTCTTGTGCACCTTGCACCTGTATCGCACTATCTTGTGCACTTTGAATTACACTATCTTGTGCACTTTGTATCGCACTATCTTGTGCACTTTGAATCACACTATCTTATACACTTTGTATTGCACTGTCTTGTGCACTTTGAATCACACTATCTTGTGCACCTTGTATCGCACTATCTTATGCACTTTAAATCACACTATCTTGTGCACTAGTATCGCACTATCTTGTGCACTTTGAATCGCAGTATCTTGTGCACCTGTATCGCACTATCTTGTGCACTCCCTTGGTCTAGGATACCTTAAATTCTCTAAAGGTGCAATTCCTTTGGTGTTTGTCGTGCCCGAATGACTTCAGGCGGTTTGGTATAGCCACCTGGCTATGTTTGTAGTGAGTTCCTAGGAGATCAACTGAGACGGTAAAAATTAGAGTTCAAATGGCTGAGGCCTAGAATGCAAAGGTTCGGAATTTCCAAGACTAAAGTCTGGTTTAAATACCGAGGGGTGTATCCTCACTTGAAATTTGTATGACAGCTCCATAGGTTGAGGTAGCTTGTATGCGCCTCAATTTTGGATACTGAACCAACCTAGTCTATCACCCTGTTGGAGAATAGAGAAAGTTGCAAACATGGCCAGGAAGAAAAGTAGTACATGTGGTTTGGAAGTGTAACCAAAAAGAAGAGAAAGATCCCCAGCAGCATAAGGTGAGTCCTCGCCAATTACCCCTGTAAGGCACCACTTCCTAGCTACTACATCGCATTTTATTATCTATTACATCTATCGCATCGCATAAAGAATTTATCGCATGCATCTACTACACTATCCATTACATTTATTACATCATACCATTTTATCACCTACATCCTTTCTATGTTAAGTTTAGTTCGCCATGTGCTCATACCTTTCCTTTGTTGAAACATGGTTTTGTCATGGTAAGCTGAGGCCAGTATTGAGGGTGTCAACACCTTTTCTATGTTAGACGTGGTTTGTTTTGTGTTCATGCCTTTTCTAGGTAAAATGTGGTTCAGCTTACGCCTCTTATCCATTGCATTCATTGCGTTGTATTTTGTCTTGATGCATTCAGCATTTAGGATCATTATCTTTCCCTAGCAAAGCATCCTCACTTATATCATGCCACCCAATTACTTGTACTCTTTCTATGAAAAACATAGTCTTGCATTCCTTTGCATCCATGCTGCGCTGAGGCCAGTATTGAGGATGTAGGCACTTAGCCTGTGTTAAGCGTCGTTTGGATATGCCCACTTTTTTCTACATAAAACGTAGTTTGATTTTGCATCTCCATCCCTTTATGGTATTTGTGTGGTAAGCACTACTTGTGGTTTGATTATATTATTGCATTGCACTGTATATCATTTGTATTATTACATTACATCGTACATATCATTTGCATTCTGCTCCTGAACTACGCTAGTTTGATTCCTTGTACAGGATATGTAGGCAACCCACGGGTTTAACCAACTGCATTTGCATTTTGTTTGTTTGCCCAAGTCTTATGGCCTTGTCAAAATGGGTCGTCTTCAGGCTTTGACATTCACTCGCATTATTTCATGACTTCAAACTCTGTCAAAGAAGGGCAACTGTAGACATCCTATTTTTGACAGCCCTAAAGACTTGGGCGCCTCAGGTTGATCACTCGATGATGAAAAGTTGCGCTGTCTAATCGCTCAATTTCTTCAGCAAGAAGAGCTTCTAAATCCCAACCTTACACCCCATTTTGGACTAAAACTATTTTAGACCTTAAAACCTTCTTTTTCCAAATATTTCTATAATGTCCCGAGGCTTGCATTTCGTTGAAAAAGTTGCACTTTTCAGTAAACCGAGTAAGGACAAAGTGGAGATAAATGGAAGAGAGGTGAACTCTTTGAAATTTTTTTAAAAACATCTTATTTATAGGTTTAGAGTTGAAGAAAATTGGAGGAGAGGAAAGAAAAGAAAACTAGTTGGGGTAATGGTTGAGCAAGAAACCATTAAGAGAGAACTGAGCAGCCTTCGCTAAATCAGGTATATCTCTTTGTACACTTAGACTTTAGTTGTGAGGCCACCACCATTGGAAATTGGACTTCCGGGGCTTCAATTTAGACTCAATAATCTCCTAAAGCCGAGTCCAGATGAGGGAGATATGGTCGTTTGAATTTAGGCATGAATCCGGTTAAGATAGAAATAAGCAACCTTCACTAAAATAGGCATATCTCTTTTCACACAATTTAGATGTGAGACTGCCACCATTAGAAATTAGACTTCTGGGGCTTCAATTTAGACTTAAAAATCACCTAAAACCGAATCCGAATGAAAGAGATATGCACATTTGAAGTTGGGCCTGGAAGTAGATTTTTGTGGCCAGCAGGCCACTATTTATAGACGGCAGGCCACCATTTCTGGCCTACCGGCCATTTGTGTAAAGCCTAGATATTTTATGCCAGTTGTCTCCCAAAAGCTCCAACTGTTTGTATACAGATATTTTCAACTGAGAGGCTATTTTTCTATATATACTTGACATTCCCTCATGTTTTTAGGTTACAAAAATTTCTAAAGGGACCAAAACTTGAAATTCTCCCTCTATCTCTATCTTGAAACCTATACACTCTCTCTCTACACTTCCTAAACCAATATTGGAGCTCTCATTGCCGAGATTATTGAGTCCAAATTTCAGCCATTGAGAGTGTAAGCTTTGTAGTTTGTGAACAAAAGAGTAACCTTGCTTCAAGATGTATAATTTTGAGCATCTCTACACTACTTCTCTCCCATCTTTTATTCATGTTTTTGAACTATTTTTGGACTATTTTTATGGGCAGAAGCTTGTGGTTTAAATCTATTAAAGGTAGAGGGGTTAACCAACCTGCTTTACACCTTGTCTCCTAAGCCTTTACACTTGTGTTTCCCATCTCTTTGTCCACTTTTTTTGAGCTTTTAAATACTGATTTTCAAAGTTTTTTCAGTGGCTAAAATCATGTTTTGAGATCCCAAAAATGGAGGGGTTAGCCACCCCTCCTTTGGCTTGTTTACTAGCTTAAATTCTCCATTATTTTAGCTTAGTCATTTAACTATTTTTACCTAAATTTCAGCACTATTTTTGCTTACTTTATGACTTTTTTGGGCTGGTTATGTCATTTATGTTTTATATTACATACTTGTAGTGTAATGGTTCTCATAAGTTTGGTGGTTTAGGCCTTAGCTACCAACCTATTTGAGTTGATAGCATTTATTTCTTACTCTCCATACTTGTATTCATCCTAATCACCTCTGCAACCTCTTTCATTTCTTGGCTTTTTCTTTGTTTTGAAAGTTGTTTCAAACTAGTTGTTTGTTTAAGCTTGAGATTGAGGTTGTTGTGTTTAATGGTTTAATCCCTTCGGAGGCTCATTACCAACGGCATAACACTTCTCTCATGCCTAAAACAATACTTGGTTTGGTACTCTTTTTCATTAGAGGACTTAATCTTCACTTTTGGACTTAATGAACTAAGGAATGGTTGGTAATTAAAATAAACTAATAAAATTGGGACTAAAAATGATGCAAGATAATAAGCAATTTGGTGTTCAATAGGACATTAATTGAACACATAGAAACTTGAGTCATTTCATACTTGTTAGTGATGAAATGGTCCAAGTTTCCAAGGTCAACCACTTTCTTTGATCAATCCACGATAGGGAGGAGGTTCTTGAGTCTTTACTTGTGCATTTATTGAAATTGTACCCCTTGGTTCATAAGTCATCACGCAATGAAATTGTGTTGATTGATGGCTTGCGGATCAAGCTTATCACTCCTTTGAGTTGTTTAATGATAAGGAGGGGTAAGGTGTACAAACATCCCCTGAGGATACTTTGTTTGTGCTTTGTTTGTTCTATGTTGTTGCAGGAGGGAACCAACATTGGTGGCCGGCCGACCACTTTTATTAGACGGTAGGCTGCCATTAGTGGCCGGCCGGCCACTACTTCTGGGCTGCTGGCTACTTTTGTCAACCAAGCAATGCATTGTTTTAGCAGAGCAGGGCAGAGGCTAAGGTTCAAAAACAATGCAGAGACATTCTCGAGGAGGAGCAAATCATGTGCATGTATAAGTCATTCCTCACTCCACGGGGCCCGTTAGATTTGTGTAATTGTAATTAATTAGTATGTTGTAATTATTTAATTAGCTAGAATAGCTAGTTAACTTGGTGTTGTAATTAATTAGTTAGATTACTTAATTAGTATGTTGTAATTATTTAATTAGTTAGAGTAGTTAGTTAAATTCCGTATTGTAATAATTAGTTAAGTAGCATAGCTAGTTTATTCATTCGGACCCTCTTGTGCAAGGGCAAATTGTAATAAGTGTGTATGTCTTCCAACCCCACGTCTTTCTCCATTTTATTTACTTGCTTATAATGGGTAGTTTAGAACATCATGTTTCTTTTAGCATTTCTCATGTTTGCATCCATTTGTCTTGCATGCATCGAGGCTCGGTTTATCATTCTAACAAGCATTGTTGTTTATTACTTCGTTGAATACGTGTTTAAACAGCATGCTATCAAATTAATTTATATATCATATTAGTAGCCGAGTCTATTAATTGCATCTTGCATGTGTTGCATTAGTCATCAGTCATATTGCATTAATTAGAAGCATGCATGTTTTCTAATGATTTTGCTTGTTTTGGCTTGCCCTGGAGTAGTAGGTGAGCATTTTATTGCTTTAACATATTGCATGAGTGTGATTGTTGTCATGTCAAGCATGATACCATGAGGCTAATGGCTTAATTGCTATACTTGCTTGAATGCCTATGGATGAAGGCTAATTACTTGAATTGGGATAATTTGAGTAATGTGCATGTGATATCACTTTTTTTAAGTGGTACATATTCAAACATTTTTTAAAACAAACATGAATCGAAATGTTTCAATATTTGCAAATTAGGCTATACTTGTGTGCGTCACATAGTAATGCTAGTCTAATAATCAGAACAAGAGCATATAATGTAAATAAGATTCACATCATGATTAGTAGATGCCGATATTTGATCAGGCAAGCGGAAATACTCAATTCATGACCTTCTCCTCTCGTACCTATGTTCACGAGCTGAGACAACTTTGGTAATGATGGATAAGTGACCTTTGGCACGAGTCGCAGGTTTCAAAACAGTACATTTTTTGTATTTTGATTCAAAATCAATTTTCCAAAAGATTTGCCAGATTTGGACTATTTTGTGTTTATCTATTTCACATTGCACTTGTGGAATCAGATTCAGAACCACAAGAGTCCAAACTGTGGGGCTGGTCGTATCCGAAAGAAGCACGAAAAGTCGAGCTACAATACACACTATCTAAAAAAATCCTATATAATATTTGGCGGGGAGAAGCAAATTCTTGAAATGAATCATCATTCACATTATAAAGGAATAAAAGTTAGCTAATAAAATTGTTTTTAATTATTTAAAAAATTAAACATCAAGAGAAATAATATATAGAAGACGTGAATTGATTCTTATATTTTAATAATACAAAAATCTAAATTTTAAAATTGATTCTTTTCAAATTTCTAAATTTAAATTTTTAAATAAATTAATTAACTTTCTTTTTGAAATGTGTAAATTAAAACATAATAAGATTTTTTATTAAATGATTCAATAAAAGTTAGAAGTTTTTTTTAAAAAAAAAATTAAAACTGATTAGTTAACTTTTCTTTTCAAATTTCTGAATTTAAATTTATAAATGAATTAATTAACTTTTCTTTTGAAATATGTAAATCAAGGCATAATAATAATTTTTTTTAATGATTCAATAAAAGTTAGCCAATAGAAGATTTTTTTAATTATTTAAAAAATAAGCATTCTAGAAAAATATTATGGGGGTGGGAGAATCAAATTCTTAAAATGGATCATCAATCAAATTATAAGAGTATAAAAGCTAGCCAATAAATGATTTTTTAATTATTTAAAAAATTGAACATCAAGAGAAATAATTTATGAAAGATGTGAATTGATTCATATATTTTAGTACTACAAAAATTAAATTTTAAAACTGATCATTTTTCAATTTCTAAATTTAAAATTTTAAATGTATTTATTAACTTCATTTTTGAAATCTGTAAATCAAGGCATAATAATAAATTTTTTTTAAATGATTCAATAAAACCTATAAGAATTTTTTCCTAAAAAAATATATAACTGATTAGTTAACTTTTCTTTTCAAATTTTAAAATTTAAGTTTACAAATGGATTAATTAACTTTCCTTCTAAAATGTGTAAATCAATGCATAATAAGATTTTTTTTTAATGATTCAATAAAAGTTGGTCAATAGAAGATTTTTTAATTATTTATAAAATAAGAATTCTAGAAAAATAATATGAGGGTGGGAGAATCAAATTATAAAGGAATAAAAGTTACCAAATAAAATATTTTTTTAATTATTTAAAAAATTAAACATCATTCTCATATTTTAGTAGTACAAAAATCTAAATTTCAAAATTGATCATTTTCAAATTTTTAAATGGATTAATTAACTTTCTTTTTGAAATGTGTAAATCAAGGTATAATAAGAATTTTTTTAAATGATTCAATAAAAGTTAGGAGATTTTTTTTAAAAAAAATTAAAATTCATTAGTTAACTTTCCTTTTTAAATTTATAAATGAATTAATTAACTTTCCTTTTGAAATGAGTAAATCAAGGCATAAAAAAAAATATTAATAATTCAATAAAAGTTAGCCAATAGAAGATTTTTTAATTATTTAAAAAATAAGAATTTCAGAAAAATAGTATGAGGGTGGGAGAAGCAAATTCTTAAAATGGATCATCAATCAAATTATAAGAGAATAAAAGCTAGCCAATAAAAGATTTTTTAATTATTTAAAAAATTAAACGTCAAGAGAAATAAACTATGAAAAATGTGAATTGATTCCTATATTTTAGTGGTACAAATGTCTAAATTTTAAAACTGATCTTTTTCAAATTTCTAAATTTAAATTTTTAAATAAATTAATTAACTTCCTTTTTGAAATGTGTAAATCAATGCATAATAAGGTTTTTTTTAAATGATTCAATAAAAGTTAGAAGATTTTTTTTTTTAATTTTAAAATTGATCAACTAACTTTCTTTTTGAAATTTTTAAATTTAAATTTATAAATGAATTAATTAACTTTCCTTTTGGAATGTGTAAATCAAAGCATAATAAGATTTTTTTAATGATTCAATAAAAGTTAGTCAGTAAAATATATTTTTAATTATTTAAAAAATAATAATTCCTGAAAAATAGTATAAGGGTTTTGAGTTTCACAAGATTTCTCTCATTAGAAATCTGATTTTTCTTAATATATAGTAATTCAAAAATTGATTTACTTTCCAATTGAAGTGATTTGATGATTATTACCATATGAATGAAATAATTAATTATTATTTATATTTAAAATGGGAATTTTTTTTTAAAGTCTTTAATATTAAGATTTTATAAGATAAATGACATACAATATTTTCATAATAATTAAGGTCCCTCAATATTTTCACAAAGAAAATTTGATTTAGAGAAATTTCGCTCAACTCAGAGAAATTTCAACCCCGACACAGAGAAATTTCAATTTTTATAGAGACAATAGAGAAATTTAAAAATTTTTCTGGTATGATCATAGAAAAATTTCATTGAGAAACCTTAACTAATAAAAAAATATCTTAGACCTCTCGTACAACACAAAGTTAGAGATGGATGTTTTACTAATTTTTCCTTTAAAATGAAATAATCAATAATTGAATGATATGTGGATTTATATATTTTATAAATTCAAAAAATATGAATATTTGCATGGAGAGTTTCAAGCTCAAGTCTAACTACGTTTTTACATATATTATATAATTCATTTTGTCAAATATATTCTAAAAGTGAGGTAAAAAATCACTTAAGCACAAAAAGTAAAATAAAATAACAAATCACTAAAAAATAGAAGTCAATGTCACAATTAATTAAGTGTTTAAAAGTGCAGTTAACCTAATTAATTAACATTCGCCGCTTAGGCGATTTCCGGCGCCCTTTTGGTGATTTTTCAGCATGTCTAGCCCCCTAAACACTTTTTAAGGTGTATATTTAGATTTTTTTTTTTATGTCTAGGAAGTGGGTATGAAAGTTTCTCCCATGAGTTCGACATAGATTTTTAAATTTTTCGTCATCCATGATAATTTTCTCTTCTCCTAATCTTTTTCCTATATTGTTGTAGATGTTCTTTATCTTTAACTTTAACTTTTGACGGTATCTGAAGTTCAGCTGCGATAGTGGCTAAGTTGGACAGCGGTGCAGGGACGACGGCGACAACAGGTTTAATGCAGATCGTGCTTGGTTTGATGCAGATTTTACTTTTTCAAATCACATCTTGAGTTGGTCGATAATTTTCTCTAGATCATCTCTATTTTTTGGCTGCTTTGTTTTTAGTTTTTGGTTTTTGTTTTTTTTTTTTTTGGATTGTTGAGTTGTTTGTTTGCCCCTTAGAGTCTTCTTATTTATCTTTTCTTGATTTATAGGTTGTTTGTTTTTTATTTTAACATAATTATTTTATATGTTCTCAAAAAAAAATATATATAGATGTTCTACTAAATGATTGATATTTCATGAACGGTTATTTTGAGAATTAGTTATTTTAATTAATTTTTAAATTTTTTTAATAAAAAAATGTATAAAAAGTAGAGCGAAAAGTTGACTATTTTAATATGGGGGAAATAACAGTACAGTAGTGACAGTAAAAAGAATTATAAAATTATGAAAAAACATAACATTTTAATTATTAAAGTGTATAAATTTTGGGGGGATTTATATGTAAGTCCTAATAGATGGACTTATTGTTCAATAGATCATATAATAATTAATGACATTTTTCATCAAACTATTAAAAAACATCACTAATTATTAATTTTTAGAAATAGTTTAAAAATTTTGTCACAAAAAAATATCACTTATTATAAGTTTTAGCGACAATTTAAAAAAATCGTCAAAAAAATCACTATTTTTCAACATTCAGCGACAGTTTGAAAAATTCGTCAAAAAGTCACTAATTGTCAATTTTTAATGACATATATGTAAAATCATCATAAAAAATTATTTTTAGGAACAATTTTATTTGATAAGAATTAAATTTAACTATTAGGACTAATTAATAATTTATTCTAAATTTTTTTTTCCTGATTTGTAATTATTTTTAACTGTTACATTGTACTATTATTTCCCTTTTAATATATTACCAAACTTGCTCGAAATCTGAGTAAAATGTGTAATTACTGATAATGATTGAAGCACGATTCTCACGGGAGGCTGCCCAAAGTCTTTGGTCAAAATGGGGGAATTTGTACCAACAAGCACGTAGCTTAGCTGGTAAAGGGCTTTGCTAGCTTAATCAAGATCTCGGGTTCGAGACTTGGAAACGCAGTTGTGTTAAAACTTGGTTGGGAGAGCTTTACCGCCTTTGTGGTTCTACCCGGCTCGAACCGGATTAATCGGGGTCCTGAATGGACTTCTGAATACCGGTGGTTTAGACCTAAAAAAAAAAAAAATGGGGGAATTTATACCATCAGTCACTGGGAATATTTAAGAAAAGAGTGCTGTTATTAACATTTATCTTTTTTTTTTGGACCTTTCATTTTTTTTTTTTAATTCCAATTTTATCTAAATATAAAGTTACATTTTTACCCTCATCCCTAACATTCTAATCCTAATTTTCCAAGCCCTAACCCTAACCCTAATTTTCCAAACCCTACCCTAATACCTAACATAACAACGACTCTCTCTCTCTCTCGTCCTCTCTCTCTTTCTTCATTTTCCTGTCAACACAGCTGATGGCCTCTGCCGTCGTCGCCTCGCCACTGCCTCTGCCGATCGCCACTGCCTCCGACGTCATCGCTAGCTCTGGCGTCGGCGGCGTCTTCGGAGCCCTCCTCTTCAACACTTGTGGCAACGGAGCTCCGATTTGCACCGCCGAAGAGGCGTTGGAGTTCGTGACGATCTGAATCAGCTTGATTAGATACGGAGCTACTCACAAGTTCTACCAGTTTTACATCAAATCTGAAGCTACGCAATCTGTACATCAGATTTGGACTGCTCTGCAACTCCATCGCCGCTAGAGTTTACAAGGTGGTCTGTAAAACAGAGTGAATCGATGACTCATAATACTTGTCCTGTTTGCAGATTTGAGCTGAGAGGTTACTTTGAAGATGATGATAATGGGGAAGTTAAAAAGATGAAGGATATAGTTGGTATTAGGGTGAGGGTTTAAAGAAAAAAGGGAGGGGGTTCATTTGGTTAGGTGGGAGTTCAAAGAAATGGGAAGGCCAAAGTAAAGAGATAGGTGCGAATAGCAGTCCTCTTAAGAAAAATGTGAGAGATTTTTAAAAATTTATTAAAATTTTTATTAAATATTTTATATGAATGTATGATTAAAATCATATAAATTTCATACTTATATAAAATATTTGATAAAAATTTTAATAAATTTTTTAAAATATCTGGCATTACTCATCTCTTAAATATTTTCTCTATTCCAAAATATTAGTCATTTATTTAATTTTTTATTATCTCAAAATATTAGTCTCTTTTCAAAAATTAAGTATAAAAATAATATAAATTTTTTATTTTGTCATTCTTTTAAATTTATTAACAACATAAAATGTACAATTATAACATTGATTTTTAAAAAAAAATACTATCAAGAAGTAATTTTAGAAAATTAATTTTTTTAAAATGTAATAATTATATTATTAAAAAAAATTAAATTTTTCAAAAAAAAATTATTATTTTAAAACAGAGGGAGTACTAAATTTTGCCTTTGCTTACTGACGCGGCCGATTTCAGGCTACCATAGTCAACCTTGAGTTTACACGTTATTATTGAATAGTACTACTTTACATTGAATTCTCTCAAAAAACGTGTCCTAGGTTCACTTGTCCAAGTGTGAATTTAGACCTGAACATGTGTTTAGCATTATATGTATGGAGAAAAATCTTATCACAATAGTAATGGTGGTGTACTGGTATGAACTTGACTGATGATTTTATGCCTCCGTTTAAGATGTGAATTGTTTTTTTAATTTTTTAATTATTTTAATTTAGGATTAAATGGTTTCATTTGTAATATATTTTTTAATTTTTTTAATTATTATGAGAAAAAAAATAAAATGATTATGATTTAGATATGACATTTTATTCTATTTAACTAAAATAACTAATTTTATCTATATGACTATTTTAGTCCAAATGAACATGCCAAACATAGCCTATGAAACATTCAAGAAAAGCAATGAACTTCAACTGATGGTTGGTTAGAGACATTGTCGATGCCTAAATCAGTAAGAATTTTTATCACCAGACTTCAGCATATGAATGTGAGAATAGGTAATGTTCTGTATTTTACTATGAGTTTTGTGGACTATGCTTATACCCTCAAGGTGATCATTAAAGGCACTTGAGATTTTTGTGAATTCGTTTGGAAAGTGAGTTGGCTTTTTAGTTTTTTTAGTCTGGAGCTAAAAAATCTCGTTTGTGAATAACTTTTTGACTTTTTTAATTTTTTATGAGAGAAAGAATGTAATGATTATGGGTAAAATGTGATGTTTTATCTTTTTGGACTAAAAATCTTATTTTGTTTTTTTGTGACTATTTTAGCTAAAAAAACCTAACCCTCGTCTTCCCAAACGAGCTCTCTATCACTTCTCACATCAGTTTCACTTTTTTGTAGGATCATGTCTCACATTTATAAATTTTTAGGAGTGATTGGTCCGCGTTTATTAGACTTAGCGTTGACCTAGTCTAGCTATTCGAATTTCCGATCCAAGTTAGTTTGGATATTCGAGCTGACTCTTAGTTCTGCTCATCCTTGAAGTGTTTTAACTTGGTTGTTCTGACCAATTCTATATCAATTCGGTTATGTACTCTAATCTTGTTCGAAGTTAGGGAAATTGTAGTCAGATTTTACCTTCCATATATTAATTAATAATTCATTAGACATGATTATTTCCCAATATAATGGATTATTGAATCCCAATAAATGAATTTTAAAATGGAAAATTGATGAAAGATTCATACTAATTGATAAAATTACAAAAAAAATTTAGATTTTATCAATTCTTCTTTGTAATATTGAGTCAATTCAAATGTAGAATGTAATACAAAATTATAAAAAAAAAGATTGACAATCTCAAATTAATAGCCTTAAAAATACTAATTACATCTAAGCAGGTTTGTTCAAACAAATATAAGGTTATTTGATGGTTACAAAAGTAGGTTTTATTATTATTATTATTCTTATTATTATTTATGATGGGGTAAGTAGCTTGGATTTGGCACGAATTTTAAGAAGAATAAATGTAATTTAATTTCCACCAAAATGAGGAAGCTTATTTCTGATTTACTATAAAATTGAATTCATTTATAAAAGGAATAAGTTTACTTTTTATTTTTTAAATCTAGTAATATGTTAAGAATTATTATTTTATTTTTTATGACGGGGTAAGTAGCTTGCATTTGGCACGAATTTTAAGAAGAATGTAAAATGTAATTTAATTTCTATCAAAATGAGGAAGTTTATTTCTGATTTACTACAAAATTGAATTCATTTATAAAAAGAATACGAAAATGCTAGGGATACCAAATCTTTTACTAAATAAATGACCAAATGTCTCATATGGGTGTGGGGTCCGCAAATGTCTCACATGGGTGTGGGACCCACAAAATTACGGACCCCACACTCATGTGAGACATTTAGTCATTTGTTTGGTAAAAGATTTGGTATTCCTAGCATTACCCAAAAGAATAAGTTTACTTTTTATTTTTTAAATCTAATAATATGTCAAAAGGTAAGTTTAGAAAGTGAGTGGACCCCACAAGATATTTTTATTTATTTAATAAAAAATTTGGTATCACTAACCTTACCCATATTAGAGATCCACACATTTATATCCATAAAAAGAAATATTTAGAATATTGATCCTCCATGTATGTGTGGAGTCCATTCATATATGTGTGGAGTCTGTATGAGTGGTCCAAATTTGTGGAGGTGATGGTCTCAATCACCCCTCTATCCATAAAATTTATCGTCGCATATCATTTATTTGGTAGAAAATTTAATATTCCTACCATCACCTATATTAGAGACTCACACATCTATATCCATAAATTCACCATCCCATCAGAATTAAGTCTATCATCATTAAATATACACCAAATTAAAATTAACACATATCGGCCACATCATTAAGAACAAAATTATCAGTAGTTTTCGAAGATGTCAAACATATTTTCCAAAAATATATAGACAAAAATAATAAATAAATGAGGGTTTAGACTATGCAAACGGCGTCGTTCGAGGGCTGCAACCTGTGCGGCGCTGTTCCCCCACGAAAATATATATAACAGAGAAAGCTAACAAGCAAAGCGCCATAGAAACCAGAAAAGTAGCTCCAAAAGTGCTCTCTCTCTCTAACCGAACAACAAACCCTTGCCTTCACCCTAGGCAAATACATACATATAAATCTATATATAAACATGGCTTCTCTGGTTTTGCCCTCACCTTCGTCATCTTTTTCTTCTTCTTCTTCTTCAACATCGTCATCTTCTTCGTCTCTGTTTTCTCGCTCCTCTCTCAGCCGCCGAATTTTCCTTCCCAACGAGCCTCCTTCTCGAATCCGCGCTTTAAACCTTGTCGTAAGTTTTTCTCTTCAATCTTCAGATTATTATCTCGTTTGGCTGCCGAGAAAGTGAAAGAAAAAAAGGAGAAATAATACCCACTTCCCAATATCACATTCCACTGCTTTGGTTCACGGTGCTGTGCATTTCTTGATAAAAAAAACATATTTTTACTGTAAATTCTTTTCCTCCATTTTTTTTAGCAATCAACCTTTTTTTTTTTTTTTTTTCTTTTTTAATTTTTTTTTTTTTTTTTTATTGTAGGTACCAATATGGGTTCAATTTGTTTAATTATACTATTTTATTGTCAACTAGCAAAGTGCATTGGAAGAATGCTTTTTTTTTATTATTATTATTTTATTATTTTTATTGAAAACATGTTTGGGTTCAGTCAAATTTACAAGTAATTTGGAGAAATTTATATTAAATCCCTGGCCATTTTCCTAATAAATTTTAGTACCTAGAAGGTGAAGCTCTGTTCTGTCACTGTCTGCATATAAAGTTTTGGTTTTTTTTCTTCTCATTGTATAAATAAGTTGGTTAGCCTTCATAATTTGTTGATTTTTTTTTACCTGTTTTTAATGAAATTTTCACTTTACCGATCAAAAAAATAATTTGTTGATTTTTGGTTTTTAGAGATGTGATCATGGTGAACCGTTGAATGGAAAGCCGTGCGTTCCAATTCTTAATGAAGGAACATTGTCCAAGTTCTTGGCATCCAAGCGCCTAGAGAGTAGTGCAGTCAATAGAAACAATAATAATAGGTTGAAAATATTCTCTGGCCTGGCAAATCCTGCTCTTTCTCAGGTAAAAAGCCTTTGCATTTTTTTCCTAATTAATTTAATATCATTGCAAGATTAGGTGCATTGGATTTCAAAACTAACACAATCATAGCTTCTCTTTGTGGATAGTGTGTTTGATGGATTTGGCACTGTAAAAGATTCAGATATTACTTCTTGTGAAGTGTCCTTTGTATCTTAGTCAGCTTGAGTTAGCCTTGAATTCCAGCATTTTGGGGTTGGATACATGAAACCTTTTTAACTATTCAGCTATATATGGTGCTTTAGCCTCCAAAAAAACATGAAAATTGTAGATTAAGAGATAAATGACCCAAAAAATTTGAGTGCTATGCATGACATTTGAATTTTCCAAGAACCACACCCTAATTTTTTGGAAAATACCATACAACGGATTTTTTTCATAATTACTCTTAAATTATTTAAAGTATGCTCTCATAACAGCTCCGCCATATATATTCAGCCATGGAAACAACAAAATTTACAGCCGATCATTATATATGAAGCCTAAGACTAACGTCTTAGTTGCAGGAGTTATTAACTTGTATTCTTATGAGGGAAAAGAAGTTCTAAATTTAACTGCATCTAAGAACTTTGTGAATGTTAAAAATAGGTGAAAATTTCTAAGTGGGATGTGGGATTGTCTTAGGAAATTGTCTGATGTTATATCAAGTAATTGTTTTTTTAACTCTATTGTTTTATTTTGATATGTTTTGAGTGTGTTTAACTGCTGTCACTTATAGTGTTAAAGAGCATGATATTTTAGTAGTAACCTCGAGCCATCTGTTGGTATTTTGACATTTGTTGTATTCTTAATGGTGTGAATTAAGTACTTCAAAGACATCCAGTTTCACTTTTGAACTTCTGCAAGCCAATTAATTTTTTGAAAGTAGGATAATTGGTAGTTCCTTACAGGCAAACTAAATTAATTTTGTTAGGGACTTCGATGAAATGCATTATCTTTTTGCCCACTGGTAAGGATACCAGATCCTTGTGTATGACATCCTCATTATCCTACTTTACTTTAACTTTGTTTCATCCATTTTGTAGTTATTCCTGGCCCCTTTCCGTAAAAAAGAAAATGTAAGAAACAGATGTAGAGGGTGTTTGTCTATATTGAAAGGTGCTAATGGTTATGATGTAGTATGAATTTGTTATTTTGAGCTACTTATGAACCTCCTAAATTTTTCATTAATAATTTATTGGCATTTTATTGCGTAGGAAATTGCATGGTACATGGGCCTTGATCTGGGAAAAATAAACATAAAGCGGTTTGCTGATGGCGAGATTTATGTTCAGTTGCAAGAAAGTGTTAGAGGATGCAATGTGTACTTAGTGCAGCCCACCTGCCCTCCAGCAAACGAAAATCTCATGGAACTTTTAGTAATGATAGATGCTTGTCGAAGGGCATCAGCCAAAAATATTACTGCTGTGATTCCATATTTTGGGTATGCCAGAGCTGATAGAAAGGCAAGTTTACATTAAGGTGCAGATTGGATGAACTATTTTGTAGATTTGTGGTCTGAGTATAGTTAGAGATCACACAGGCATGGGTTATCTGGCAGACATGTATTTCATGGGGATTTATGTTTTGATAATCCCATAGCAGGTGATCTCCAAGGATGAGGCATGACACCAACCATGACGAGCAACTGTTTAATAACTATTCCCCCCTTTTTTATATAAAAAAAAATTTGGTCGATATGGAGTCCCAATCATCCTATGTTTTGAATAGGGAATTATCTTATGTTTTGAGAAATTGTCCTCTTCATTTATATTTTTCTCTTCAGACACAAGAGCGCGAATCCATTGCTGCCAAACTTGTAGCAAACCTTATCACTGAAGCAGGTGCAGATCGTGTTCTTGCTTGCGATCTTCATTCCGGGCAGTCCATCGGTTATTTTGATATTCCAGTGGATCACGTACACTGTCAGGTAATGAGTCCATAGCATTGCATCCTTTGGTTCAATCACTTTTATATTCATTGATTGTAAAATTATTGTTTATGTCCTTATTTATTTTTTTGCAACAGCATGTGATTCTTGATTATCTTGCTAGCAAGACGGTTTGCTCCAATGATTTGGTAGTGGTCTCACCTGATGTTGGAGGAGTTGCAAGAGCACGCGCTTTTGCTAAAAAATTATCTGATGCACCTTTAGCCATTGTGGATAAAAGGCGTCACGGGCACAACCTTGCTGAGGTAATTTCAGTTCCTGGACTTTCAAATGATTGTGTCTGCTATCTTTCTTTCTTCAGCATCCTTGTCTGGGGCTTTGGCAACTTGATGACTTACACTCGGTTAAACAGTTTTGCTTGGGATTTGTTTCAAGTTCCAATGCTCCCTGGTATATCAGCACATGTGATGTTATATGTTAGATTTTATTTCTCCCACTAATAGTGAGCCAGCTTAGAAGAATGTATGTTTGCTGTCTCCAATTCTGTACCATGAGCTAGACAGCATGCATGTCATCAGCACGCAGTATGCTTGAAACTGGGGACCTTGGAGCTGGTTGATGTCAGGAAGCATCATAAGAATACTGATTGTTATTCTTTCACTATTAATTGTTGAGATATAAGTGGAAAGAATTGTCACAGCTCTTCTTTGCTGCTCTTTCTTGTGGAAGTGTTTTCATGTCTATTATTTAATATTTTTAATGTCATTGTGCAGGTGATGAATCTCATTGGAGATGTTAAAGGAAAAGTTGCAGTCATGGTGGATGACATGATTGACACTGCTGGTGAGTTGAAGTCATCTAGATGTCAGCTTATAGACCATTAATTAGGAATGGATTTCAAAAAGTGAAGAGAGAAAGAAAAAGTGCTTCTTTTCATGCTATTTTCAATGCTGAATTGTTGACTCAATGTGTCGTGAGCAATTTTTCCATCACTTTATTTTTAAAGAACAACTTGTCCTAGTTTTAGTGTTATATGTATGTGTGTATATCTATCCACTAGAATATCACATATAATATAAATCAATTTTTAATTGAGGGCATGACCGTCTATTATCATGTCTAATTGATACGTATCTTGTTCTCTGCTTAGCTTTAAATGTTGGGTCCCGTATGATTATGCTGTCTGGATTCGATTTCTAGTCTCGTGAGAGGTTCTTTCTTTATTTTGCAATTTTCCAATAAGTAATCACTCAAGAGTTGATTGTTCCAAGTGTTATTTTATTACCTCAGGAAGAAGTTCCTCTTTTGAAGGAAATACTAGGGTTGTTTTTTTTTTTGTTTTAGACATTAAATACTAAGAATTTTGGACAAATTACACCTGTCGTACCTATAGTTTGCCTCTTGTGTCAATTTGATTATTTAGTTTTTTAGTTCTAATTGTATCAATTTTACCATTGAATTTTTCATATTGTGTCAATTTAAATCTAATTGATAATGCCCTATTAGAAATTAAAGTGAAATCAAGAAGCAAAATAGTCCATTCACTCTCTTCAAGGTGATTGAAGGATTGGAGTCCAATTTGATTAATTCCCTTTTGAATGGATCAAATTGACACAAGAGGCAACTTACAGGACGACAAATATAATTTTCCCTTTAATTGTTGTAGTTAACTAGTAAATGGTGGGTTGTAGGTACTATTGCAAAAGGTGCAGCTCTGTTACATGAAGAGGGGGCCAGGGAAGTTTATGCTTGTAGCACTCATGCTGTTTTTAGGTAATTGCTTCATCCATGGTGTTTGATCTTTGCTTCGATCCTCTCTAAATGCATGCAGCAGATCTTGTGTTTTTTCAAAATTTCAATCAAATTTCAATTTCTTGATTATTTTTTGGAAAAGGAAATTAAGATGTTGGACTTGAAACTATTGAAGTGGCAGGAACCCATCTTTACTTTTTGTTAGAATGTTTTTCCACTTTTAAGAACTCTTAATAAGTGAGTGGTTCATAAATGTCTAGATTCATCTAGTTGAGTGGCTTGTTATGAATCTCCTATGTGAGCTCAGCTTGCCTGCAAATCCCTAATTGCCACAATTTATGATTCCATGATCGACAACACCTTCTTGACAATGTTTCTTCGAAAATGAGGTGACAGATTTAGATGATGCATTTTATATTTACCTAGTATCTATATGGATTCCTTTTTTTTCTTTACAGCCCTCCTGCCGTTGAAAGACTGTCTAGCGGCCTGTTTCAAGAGGTCATCATTACAAACACGATACCAGTGATGGAGAAGAACTACTTCCCACAGTTGACAGTTCTTTCAGTCGCAAACCTACTGGGTGAAACCATTTGGCGTGTTCACGATGATTGTTCTGTGAGTAGCATTTTTCAGTGATGTGTTGTTAGGATTGACTGATAGCATCTCCTACCATACACATTGGAGGTGGAAAAGTTCATATCTCCTTTCTCTCACTCTGTCAAGATTTGTTTCCTTACTCCCTTTGTCTTTCCCTTCCATCTTCACTGACCCGAAAGCACAGCACCAACTGAGCTGGTGCTATCTCATTTCTTCCCCATTCCTTCCCACCCTTGTTCTGAATTTGATCAGATTTACATATTCTGTCTGGAAAACCCATCATTAGAAAGTAGTTTCAGGAAGATCTCGCTGATGACAGGACATACTTGCTGTAAAATTATTGAAATGATCTTTATGTATGTTCTGATTTTATAGTAAGACAAGGTGTGTCACTGTTTTATTACGTTGATTTTATCTGATTAAGGATTTGGGGCATTGAGAAGGAAAATCTTATGCTGCTTAAGATATATATTTAGTATTATGATGATTCAATTTGATTAAATTTGGGATTGAGTTCAATGACTGTTGGCAAAACAAGTCAATTCGCCATTGATGATTTGGTTATCTTTTTTTAAAATCGCACTATGTATGGTTAAGTAAATTACTAACATAAGTAATGATTCTATTGTTTAAACTAATCACAACCAAACAAGTTTCACGTCAGGATTGTCCCCCAAGCTGTACAATAATTGCTCCATGGTGTAGACTGTGCACACAACAGAAAGTAGGGGTTTGCATCGATCAGGATTTGAGCCAGACTTGCACTGTATAGTAAGAGCATATATATCATCTCAAGCTCAGGCCGGCCCGACATTGGGCCCAATACAATCATTCTAAGCCCGCCTCTAAAACCACTTCTAAATTTCAAACTCACTCACTTAATGCGATAAATATTGACTATTTTTCAAGGTTTGGAGGGTTACTAAATAAATTTTGCACTTTTTAACTAAAAATTGTTATATTTTGCTTCTCTAATGATATGTTTTAATCTCAATCTTGAGTTAACAAAAAGAAAATAAAAGGTGACATGTAAATTGCACATACCAATTTTATGACAAAAATACTTATTAAACAGATGATTTATATTACATGCATGTAAAATATGTACATATATTTTTCACATATTTCTTCATAGAAGATGGGAAGATATACATATCCCAAACATGAATGTAAATAAACTAGTTCTTAAATCCCATCAAGAGAAGAAGAAGAAAAAAGAAAAGAAAAGAAAAGAAAAGTTCTTAAATGAACATTTTGGTTATATTTATATTTTTTGGGTGTGGACTTTTTTGTCCTATTTTCATAATATAATATTAATAGAAGGTTGAAATTGAAATAAATCAAAAGATCAAAAAAGAAAAGAAAAGAAAAGTTCTTAAATGAACATTTTGGTTATTTTTATATCAAACCTGCTGCAGACCCCCAGTGGGGGTCGCACCCCCAGTGAGGTGGCGCGCCCCCACTGGCCGAAACTCAAAAAAAATAAATAAATAAATAAAACAGTTTTTTTTTGGCCCAATCACAGCACGCCACCTCACTGGGGGTCGACCCCCAGTGGGGGTCCGAAGCATTTTTCTTTTTATATTTTTTGGGTGTGGACTTTTTTGTCCTATTTTCATAATATAATTTTAATAGAAGGTTGAAATTGAAATAAATCAAAAGATCAACCAGCATAAAATATAGCAATTTTTTGTTGAGGGGATAAAATTTAAAATATTAATGACGATTACAAAATTCAAGTTTATTTATGATTTTTTTTAGAAGTCTGTTTATTGTTTCAGATTATTACTTTTGTTATACATAATCCACATAGAATATTTTTGGTTCCTGATTTGAATATTTTTTTATAGTTTAACTGATGGTTATTCTGATTTGTAAGGGTTGCTTCTTCATTAGTGGTGGATCAAATATAAGATAGATGCTAACAAGGAAGCACTAGCATAGTGCCTGTTTGGTAACACTTACGTTTTCAGTTTATATTTACAAAAATTTTATAAATTAGTTTTTGTTTATTTTTAAAAAAATATAAATTACAAACGCATTTGGTTTGGACAAAATGTTTGAAAATTTTAAAAAATATAAACTAAAAGAGTGAGAAATGGCGAGTGGTGGCGTGGCGGGTGGTGGGTGGTAACGAGTGGTGGCGGATGGTGGCAGCGGAAGACGGTGGTGACGGGTGGGTGGCGACGGAAGACGGTAGTGGTGGGTGGTGGCGAGTGGTGGTGACGGAAGACGATGATGGCGGGTGGCGGGTGATGGGTAATAGCAACAGGTGGTGGGTGGCGGCGGCAAAAGACAGTGATGCAGGGTGGTGGCGGAAGACGGTGGTGGAAAGTGGTGGCAGGTGGTGGTGGCGGAAAACAATGGTGGAAAGTGGCAGCAGGTGGTGGCAGCAGAAGACGGTGATGGAAAGTGGTGGTAGATGGTGGCAGGTGGCGGGTGGTGGGTGGTGCTGGCGGAAGACGATGGTGGAAAATGATGACAGGTGAGAAGTGGTGGCGGTGGAAGACGGTGGTGGAAAGTGGTGGTAGGTGGTGGTGGCAATGGCAAGTGATGGCGAGTGGTGGCGGCGGAAGACGATGGTGGAAAGTGGTGGCAGTGGAAGAAGGTGGTGGAAAGTAGTGGCGAGTGGTAGTGGCGGAAGATGGTGGTGGCGGGTGGTGGCGGCAGAAGACGGTGGTGGGTGGTGGCGGCAGAAAACAGTGGTGGAGGGTGGTGGTGCCGGAAGACGGTGGTAAAAAATGGTGGCAGGTGGTGGCGAGTGGTGGGTGGTCAAATAAAAAAAAACTGAAAACGTAAACTCATTTTTTGAGTTTACAAATTTTGGCCAAATTTATAAACTGAGACCACTGGTTTATAAACCAAAATATTTACCAAACAAGTTTTTATGACAGTTTTTAAAATTTTTATAAATATAAACTGAAAATTGAAAATATAAGTGTTACCAAACGCCAAGTAACTCTTTGACTAATCTGCTTGATGTTATGGTTTTTGATTTTATCAAATCATAGTAGATGGGCTTGATGCACTGAAAAATCGGATCACCGCAGACTCCTCACAAATGTGCTCATCTTTAGTTGCGGACATTTTGTTCATTTGTACAGTTGTCAACATTTGTGAGAGATCGGTGATTTTGGTTATTGTAGCATTGTTGTATAGTTAAGTATATATTCATCATTGTTTACCTGTTCTCAACCCAAGACAAGTAAAAGAAAGAACAAGAAAAGCTTTCTTGACTTTGGTTTGGGTTTTGTGGGAGGCTATTTCTGTGAAGAATGTTGAGAATGTTAGCAATATAGAGACAATGGGCAGAGCAACTCATCATTCTAGTTGTTCAGGACTATAGGAATGGGTTCCATCAATATTTTAAAAAATTTGAAACCCCAAAGTTTTAGTGTTTCTTTTGGAGATGTTTGAATAATCTATTACTGTCCAAAGTTATTATGAAATATAGTAGAATGCTCAGTTAGGATGAAGGATGGGCCTAGGTGTGAGATGGCTTTGGAGTGACCAGTTGTCTTTTAGTGAATTGGTGGTCTTGGTGGGTTGAGGAAGCACCCGAACTGGATATGGTTATTTATGTTATTTGTGTGTTGTTCATGGAAAGTTAAAATCAGTTTGGTGTTTCAAGTGAAAAGTGTCGACATCACCTTTCAAGAAATTAGAGCTAGTTGGGCAACAAGACCAAAAGTGTTGTCTTTGTCAAGGAAAAATGGGAGCTCCTGTAAGAGCAATAATCAATTGAAGGACTGTCAAGCCCTCAAACAGAGGTGGACTCATATTGATAATGTTGTTGCTGTTGATGGTTCTGTTTGGGCAGTCCTGGCAGTGTTTTGTTCGACTATACAGGGAGGAAGGTAGCTGCAGGAACAAAGTTACTTGAAGGGCTGTGGTTTGTCTCCAAGCATTGCATGCTGGATTGACACCCGGAAACTGAGGTTTGTCTTCAGATTGTGAGGTACTGATAAATCAGTAATCTGATACAACTGCATTGTTTGATGATGTTAGATTTTGTTAGGACATTGTAGTTATGTTCTGATTATGATGTCTACTATGGTCATGTTTGTTTTGATGAACTGGATTAGATGAGATTAGTATTCCTAGGATTGTTAGTCCTTAGATTGGCTTAAGATTGTAAAGGAGGGATTGACAATATCCTACCTATTTTGCAATTTAACAAACCTTTCCTTAGTCCTCCATTTTGGGATTCAATAGTCCCTCATATACGGAATACTATGTCCAGATCCCATTTTTCTTAGCCAAACGTCAGATTATGCATTTTGTTGGATTATTAATCCAATCCCAAGCTACCCAAACAAACATGATCATGTATTGTAAAGCAGGCCTATAATGCCAACTTGGTCGGCTAGACAAGCATACTTCGACTCACCTTGGGGATGTTTTGAACTGATGTAATTCATATTCTGCTACTATGAATGGTCTTCATGTTTATTTGAAATAAGTATGGCTTGGACAATCTGGTAGACATTGCAAGGTCATTTTTTTGGTAAATGACAACTTGGATCAAAGCTGAACAATATAAGGAAAATAAATACAAGGGGCTTGGACACGGTGCACAATTCCCCTTTTCAGTGTGTGATTCTCATATGATCCAGTAGGCTTTTACCATCAAGTTTACTGCTGATGATCAGTTTCACATAGTCCTCATGGCTGATGGTCTTGTATTTTGCTGCATTCTCTTCATTCACTAGATCAGGGAAAGGACCAACCATGGCCTTCAAGTTTGGACTATGGAATCCAGCGATGGAGAGCCGTTCCTTTTCTGTGTTCACCACAGCTCTGTGCTCAATGCTGCTGTATTCTCCATTACTCAGTATCTGCATTCAAATTTAAACACAAGGTGTGTGTAGTCTCTACTTTCCCAATTATTCCATGGTTGGATAAGCACCAATTTGGAACGCATTTATGGTGTTTTCCGACCAATAATACAATAGTCATGGGATGAATGAGGTGACCAGACCCATCTTTGATAGATTGAATGGGAGATAAGGTCAACCTTTTCCATACCTTTTGCACAGCGTTATTGGTCAGGAGTACTACATACGTGTCTTTATGGTGCTTCCATACTAATTTTTTTCTAGTTGGATTGAGTTGGGGAATGGACAAGTAGGTTTAGCCTTCGAAAGTGTAGAGTTTGAAGGTAATGTTTGTTTTTAAGATAGATAAACCATGATTAGTGAGTAATGCTGGGATGACTACATTTGGTTAGTATCTGATGTGATGCTTATATGGTATTATCACATCATTTCATAGGCTTTATAGGATATTAGTAGCTTTTTAAGATAAATCAGGATCTATTAGTGTCACATAAGATACTACATAAATTATGCTCAAATGTGATCACTATAACATTAATCTCGATTAATTACCTCCATAATGTCGCCAATGTTGATGATAATTGCACCTGGAAGGGGTTTAATGGGAACCCATTTACCGTCTTTCTTGATCTGCAACCCCTGGACTTGATTGACTTGAATCAGAAGGGTGAGTCCAGTGGAATCAGAATGGGGTGTGAGGCCCATGACCTTGCTTGCAAGCTCACATGGTGGATAATAATTCATCCTAATTCCTTGCACACAGTCCTCAAACAAGGCTGTGAATGCCTCCTGGTCTAGCCCAAGGTTTTTACCCATCATCCTCAAGAGGCTGATTGCAACTCTCTTCAGCTCTGAAGAGTACCTATTCAATGTTGATCTGATATAGATACACACACATCATGCCAAAAAATTCAGTTAGCATGGTGATCAAATCATGATGTACAGACTTTGTATTGTTTTAAGTTTAGGTTCATTTGGTTGTGGTTAAAAAACCAGTTTATTAGTTAAAAAAGCCTTGGATCACTGGGAAAATTCATTTCTTATCAAAAAGTTTACTTTAACCATTCTAAAAAGGCATTACAATAAGTCAAAAAGTGTACCAAACAAATTAGGTTTTTTAGCATTAACCTTTTCAAGTCAGTAAACTTACTTCCAAAGTAAGCCTTAATGATATCACATGAGTTAAAATTTTGTGTTATTTCAAGGATATGTGTTTTTTTTTCAACTACATTGGATGGTGCTTTGACAATGTTTTTATTATATTTATGTACCTGAAAGAGGGGGGAGTGGTAGGCCAGAATCTTAGATTTCTTAGAGGGAGTGGAAGGGGGAGAAGGAAGAGCATGTCTCCCCAGTCAAGCTTTTGATCTTCAGACACAACAAATGCTTGCCCATAACCTTCTATGCTATTTGGTAGCTGTGCACACACCATCTTCTCCTCCAATGGCAGCTTAAAAAACTCTTCTGTCTCCTTCTTCATTTCCTCTATTGCGTCTGATATCCCATGATTCATCAACTGTTCTGCCCAAAATATAACCAATCACAAGACTGTCTCACAAGAAAGTAATAAGAGACATTCACAACGATGGTGTATTTATGTATTTTGTGTGTTTAGTATTTGTTAATTTAGGAAGTGAATGAGTGCTCTAATTGTGTAGCTAAAATGTATGGTATGTAGGTATAAATTAAAATAATAATAAAAATACACAAGATCTATAAATTAAATTAAAATAAACATACATAATTGTAGTGATCTCACTTTTGACACTCACCACTCCGTTTGGGCAAAATAAATTAGTTTCACACTTTTGATATGATTAAACTAATTTCTATTTTATTATAACTAAAGCGATTAAAAGCAATTAAGATAGTGAGTAGATATTAAAATAAAAAAAATATAAATATACATTTTACTTGAAAAATATATGATAATATTATTTTTTTATTTATGCAACCAATGAATTATTAATGAAAAATAATTCACCTGTTATGTTATTTGAAACCTTAAAGGAGACCACTTTAATTATTTCAAAAGTATGAGACTCGTTATATTTTTTTCAAAATGCATGGAGGTGAGTGTAATTTATACGATTTTTTATAATCTTGTCTTGTTTTGCCATGGCCCCACAATGATAGTTCAATTTGTTAATTTTATGATTGAGATCTTCTATAAAATAAATAAATAAATAAATAAAATCAAATAAAAAAAACAGAAGTGATTGGTAGCTCGAAAGAGAGGCCCTGAATCCCGCCCAATTAAAAAACGACGCTGTTTCGTCGTTTTGAATTTTTTTTTTTTTTTTTTTGGTTCAATCAGAAAAGAAGAAGAAGAAGAAGAAGAAAGAAGAAGAAAAAAGAAAGAAGAAGAGAAGAAGAAGAAAGAGGCAGAGGCGGAGGCGACGGCGGCTGGGCAGGGGCAGAGGCAGAGGCGGATGAGCTACGACGATCGGCCGGGCGATCTGCGACGAGTTGCGATGATCGGCCGAGCTGCGACGATCAGACGAGCTACGACGATCGATTAGGCGATCGGCGGAATGGAGGGGCCTTTCTCTCTCTCTATTTCCCTCTAGCCTCTCCTCTCTCTTTCTCCCTCTCTCTCTCTCTCTCTCTCTCTTGCCTTCCCCCTCTTCAGATGTAAACGAGAGAACAAAAAAAAAAAAAACAAAGGATTTGGAGAATGATTTTTCGGGGGAAAAATCATTTTTCTAAAAAAAATCAAATTCGATCTAATAATTGTAATTATATGATTCTATCGTTTTATTTTTAAAAACATGAATAATCTATTTTTTAAATTAAATTTGTCATTTATTTTTATAAAAATAAATGTAATAAAATTACGTGACTATAATCACTAGATAAAAAAAATTGAATCATAGGAAAAGAAAAAAAGAAGAAGAACATGAAGAACCTGAAAGAAGCCCCAAGCTTTACAAGCACTATGAAGTTTTGCAGATTCATAAGCTTGATCAGTAACATTATTAACAAGAAGTTTGGTCATGTCAATCACCGGAATTTGCAGAGACTCGTCGGCTGAAACTTGATCGAACTCGACCTCTGGCCGGAGATACCGAAGTGGTATGTCCTTGGAGGAGTTGGTGGTGGTGGAAGAAGCAAGTGCTTGTACATTCTCAACTGGGAGTGAACCACCAAACTCCCCTCGTGTGTTACTCACCACCTCACCTTCCATTCCTCTACCCTCCTTGTCACATTCCTCATTGCCCAACCCCAATATATATACATATATACTAGAAGTGGCACACACACGTCATGCAACGTGTTAATTAGTTTGGATAATCTAAAAAAGTAAAAAAAATAAAAAGTTATTAAAAAAAAGTTAAAAGGTATATACTATTTCGAAAAGCTTGTGAAAAAAAGTTTGGAGGGTATAATTATTATTTTATTCAATTATTTAAAAATCAAAAAATTAAAAGCCAAAAAATTAAGAAGGGTAGAATGGTTATTTTGATTTTATTATAATATTTATTACACATATTTTTATAAAAAGTAAAAAAATATTCTAAATAAAAACAAAAAAATATTCTAAATATATTTATTTTTTCTTTACTTTTTTAACTAAAAAATTAAAAGGTACACTTATATAATATATCACTAAATTAGATTTGATTATTATGGCTGTTATTTAAAGCGATGGAATTTAAGAGTTGGTTTGGGGAGTGGGTTGATTTTTTGGCTTTTTGACTTTTTTGACAATTTTAGCCTGGGCTAAAAAGCTTGGTTTGGGAAGGACTTTTTAACTTTTTATTTTTTTTGGCTTTTTTTGTGAGAGAAGAGTGTAATGATTATGGGTTGGATGTGATATTTTATTTTTTGTGACTAAAATAGCATATTTTATCTTTTGTGACTAAAATAGCCAAAAAAAGCCTACTTTAGCTCTTCCCAAACGGTGCCTAAGAGTATTTGGGGATTTTGGCAAAAAGTACCAAATATGTTAGTTTACATCAACTCACATGTAGATTTTGGTATGGTTTGGGAAGTGGGTTAGCTTTTTGGTTTTTTTAGTTATTTTAGTTTGGGATTAAAAAGTCTAATATGAGAAAGATTTTTGATTTTTTTTTATTTTTTTGACTTTTTTGTGAGAGAAAGAATATAATGATTATGAATTTGATGTGATATTTTATCTTAGAATAATGCTTGGGACCCCCTTTTGGGGGTCACCCCCTTTACCACGTGGCAGGGGGTGATTGGAGGAGCAGAAAAAAAAAGAAAAAGAAAAAGTAACCAATGAGAGAGAGAGGGGGTCAAAGGAGGTGGGGGGAAAAGGGGGGATGAATCATTGTTGTTTATCTTATTGAACTAAAAAGCTTATTTTATTTTTTATGGCTATTTTAGCCCAAAAAAAAGCCCCCAAACCCTCTTCTCAAACCATAATTTGGCAGTTATTATATATAGAGATATTTAGGTCTACAAAAATCATGATAAAGTGGTCTTGTTTGGGAACAGACTAATTTAATCACTTTTTGGCTATTTAGCTAAAATATGAGCTAAAAAAAACTAATATGTTTGGGATGACTTTTTGACTTTTTACGAAAAGATGTGCAAAAAATAGAGAGAAAAGAGAATCTTTGACTTTTTAGTATAGGCTGTTAACTTTTTAGCTTTTTGGCTAAACGGGCTGCTTCCCAAACGAGGGCTCATTTTGGTAACTTTTATTTTTTCACTTTTTTTAATTTTTATGACTTTTTTGGATTATAATCTTTTTACTTTATTACATATTTTTTCAAAAAAAAATTTTAAAAGTTAAAAAATCAATTTTTAACTTATTTTCCAAAACAAACCTTTATATGATAATGTGTATATGTATATAATATATTTTCTTTTAGGTAAATTACATGCAGGTGAAATATGCAATTTTTATATAAAAGATGAGACTAATCTTTTTTAGACACCTAATGAATTATTAATGAAAATGAAATTAATTATTATATGAATTAAAATTTGAGTTTTGTTAGTGAAAGTCCTTAAAACACGTGCTCAGATGCTTTGTATATCAAGTTTATTTGTAGGACTGAGTAAGGAATCCGTAAAATCTGTAATCTAATCCGGTTTAATCCAATCTGATAAGTTTGGATTGATTTTTTGAATCCGTAGTTCGGTTCCGAATTGAAAAATTAAAAATCCGTAGTTCACAGATTAGTTCTAGATTGAATCCCACGATTTTTTATTGGAACCGATCTGGACAGTATACAAATAGCCTATATTTATATTATACACCCTGCCGCATAGTATCTTCTCTTATTCTACATAAAACTTAAATCCAAATCTAAACCTGCATAATATATTCTTTTATTACTCTTATTTGTTGGTTTTTAGTTTTAATTTGTAATGGTCTAAATACTTATGTGAAACTAATTTTCTTATGATTGTTTAAATTCTAGAATATGTCGCCATTATGGAAAGACATTTGCTATTGTGGAACTGATATGATACTATATTTATGTTTTTATGAAATTAAAATGTTATATATATATTTTTTATTATTTAATTATGTGAATCTGTGGTCCTAAATCAATTCAATCTGTATTTAAATGGATTTGTTCGGATTGGTTCTATAATTTAAACGGATTAGATTGGTTTTAATTTTTCAAGAACTATAAATAACAGATTGATCTTGATTTTATTCTAATCTGAAAAAATTGAGACCATGCTCACCCTTATTTATTTGTATTATATGCATAAAAATAAGTGTAATAAAAGACGTCCAATACTTTTAAGTTTCTTTATCACATGTTTTAAGGGCACATATCAGCAAGGCTTTTAAAATTTTAAAATTTTAAGAAACTCTAATATAATTATATAAATTTTGTAAAATTCGATATAAATTTTTTTTAAATCTCAAAAGAAATTAATGTAATTTATTATTTATTTTTTTGAGATTAAAATGTCTTGGGATTGACGATTCACACGGACGAATGATTCTCTTTCAAGGCAACAAACTGAAAGACATCAAACAAATGCTCCAAACAAAGGAAAATGATTGGGATTTCTCCAAGTAGAAGATGTACAAATTTACATTATTTATTTTGAACAAATAAATATTTTAAAAAATATTTAGATTTTAAAATATGTACACACCGTACTGCCGAATTGTGAGCATTTTTTTTTTTTTTTTTAAAGCTATTTAGTTTTGGAGGCTCATGACTAAGCATCTATGTTTGGATTGGTATCTCAAGTCTAGGGCTGTTGGAATGAGTCTAACTATTTCAGCTCCACTCATTAAATGCTTGTTTAAGATTGATTTATTATATAAGTTGTTAGATTATTTTAATATTTTTATTTATTTATTTATTTTGATAATCTTTTATTTTTTCCATGAATAGAAATTAATTGGAAGGTCATGAGCTTGATAGTGAGTTAATATTTAGAGGTTTTGAGACTCCATTTTCTCTAGTTTCATAGTCATTATTTTTGGTGTAATTTGTAAGGTCCTAGTGGCCTATACATTGTTCCTCTCTTTTACTCATTTCTAGACCAACTATTTTTACACTTGAAAGATTACTAGCCAAAAAAAGGTATTTTTTCTTGGTGGAGCTTTGGATTTACCATCTTGTGCAGAGTTGGCCTGAACCATACGACAAGTGGTCGGGTTGTTGTATCCTGGAGGAGACAAGTCAGAGTTTAGTGACTGCTGCATCGGTATTTAGGCTCTTCCTACCGCAGTGGGTTTGATCTCCTTAAAGAAAACGAGATATTTATGCCTCAGCCTAATCTATTTATATCTTATTTTCTTTGTATTATTTATCAATAAAATATAATTCTTCTGGTATTTTCACCAACAATTTTAAGGAGATCAAAATGGAACAAATACCAGAAAAAGCCAATGACGGAATTGGAAATCTCAACAAACCTTTCAAGTTCAAAGAAGTTCATTTAAGAGGTGGAAAGGAAGAGTTCTTTTTTACCTCAGCCTTTTGAAAGTTGCTTATGTTCTTACCGAGAAGAACCCAAACAAAATCCCAACCGAGGAGATGCATAATGAAGACTACGAGGCGCATGAAGCAAAAGTGGCTTCATACAATACAGATGAGTATAAATGTCGTTTTTATCTCTTAAATTGCCTTACTGATCAATTTTATGATTATTATGACACCACTTACACTTCCGTAAAGAAAATTTGGAAAGCTTTACAGACTAAGTATGATACTGAAGAGGCAGGAGCAAAAAAGTATGCAGCTAGTCGATTTTTTCGCTTCCAAATGGTGGATGGAAAATCTGTTATGGAGCAAGCACAAGATTTCCAAATGATAGTTGCAGAAGTAAGATTTGAAAGCATCAAGATTGGTGACAACTTGGTAGTTGCAGGACTTTTTGACAAGTAACCGCCATCCTGGACAGAATTCCAAAAGAACGTACGCCACAAACAAAAGGAGACTTCCTTAGAGAAGTTGATCACTCGCATCCAAGTCGAAGAAGTGGCTAGAGGCCAAGATGCATTGATAACACAAGAGGGTAATGCCAATTCCACCACAAAGGTAAATTTTGTTTCAGCAAATAATAACTTACCCAAAGGTCAAAATTCCAAGAATGCTTATTTGAAGCCTTATAAAAAGAATATGAAGAATTATGGTAAACTTTACAATAAATGGATTAATCCAAATAAGAACTAAGGTCCACCATCTTCACAAAATTTTACATGCTTTGTCTGTGACAAAAGTGAGCATATTGCTCGAACTTGCAAATTCCGAAAATGTGCACCTGCCCCAAAGGCTAACGTTATCGAGGAGCCATTTGTGGCGATGATTACAAACATTTGCATGGTTAATTATGTGGAAGGTTGGTGGGTAGATTCTGGTGCTAATAGACATGTTTGTTATGATAAAACTTGGTTCAAAATGTATACTCCCTTTGATGATGAGAAAACAATTATGCTTGGTAACTCTAGTCAAAGCAAGTTACTTGGGAGTGGTAAGGTTGACCTTAAGTTCACCTCTAGATGTGTGTTTACTTTAAAAGATGTGCTTTATACACCGTCCATAACGAAGAATTTGATGTCAAGTTATTTGTTGAATAAGGCTGGCTTTAAGCAAATTATGGAATCTGATCAATATGTGATTACCAAGAAGGGTGTTTTGTGGGAAAAGGGTTATGTTTGGGATGAGATGTTCAAATTGAATGTTAAGATTAATAAACCATCTACCAATTCAATTTATATGTTGTCTTCTATTAATTTTTGATATGCTCGCTTGTGTCATATTAACAGTAAATATGTGGAAATCATGAGTAGTTTAAGATTAATTCCTAAATTGACAAAAAAAAAATTGAGAAATGTGAAGTTTGCAGTAAAGCAAAAATTACCAAGAGGCCTCATAAAAGTGTTGAGAAAAATACTGAATTGCTAGAATTATTTCATACTGATTTGTGTGAGTTTGAAGAAATTTTAACTCGTGGTGGAAACCGATATTTTATCACTTTCATTGATGATTTTTCAAAATATACAAACATATATTTATTAAAAAATAAAAGTGATGCTTTTGAGAAATTTAAAGAATTCCTTCTTGAAGTGGGAAATCAATTCTGTAAAAAGATTAAGAGAATTAGAATTCATAGAAGCCAGGAGTATGAATCTCTTGGATTCAACTCTTTTTTTCAATCATTGGGAATTATTCATGAGACTACTCCACCATATTCACCTTCATCTAATGGCGTAGCTGAAAGAAAAAATAGAACGTTAATTGACTTGACGAATGCTTATGCTTATTGATTCAGGTGCTCCCTCAAATCTTTGAGGCGAGGCTATTTTGACAACTTGCCATGTGATAAATAGAGTGCCACACAAAAAGACTAAAATTTGAGGCATAAACCAAATCTAGGTTATTTGAGAGTTTGGGGCTGTTTAGCTTTTGTGAGGTTTACAGATCCTAAACGACCTAAATTTGGTGAACGAGCTACCACTTGTACTGTTTTGGGTATACGTTGCATAGTACAACTTATAGATTTTTTGATATGAAAAATAATATTATTTTTTAATCAGGTGATGTTATTTTTCATAAAAATAAATTTCCTTTCAAATCTAGAAATAATGAGGGTCAAATATTTTCTAAAAATATTTTATCAATACCTAGCTCTTCCACTCCATGTCAAGTTTTTCAAGAACAAGAAAATTCTCAAATCCAACCAAGGAGGAGTAAATGAGCTAGAGTTAAAAAAAAATTTGGCTTGACTATTATCTTTACAATGTGAAAGAAATTCCTCTTATAATTCAAAAAGCTTTATCATTACCTGATACTATTTTCTGGAGAGAGGCTATAAATGATGAGATAGATTCACTACTTTCAAATCAGACATGGAAGTTAATGGATTTACTTATAGGTTGTAAAACTATTGGGTGTAAATAGGTCCTTCGTAAAAAACTTAAACCGGATGGAACTATAGATAAATATAAAGCGAGGCTAGTAGTTAAAAGTTTTAAGCAACAAGTTAATCTTGATTTCTTTGATACTTTTTCTTCGGTTACTAGAGTTACATCCATTAGACTGTTGATAGCAGTGGCTGCAATTCATGATTTAAAAATTCATCAAATGGATATGAAAATAGCTTTTTAAATGGAGATCTAAATGAGGAAATTTACATGGACTAACTTGAGGGCTTTGTGGAGCCTAGCCAAGAAAGCAAGGTGTGTAAGCTAACTAAATCCTTTAGGCCCCGTTTGTTTTCAGAGGTAGAATGGAGGGGATTGATAGTGAAGGGATTAATAGTGAATGGATTGTTAGTGAGGGGATTGATAGTGAGAGGATTAAATAAAATTGTGTTTGTTTTGATGATAGTTGCTAGTGTAGGGATTGTTAAATTATTTTTATATAAAATAAATATAAAATAAAAAAACAAATAAAAAAATACAAAAACATTAAACATTAATGTTTTTAAAAAAATGCCCAACATGTAAAAAATTTTAAAAAAATAAAAATAAAATAAAAAATTTCTAGAAAAAAATAAAACAAATAAAATAATGATTTTTACTTAACAAAAAATATAAAAAATTAAACATTAATGTTAAAAAAAAATGCCCGACATGTAAAAAATAAAATAAAAAATAAATAAAAAAAAAATTTCTAGTCCGCCGGACTATTTTTCTAATACCAAGTCCTGGAGGCCCATCCGAATCCTCTTGGGGAGGCTCATCCTAATCCGGAACTCACTATCACTCATCTCCCCATCTCTCAAAACAAACACAATATTAATGAATCTCACCTCACTACCAATCATAATCCCCCCTCTAACTCTCCAAACAAACGGGGCATTATGGTTTAAAGCAAGTAGCATGAGAAATTTGATTTTTGTATGCTTGAGAATTGCTATAAGACTAATGAATGTTATAAGTGCATATATTATAAAACTTGTGAGAATGCACATGTGATTATTAGCCTATATATGAATGATCTACTTTCCTTTAGCTCTAATTTGCATATTATAAATGAAACTAAAAATATGCTTAATAGCCACTTTGATATGAAAGATCTTGGTGAAACTAATTTTATTTTGGGAATTAAAATTACCAAGACTAATGATGACATTTTTCTTGATTAGTCACATTATGTTGAGAAAATTTTAAAGAAATATAATTTTCTAGACTGTAAACATGTTGCTACTCCTTTTGATGCAAGCATACATTTATCCGCTGTAACAAATGAAAAGATGTGATTAATCAAAAGGAATATGCTAGTATGAGTGATAGTTTGAGATATGCTACTGATTGTATTAGACTTGACATTACATATGTTGTTGGAGTACTTAGCAGGTTTACTAGTAAGCCAAGTAGAGATCATTGGCTAGCCATGGGAAGAATTATGAGATATTTATCTGGTACCAAAAATTATGGTTTGTTTTATAACAAGTATCCTGCGGTACTTGAGGGATATAGTGATATCGATTGGAACACTTTGTCAGGTGATTCTCTCTTTACCTAGGGTTTTATTTTTACCTTAGGTGGTAGTGCTATATGTTGGAAGTCTAAAAAATAGACTATAATTGCTAATTCTACAATGGAAGCTGAGCTTATAGTGTTAGCTTCAGCATGTGAGGAAGCGAATTGGTTGAGAAATTTGTTACATGAAATCCCTTTTTGGAAAAAACTAATTCCTCCTGTGTTAATTCGTTGTGATAACACTACTGCTATTGGTAGAGTAAATAACCATTTTTTTAATGGTAAATCCAGACCTATTAGAAGGAAACACAGTAATGTGAGATCCTATTTGAGTAATGGCATCATAACTATGAATTATGTAAAATCTTGTGATAATCTTGCGGATCCGTTAACCAAGGCCTTAGCGAGAAATAAGGTCTAGAATACATCGAGGGGGATGGGTTTGAAACCTATAAAATCATAAACCATGTATGAGAATACCCAACCTAGGGACCAGAGATCCTGTAACTAGGTTCAATGGGAAGAACGAATCATATAGTGGTTGTAAAAAAAGCACTCCTTAATATATTGTTGTCCATCCCTATGATGTAAGTACATTTGTCCTGTAATGTTGGAGGGTTGAGTCTTTATACTCTTAATGAAATTTTGTAGCTCTTGTTGAGTGGAGTGCGTAAATTACAGGAACATCCTTGATAGATTTCACCTATGTAAGCATGGAAGTGGGGCCGCTTTCTATGAGAATAAGGCTTATTCTCAAATATGCTCATGAAAACTAGGATTAGCACAAGGCCGTAATGTGCTAGCTGTTTAAAGCTCATGTCAATACCTAGATCATTATGTATGAGCAGTAATTGTAGACACCTCATTTTGACCAGCCCTAAGACTTTGGCGCTTTCTTCTGAACACCCAATGATGAAAATGATAATGTGCTATTTTATGAATTTCTCAGCAAAAAAATCAGATTTAACCTTCAATTCCAATTTTACACCCGTTTTGGCCAAATTAGTTGAGACCTATTCAAAAATCTTTTTCTGTATTTTTTTTCTCTTGTCCAGAAAATTTAGCAGTTTGAAACAATAAGCCTTTCAAAAAACTAAATGGATTTTGACTATTCACAATTGGCCTTTCAAACAAATAAATGGATTTTGACAATTCACAATTGGCCTTTCAAAAAATTAAATGGATTTAACTATTCATAATTGGCCTTTCAAAATACTAAATGGATTTTGACTATTCACAATTGGCCTTTCAAACAAATAAAATGGGTTTTGACTATTCACAATTGGCCTTTCAAAAAACTAAATGGATTTTGACTATTCACAATTGGCCTTTCAAACAAATGGATAGGTTTTGACTATTCACAATTGGCCTTTCAAAACATGAATAGGTTTTAGCTCTTCAAAAGTGGCCCTTCAAAACATGAAAGGGTCTTAGTTTTTGGCCTATATATAGAAGACCATTAGAACTATGAGAGGTAGTGAAAATTTTTGATGAGAGAGAGGTCTAAACTTTGATCAAAGAAAGAGTTTATTTTATTCCAATTGAGTGAAAATATTTTTAGAGAGAGGTCTAAACTTTGATCAAATAAAGAGTTTATTTTGTTACCACCCAAAACTTCACCAAAGCTAAAACTTGAACTTTCTTGCTGAGATTTCAACAACATACTCCACAACTTGAAGGTGATCAAGAGGAAGTTTGGAAATCAAGAAGTTCAATCTTTCTTTGGAAGGTGAATTTCCAGTCTTTCATTTTCTTATATTTTCTATCTCATATTTATTTTCTTACTTTATATTTCATAGTGTGTTGTTGTAATCTAAGTGGTTTGTTTAGCTCATAATTATTTATTTATTTGTATTTATTCACTTGCTTTAATTTCATATTAGTTTTGTTGTAATCTTGTATGTTCTATCTCATATTTGCTTTCTTGTTTTAAGTTCATGTTGTAATCTTGCATGTTCTATCTTATATTTGTTTTCTTGTTTTAGTTTCATTGTAATTGTGTTGTAATCTTGTATTTCCTAACTTATATTTTTCTTGTATTAAGTCTCTTATCAGTTTTGTTGTAATCTTACATGTTCTACCTCATATTTGGTTTTTTTTTTTATTTTAGGTTCATGTTAGTTTTGTTGTAATCTTGCATGTTCTATCTTATATTTGTTTTCTTGTTTTAGTTTCATAGTAATTATGTTGTAATCTTGCATTTCCTAACTTATATTTTTCTTGTATTAAGTTTCTTATTAGTTTTGTTGTAATCTTGCATGTTTTATCTCATATTTGCTTCTTCTTTTTTTTGAATTTTAAGCTCATGTTAGTTTTGTTATAATCTTGCATGTTCTATCTTATATTTATTTTCTTATTTTAGTTTCATAATAATTATGTTGTAATTTTACATTTCCTAGCTTATTTTTTTTTGTATTGGTCTCATATTCGTTTTGTTGTAATCTTGTATGCTCTACCTCACATTTGCTTTTTTTTTTTGTTTTAGATTCATGTTAGTTTTGTTGTAATCTTGCATGTTCTATCTTATATTTGTTTTCTTGTTTTAGTTTCATAGTAATTATGTTGTAATCTTGCATACTCTATCTCATATTTGCTTTCTTGTTTTAAGTTCATGTTAGTTTTGTTGTAAGTTTGCATTTTTTTTTTTATTTTATATTTGTTTTCTTGTTTTTAATCTAACCGGTAATGGCTAGTTGAGCCACCTACATATTTCTTATTTGTTCCTTTTCTTGGTTTCACAATAAGACAGGTTTTGCTAAACCTAGTTGGCCGGCTAGCCTAGTTGGCTGGCTGGTTTGCTTCTTTTGGACAAGACAGCGTTGTCTTCCGATGTTAACCAACTTCCGGTGGTTTCCAAGGCACATGAAACTTTTTTTTTCTTTTGTTTATTTTATTTTGATTGTATTGTGAGGTTTTTATTTTGTTGTAATATTCTCCTCCCCCTCCCTAATTTGGTTTGTAATAATTTATTTAAAGTGTTGTAATAATTTTCCGCACGACTTCTTTCTATTCCGTTCTTTTACTTGCTTTCCTTATTTGTAAATATTTATTATGTTTATTTTATTTTATTTTTTTTGTAATTATATCCATACTTTGCATCTATATTTCATGCATCTTGATTCGGCTAAGTTTACATTTGTGGATTTAATCAATTCTTATGTGATTATGTGTGCTACCTCATGTTCTTGAGATGATTCACATCTCATATCTTAGAAGCCGAATGTTTAGTTGCATCTCATGAGTGGATTGTATTAGGATTTTGTATATAAGATCATGTATGTTTTACTAACTTTGTTTTGTAGCTGTTCGAGGGACGTCGGTAAATATGTAAGTTTTTATGCTTTAGTATCCCGTTTGTATACGTTTTTCTTATTATGTTTAAGCATCCTACCATGTGGCTACTTGCTTACTTGATATAACTGTATGAATGCCAGTTGATGGAGGTTGTGTCGCTTAATTTGGAATAATGTTGATTTTCATATTTATAAACTCAATTTATTTGAGTTGTACTTCTCCAAAACTCTTTCAAAACTACATGAAATCAAATTATTCTAAAATAAATGACATATTCTATACTTGTATGCTTCACATAGTAATTTTTAGGATTTATTAAATAATCAAAATATGAACATATAAAATAAATAAAATTCATATCATGGTTTAGTAAAGGCCGATCTTTTGATCGGGCATGTAGGGGTGCTCAATTAATGATCTTCCCCTCTCATACCTAAGGTTCCGAACCAAGACAACTTTGGTTATGACGAACAGTGGGCTTGGCACGAGTCATGGGTTTCCTAATTTCTCAAAAATATTAGGTAGCGACTCTAAGATCTGATGACGCATTCCATTTCTGGCAAAAGGTTTTGTAATAAAATGGATTTTCTACAAGTTGCCAAATCTGGACTCTCATTTATGTTTCATATTACACCAGTGAGACTAGATCAAAGAGATCTCGGGAGTCCAAACTGTTTAACGTTAACGTGCACGGGTACCCCCTGGGCATGTTACAGTTTCTGGCAACTATGCTGGGGATTTTATGAAACCTTGACTCGAACTCCATGATATGACTTTTATTTTCAATTATATGTTTATTGCATTGTATGCATTGGTGCACTTAAAGTTCCTATGTTGCCCAAATACTGGTGGGAGCATAGGCACACTTTTTGTGACACTACACATATTTCTACGTTACTTTGGAGGCCTTGTGTTATAATCTTTTGAGATCTGAAGGTTCTCAGACTTTGAAGAGTGGCTATTTTGACTCTTCTGATTTCCTAAGATTTTCATTGGTTATGACCCAAAGGACTCTTTGGTAACGTCACCTTGACTTCAACCCTTAGAGTAGAGCTAACCTTGTGCATATAATGAGCTATAGTACCTTCCAAAATTAGGACAGGATGCTCTCACATTTCTAGGATGTATGATGCCGCTTGTTTGAATAGTGAAACCCTAGATCATTTCAAAGTTAGGACAGGGTAACCCTAGCCCCCATAGGCGTGTTTGTTCTCTTTCCTGCTATGTGTTATGTGCAATGTATGGGAATTCTTAGATTCAAATGAGTGGTTCAGTCATTTCAATTTGTTGGGTTGAGTTCAGTTTTTCAACATGAGTTAGCAGTAATCAGTTGAGCTGGGATGCTAATGAAATTCTGATTGGGCGTCTCGTTTTGTTTCAGCAAGGTAATCGAGCACTATAGCTTCCGAAAGGTCTGATATCCCCCAAAGTTCTGTGGACTCGCGTTAGTAGACTTTGCAAAAGTGCAGATTTGGTTCAGGGTCAGCCAGTGTTAGTTTCTTTGCCACTGGTTACACGAAGAAAAGCAAAAGCTTCATCAACTGTCTAGAATACCCCTTCTTCACCTGCTAGATCATCACCACTCAACTCATCAGAATCAGTGATGGTTCAGATTCCAGAAAATATAGCAGACATATTATTGGCCCTTCAATGGAGCATGGATACTGTTGCCACTACGGTTGCTGCCCAAGGCACTACTCTTGCCGCTCAAGGCAATACTCTTGTTGAACTACAACACTCATCTGGGGCGTCCATTACTCAACCACCTCCGGTGACTCACCCAATTCCACCTCCACCTCCACCAGCTAACGAGTTTCCCGAACTTAACTCACCAAAAGATTTGAGGGTTCCTGCACAAACTTTAGGAGGATCATTTCCTCTTCCATAACCAGTAGGAGGGATCCTTCCCTCTGAAGCACCTGAGTCTGACTCAACTATGTTGAAGCTAGCCAAGTTAGAAAAACTTTTCAAAAAGGCACAAGGAGTCAATTCAATCCCGGACATTGAAGACGGGTACATTGAGACTGCTGTGAAGTTGCCAGAACGGTTCAAAATGCCACGCATTGATAGGTTTGATGGCTCCGGCGACCCAATGGTGCACATTCGTCTGTTCTCTGATGTCTTAAAGCCTATGGGTTTGACTCATTCGCAAAAGCTCTCTTTATTCGGATGAACTTTGTCAAGAGTGGCTGCCATCTGGTATGCCAAGTTAGAGGAGTTGGTAAAACAAAGTTGGAAAGAGTTGGCCAGGGCCTTTATCACCCAGTATGCTTATAACACCCAGATTAAAGTGACTACTTGGGAATTAGAGGCCACCCGTCAAGAGCCCAATTAAAGTTTCGTGGTCTTTATCACCAGATGGAGGGCAAAAGCAGCAATAATGACCAACAGACTACTTGAAAAAGACCAAATCCTTATGATAGTCAGAAATTTGCATGGAAAGATGTTACAAAAAATGATAGTCCTCCCGCTCTTCACTTTTAATGACTTAAATGAGATAAGGGTCCAGATAGAGGATGCCATCAAACATGGAATCATTGTGGAAGATAAGGAATCTGTTCGGAAGCCTTTTGGTCACAGTTCCAATGCTACCACTAGTGGTAACACAGCTGTGAAGCCCTTTGAAATCAACTTGGTTACCACCACCACTAAAATGGCCGACCCCTTTGCTCATGCTAGCCTGCAAAACACAACCCGACCCCAAGCAGAACATTCACCCCTCTCCATATGTCACTCTCCAACGCAATGAAAATCTTAACAAAAAGAGGGTATTTAAAGCCTTTGGACCCCCGACCTCTTCCCGAACCTCTCCCAGCCAAACATGACCCTACCAAACACTGTGCTTTCCACCAACAACCCAGATATGACACAAACTGTTGCATTCATCTCCGTCATAAGATCCAAGATCTCATAGACAATAAAGTCATAGCTCCCCCACAACTACCAAAACCCAACGTCACTACCAACCCGTTGTCGCCCCATGACAGAGTTTCACCACCTCCTCATCTTAACCTCATCCATACACTTTCATTCACCTCTAACCCCAGTATCTATATCACACCCACCCATTTACCGAAACCTGAGGTACATATTCCTGAAAGCATCGAGTTGTGTATGATGGATGCACCTCCAACCCAGCCAAAACCCAAAATCCCTATGGTGGTAGCAAACAAATTATCAGAGAAAAAGTATGATCCTAGCCGGTTTATTGTTCCCAGTGGTCAACTAAAACTTGAGGTTGATCCGCCTGACTCATTTTCTATCAATGTTGTCAGAGATGATGTACTTGAACAGGGGTTGGATGACTTGGCTGACCTAGAGGAGGACTTGGCTAATCTTCATTTCTTTGAAGAATTAGACCTTGGGAATGTACAGATGGGATGGTGGGAACCGAAGAATTACAGTCATGGCTAGTCAAGTGGTGACGAAGCTTTTGATGAGGAAACTGAAAGAAAAGGGGATGAATTGCGACTTGATTTCGGAAAACCTATTGAATGTGGTAAAGGAAAGAGTTCCAGAGGAAAAGAAGAAGAACCAAAAAGCCATTCAGAGCATACTGTGGGGATGATTCAAGCAGCGCTAGATAATTGCCTTTCGGTCAACGAAGGTGAATGGTGGGATGATAATGACCTACAGCTCGCCCACACTAATGATGAATGGGTAAGCAATGTGCCGGATGAGACTTGGTATGCAGATGAAATTGATCATTTGACCAGGAGTGGATGCTACTTCAAGCCTCCACATCTAGACCAAGGAGAGCCCTCTAGCAAAGATAAAGAGGTAGAGAAAGAGAAAGAGGTAGAAAAAGACCTGGTTCTAAAACAACTGAAAAAGATCTAGGCAAACATTTCCATTTGGGGTCTTTTTATGGCTTCTCGAGAACACCGACAAACAATGTTGTTAGCCTTAAACAAGGCCAAGCTATCCATTGAGACAATGCCGGATCAGTTAGTATCTTTCATCACACCTGGAGACACGACCCCTATGTTATCATTTACAGACAAAGAGTTACCACTTGAGAGGGTTGACCACAACAAGCCTTTGTATGTGGCCTTGGAGTGTAGAAAGAAGTAGATTCCAGTAGTTTTGGTTAATACCGATTCAGCCATTAATGTGTGCCCAGCAAGGACTGCTTATGCGATCGGGTTAAAGCTGGCTGACTTTACGCCAACAAGCCAAGTTATCTAGGCATATGACAACACCAGCAAGAATGTTATAGGGACTTTCAAGGTCCAGATATTAGTTGGTCCCTCTGAGCATGAGGTAGAATTCCATGTCATGGATGTCCCGGCAACTTTCAACTTATTGTTGGGCAGGCCTTGGTTGCATAAGATGAGAGTAGTGTCTTCAACTGTACACCAGTTGGTGAAGTATCCGCACAATGGAAGGATTACCACAATTTTTGGCAATTCTACGATCCACTCTCCTCCAGAAGTCACAACGCTAATACTGGAAGTACAACATGGGAGTGAAGATGTTTTTCTCTCGGGTTTTACCTTGGCAAAAACACGGCTAGTGCAGACAATCATGGCAAAAGAGGAGGTGTAGACCGCCCCGAACTCGCTCCGCGCGCCCCCCTTTCGGAGAGGGCACGAAGTTGTGTTCTAGCTACTACAGTTCGGACTCCTGTCATGGTTCTGAATCTAATCTCACAAAGTGCAATATAAGACTGATAAATCATCAAAGAGTCCAAATCCGGCAAATCATTTTGGAAAATCGATTTTAATCAAAAATGTCAAACATGGACTGCTTTGCTAGATTTCAAAGTCGCCACCTAAATATTTTATTTTGGAAAATTTAGGAAACCCTATGTAGACACTCCATTTTGACCTGTCCTAAAGACTTGGGCACTTTAGTTTGACCATCCTCACCAGAAAAATCAAATTGAAATTTTAATCCCAAACCTCACCCATATTGGCCATCACTAATTTGTAGTATTTTATAATTTGGTGTGGTGGTATATATTTTAAATGTTTTGTTTGGATATTTGATAAAATGAAAATGATAAAAAAATATAAAAAGAAAAAAATAAATAAAACATAAAAAAAATAGAAAATCAACAAAAAGAAAAAAAGTGGGTGGAAGATGGAATGGGGCGGTGGTGGAGTATTTTTAAAAGAGAAAGTGAGAGTGGGTGGAAACTTACACACATGGGCAAGGGGACACAACATTCTTCAGTGGATAGCATTTTAGGGTGGGTGAGGTAGAATTTCAAAAAAAGGAGAGATACACATGCAGTTGGGCCCTCTCTCTCGTGGGTAAATAATATAAAAAAAGAGAGCAGGTGAGAAGATGAGGGAGAAAGGTGAGTGTATGATTAAAGAAGGCACATAGGGGGGGGGATGCAAGACGATCCCTCTTCCTCTTGACAACCCTCTCGGCACCTCTCTCTCTGGCGGGTTTTGAGCTTCTTCACCACAAAGATACACACACACCCAACACCACTAAGATAGACACCCATACACACCCATGCAGACCCAGACAGACCACACTGATACAGGGAGGCACACGGGTTAGGGAAGGAGAACCACAACACAAACCCAGCAGCTCACTGATTCACAAACACACACCAAACCCATGGACCCAACACATTGACACACCATCCACACTGCAACAGACACACGGCTAGACATCACACTACCATCCACCAAGCTTCATCTTTGGATACACTCAGCATACAGACTCACTCACATACACACCACTCAACACATGACCACTCTCTCTTCCCGGGCGTCAATCTCTGGCCTCTCTCTCTGCACCTGGTCTCTCTCTCTCTCTGTGTTCAATTCCGGTGAGTTGGGTTCTTTACACTCTCGGAGCCCTCACGCTAGAGGCCATGAAAAATGTTCAAAGCTGCATGTTCTCTCTCTCTCTCTAGGCAGATTTGAGAGTAAAACAACAAAACACCACCAAACTCTCTCTCTCTCTCTCTCCCAACCTCATCTCTCTCTCCCTCTCTCTCTCTTTCTCCCTCTCTCGGGGAGGAGCCATGATCTGAAGCTAAAATAAAAACAAACACAACACACACACTCTCTCTCTCTCTACGGGCTGGAGTGGTGTTGAGAATGAGGTGGTAAAAGATATATTTTGTTTAGAGAAAATGTTTAGAGAGAGAGAGAGTGGGTCTCGGTGTGCATGGGCAGGGAGCAATTTTGAAACTGAAAACAAAAACAAACATAGATGGACTACCAAACTTGAGTTGGTTTCGCATGGACTATCAGTATGGCCTTCAAGGCTTGAGTTGGTTTTGCTTGGGCTTCAAGTAAGTGGGTTGAATTTGTAGGTTAATATAGGTTTTATCAGTGCAGGGCCGGAGTTGGTTTTACATGGACTTTAAGTGGGCTCAATTTGTGGGCTTAATATGGGTTTTATCAGCAGGTGCTTAGTTATACAGGGTGTGTCCCTGCTTCATTTTTTATTTATTTATTTATTTATTTTATTTTTATTTTGAGTGTTTGTGAGGATTTTATTTTATTTCTCTCTCCTTCGGATATGTAATAATTCAAGTGTTGTAATAATCCCCCACCCCGCTTCTTTCTATCACATTCTTTAATCGCTTTCCCTAACTGTACATATGTATATATCTGACATGCCATACATATCCATGCTTTACATTCATGTCTCATGCATTAAGATTCGGCTACATTTACATGTGTGGGTTTAATCAATTCTTCTGTGATTCTATGCGCTACCTCATGTTATTGAGATGATTCACATGCCATATTTTAGAAGCCGAATCTTTAGTGCATCTCATGAGTGAATTGCATTAGGATTCTGTATATAAGATCATGCATATTTTACTAACTTTGTTTTGTAGTTGTTCGAGGGACGTCGGTCAATCTGTGAGTTTTTATGCCTTAGCATCCCATTTGTGTGTGTTTTTTCTTACTATGTGTTAGCAATTACTTAATATAACTGTATGAATGCCTGTGGATGAAGGCTTGTTGCTTAAATTGGATAATTCAATAAATGTACGTTTTAAGCCCACTTTGCAGTGACAAATTCACAAACTTTAAGCCCACTTTGTCAGGTGGCAAATTCAAACCCTTTTCGAAAAACAAACATGAAATTGAATTGTTCCAATTTGAGCAAACTAGTCTATACTTGTATGCGTCACATAGTAAATTTTAAGATTTATTCAATAATCAGAACATGAACATATAAAGAAAATAAAAAAAGTCATATCATGGTTTAGTAGAGGCCGATCTTTTGATCGGGTGAGCGGGGGTGCTCATTATTGACCTTCCCCTCTCATACCTAAGGTTCTGAGCCAAGCATCCTTGGTTACGATGAACAGTGGCCTTGGCACCGAGTCATGGGTTTCCTAATTTCTCAAAATATTAGGTGGCGACTCTGAGATCTGATGACGCAGTCCATTTTTGCCAAAATTGTAATAAAATGGATTTTCAATTAAAGTTGCCAAATCTGGACTCTCATCTACGTTTCACATTGCACTCGTGAGACTAGATCAAAGAGATCTCGGGAGTCCGAACTGTTTAACGCCCGCGGGTACCCCCCGGGCATGTTACACCCTAACTCGTGCCTAAGGCCACGTGTCCGTCATCACCAAAGTTGCCTCGGCTTGGGAACTTGGGTACGAGAGGGGAAGGTCCTGAAATGAGCACCCTCGCTTGCCCGATCAAAGGATCGGCCTCTACTAACATGATATGTTGTTTTTTAAAACACATGTGTTCTTATTCCGATTATTAATCTAGAATTACTATGTGATGCGCACAATATACAAGTATAGACCAAATCGTTTAAGTTGTAACAAAACATCTTATGTTTATTTTTCGAAAATGGTTTGAAGTTGCTACTCACAAGTAGGCTAAAATGCGGATTTGCCACCCTCAAGTGGGCTTAAAACATGATGATTTGCCACTTCAAGTAGGCTTAAAACGCACATTTGATGAATTGTCCCAATTCAAGCAATAAAGCTTTCATCCACAGGCATTCATGCAGTTAATCATTTAAGCACATAGCCTCATGGCAAGCATGCTGTCATGGCAACACTTACACACATGCAAGGATGCTAAAGCGTAAACACTTACAGTGTACTCCGAGCCAAAACAGAAGCTAGTTAAAAATCATGCATGATCCTAGCTATGTCAACAATGCCTAATGCAACACATGCAAAAATGCAACTAAAATAGGCTCGGCTATCTAGAACGGCATATGAATGCAACACTTGATTACATGCTTTGAAACACGTATTCAGGAAAGTGTATTGAAATACAATGCAGTTTGAATGATGCGCCGAGCCCGGTGCATGCAAGACGAATGAATGATGCACGCATGCAAAGCATAAGTATATTAATTGAAACAGGCCCTAAAACTAACCATCAAAAGCTGGTAAATAAAAGGGAGAAAGATGCGGGGTTGGAAGACATGCACACACACACGCACACTTATTACAACAATACGCCCTCTCGCAGGAGGGTCCGAATAAAATGAAAGCTAACTAGTTACGCTAATTAAGCTAACTATTACAAACCAACTAATTAACTAACAATTCTAGCTAATTAATTACAAAACTACTTAGCTAAGCAAAACAGTTAGAAGGCCTCGGGACGAGGGATGCATGCATGCTCGATCACCTCGCTCGAAAATCCATTGCTATGCCCAGAATTGCCTCTGTTTGCCTTTGATTTGATCTTTGCAAATTGCACAAACTTCCAGATAGCTTCTGCTCCAACAAGGGGACCTCCTGGTGGGCTGCCGACCAGAAAAGGGGGCTGTAGACCAGAAAAATTGGTTGTAGACCAGAAAAAGTGGTCGGTCGACCACCCTTACTGGTCGGCCGACCAGTTAATTTGCCAAGCTCCAGCTTTTCTGCAACAGAGAACAACAAGGGGCATAGTAGTGTATTTGCAAGATATGTGTGCACAACCACCCTCCCTATCATTTCTCAAGCTCAAGGGAGTGTGGTCCTCGACTCTCGGGCCACCAACCGAGCATCGCAATGCACGATGGCCGAGAAGCCAAGTTTGCATAAGTCAATGTCAATGAATGCACACAAATAACACATAAGGGCCTCCACCTCTATCATGCTTGATCAAGAGGGTCGGCGACCGAGAAATGCTACACGTTTCATCACTTTGAGTATGAAACGTGCGACATTCCTTGTGTTTGGATTAACATCCAAATCAAACACATGCAACGCAAACAAGATGATTAACCTTCAATGCTAAAGTGACATGCGCAAGACTCTATCATGTAAGCAATACATGCGTGGCATGTTTAAAAGCTAAGGCATCAAAGCTAATGAAACATATTACACATGAGGCATGCACTATCAATCTCAAATGGTCAAACCACATATGGACAGACCTAAGATGCTCCAAAACAATGGCCAACACACCAAAACTTAGGCACAAAAATGCGAGAAATGCATGCTCATTCGTTGGCTCGCAAGCAAGGCACAAAGCTTAACTTTCAAATGCATTGAAAGAGTGACATATATGAGAGCATGGCACAGGTATAAGCACTGAAATCATATGCCAAGGGATGACATATCATGCAAACAACACAAGTATGGCATACTAGGGTCCTTAAGCATTAAAGCTAGCAAAGTACACAACACTAGGACTATGCAATGCAATGCTCAATGGACTAAACCAGCCCTAGACAGCTCTCATGCATGCCAAGATAGTGGCCAAAACACTCTGAAATGATAGCATGAAAGGGAAGATGATGATGCTCATGCATTGGCTCACCAACAAGGGATAAGGGCACAACTCTTAAACACAATTAAAGAGTAATAAACATGAGAGTTTAGGAAGGCTATAAGCTCTAAAATCATGTGAGAAATGATGCCATATCACATAAACACCACAAATAAGGCATGCTAGAAGGCCTAAGGCACAAAGCTAGTAAAGGGGACTACACAAGAGGCATGGAATACATGGCACAAATGATTAAACTAGCCATAGACAGAGCTCAATTAGGTCAAAACAAAGACCAAATCATGTTGAGATGGGAGCTCAAAAGCCTAGACAAGCATGCATACGCATTGGCCCATAAACGAGGCACAAAGCACAACTCTCAAAAGTTATGAAAAAGTGGAATATGTGAGAGTGACTATGCTATACACACTGAAATCATGTGAGAAATGAGGCTAAGGCATGCAAGCATCACAAGTAAGCATGCGAGAGGTCTTTGAAACTCAAAGCTAGTCAAGGCCCTTATACTACAACCATGCACAACAAGCCCCACATGGCCAAGACCACTCAAAACAGAGCTAAAGTAGGTCAAAATAATGGCAAATACATGCTGAGATAGAGCTTACACAAGCTAGGATTAGAGGCATGAAGCATGGAGCATACTAGGCCAACAAAGAGGATTACACTACAAGTGTAAAAACCAAGTAAGAGGTGACTCCACCAACCAAAATCAGAGTTAAGGCATGTTAAATAATGACCAAAAACATGCTAGAATGGAACCAACACATGCTAGAAAGATGAGCTAAAACATTAAGCATGCAAGGCTAGTTTGCAAGGATTACACTACAAGTGTAAGAAGCAAGAAACCAATGAGAAAACCAACCAAAAACAGAGCTAAGGCATGCCAAAATATGAGTAAAAGCCTGCTGGAGTGGAGCCCAAAACATGCTAAAATGGTGGTCCAAAGCATAGAGCATGTTAGGCTAACTAAGAGGATTGCACTACAAGTGCATGAAGCATGTAAGAAGCAACCAAACTAACCCAAAATAGAGTTATGCCATGCTGAAATAATGCCAAAAATAAGCTGAGAACAAGCCAACACATGCTAGAAAAACATGCTCAAACATGAGGCCATCAACACGAGTAACCAAGACACAAGGAGAGGGGATGACCCCCTCTTATTTGGGACCTCAAAACCACCTTTTTACCACTGAAATTCCTCTGAGTTTTAGTGGTAAGAAAGCCAAAAAGAGGTGGTCCCAATAGCTTTAAAAGATAGCAAGAAGTTAAGCAAATAAGGCACAAGAGAGTGAGAGACACCCCTAACTCAAACAAGGCCTCAAACAACCTTTTAAAACACTTTAAAACAAAGGTTTTTGCAGTTAAAAGTTAAGCCAAAAGAAGCATGCAAAGGTGGCTAAGTATGCAATCAAAACAAAGCTTTAAAAGGGGAAATAGGACTCACCCTTGAAGAACAACAAGAACAGCCACTTCTGAGGCAAAACCAAGCCAAAAACACTCAAATACAACCCCCAAGAACCTCAGCTCAAGAGTGAAGGTGTTTCACTAGGTGTTTAGTGCAAAAGTGTGAACAAAACTCACTTTAAGGCACAAAATAGCACAAATATAGAGAGAGAGATATGTATAGCCCTAATCTAAATTTTTTGAACCTTGAACAAGAGGGAGGAGGCTCCCTTATATAGAATTCATGCCTCAAGCTTGTTAGACAAGCTAGAGGCTTGGTGCAATCGTGTATGGAGGATGCTTTCTGTGCCTAACAGTTGGCAAGGAAAATATCTACAGAAAGTGCAGAAAGGCCGCCGACCAGTTAAAGTGATCGACTGACCACAATTGGTCGGCAAGGGAGGAAGAAGGTCTACAGAGAGAGTAGAAGGTGGTGGCAGGCTGCCGACCACCTTAGGTGGTCTACAAACCACCCACCCTAGCTGGCCGACCACCAAAAGTGGCTGGCAGGGAAGAAAAGTGGTCTACAGGGGGGGAAACTGGTCTACACCCCTGTTCCACCCTCCAGACAAAGGGTAACAAGGTTTGGTTCAAAAACAAACCAAAAAGGAAGACAGACAAGAGTCCGCAAGACAAGGCACTCAGCCGGAAGTCCCGAAAACTAGTCTACGGGCCACTACAAGTGGCCTACGAGAGGGAAAGGTAGCCTGCGGCTACAAAAAGTGGCCTACAGGCCTTTGTTTCCCTCTAGGCAAAGGCAGCAAGGCATGGTCCAAAAACCAGGCCAAGAGAAGAAAGTTAAGAGGTCTCGAGACAAGGCGCTTAGTCGAAGGCTCCGGAAACTCAAAACGAGCACAAACATGCACAACCACCAAGTGCACAGACGATGACGTCTGAGTCTTAAGGTTGGTCAAAAATGGGGTGTCTACAGGAGGGTACACATCTGAGTGCTCAGTTAGTCTATATAATGAACAAACTAGGATACATCCCAGGATCTGGATTGGGAAGAAGTGGCCGACAAGGCACCACAGAGACAACTAAGGTAATCCACAACCGACATGCATTTGGGTTGGGATATGAACCAACAGTAGAAGACTGGGAGAAGAAATGAAAGGAAATAAGAGAGAGAATCAATGCAAAGAAGACGGGAAAGAAGTATGGGCTGGTTTATAGGCCAATCCATGGGACCTTGAACGGACGCTTTGTCCGCCAAGGTGAAGACTTCCCTTTTTGCAGTTTTCCTGAGCCTTGGATTGATCAAGTGAAGAGGAAGAGATACCCTGGGTTTGAGATCTTCTTCGATCATCAACTCTCTGACAGTGACGAGGAATGGGTAGATCCTAGTGTCGACATCGGACAAGACATAGAAGTTAGCTCAGAAAGCAACACAGAGGAAGTCCTGGGTCTAACACTGGCTGATTTACTGACAGAATCGTGTACTAGCACTGAACCAATAAATTTTTGGGATATGACCATTGCCGTGATCGGGAAGAGGTACCTGCTAACTGCTCAAGCTTCATCATGGATACAATGAATGGCTCATAAATAAATTGACATTTTGAAAAGAGTTGTATTGAGAGTTCTGAATTGGCTGTTGAGTTTGAGTTTGGTGGGCCTCTGGGGTTGGAGGCAGATTTAAGTTTGTCTAAAATGTCTGAGTCTTCTTTTTCTTTCTCTTTTGAGTCTGTTGCAACTTGTGAGCCCGAGGCTTTGAATGAAGATATGATTTCCGCTTACTCTTCTGTGCCCATAGTTCATAACATTGACCAAAATTTTCAAGATCTTGATAAAAACGAAGAGGAAGAAATTCCTCGGGCTTTAAAAAATTTAATCGACTGAGAGGAAGAAAGGCGTGCTAAGCCATTAGTGGATGAAATTGTTTCTGTAAATGTGGGTACTGAAAAAGATCCTTGCTTAATCCAAATTGGTTCTACGTTGTCTTCAGAGGAACGTGAATAATTAGTTACTTTATTAAAAGAATTCAAAGATGTTTTTGCATGGTCCTACGAAGACATGCCAGGAATTGACCCTGAGATTGTACGGCATAGGATCCCTCTTGACCCTGAGGTCCGACCTGTCAAACAGAAGCTTCACAGAATTTGTCCGGATTGGGCCTTGAAAATTAAATAAGAGGTTACCAAGCAAGTCGATGATGGGTTTTTGCTTGTATCAGAATATCCTACTTGGTTAGCCAATATTGTGCCAGTTCCAAAAAAAGACGGCAGAATTCGAGTTTGTGTTGAATTCTGGGATTTGAATAAGGCTAGTCCGAAGGATGATTTCCCATTGCCACATATTGACGAATTGGTAGACTTCACTGCAGGGCATGCATTACTGTCATTCATGGATGGTTTTTCAGGGTATAACCAGATTCTTATGACTCCAGAGGATAGAGAAAAGACAACATTTACCACACCATGGGGGACATACTGCTACCAGGTTATGCCATTCGGTTTGAAGAATGCCAGGGCCACTTATTAGAAAGCTGCTACCACTCTTTTCCATGATATGATCCACAAGGAAGTTGAGGTGTATGTAGATGACATGATTGTCAAGTCCAAAGATCGGGAAAGCCATTACACTGCATTGAAGAAATTCTTTGAGAGAATTAGGGAATACAAGCTAATGCTGAGTCCACAGAAATGCACCTTTGGGGTAACTGCGGGCAAGATGTTGGGATTTCTGATCACACAGTGGGGAATCGAAGTTGATCCATCTAAAATTAAGGCCATCTTAGAAATGTCGTCACTAATGACTGAAAAGGAAGTGCGGGGTTTTCTAGGAAAGGTGCAATTCATAAGGAGGTTTATTTCAAAGCTAACCTTGACTTGTGAACCACTGTTTGGTCTCCTAAAGAAAGGGAAGAAGTTCCAATGGGATAATCAATATCAGTTTGCGTTTAAGCAATATTTGCGGAATCCACCTGTGTTATCACCGCCTGAGCCAAGGAACCAGTTGATCTTGTACTTATCAGTGACTGAATCAACTATGGGATGTATGCTTGCATGAGAGTCGGATGAGAAAGTGGAGAAGGCCATTTACTACTTAAGTAAAAAGATGCTTGAATATGAGACCTGCTATACTCCTTTGGAAAAAGCTTGCTTAGCTTTGGTATGGGCTACCAGGAAGTTGAGACACTACCTGTTAGCTCACTTGGTAATTCTGGTTCCAAGATTAAACCCAATCAAATATCTCTTTGAGAAACCAGCACTTACCGGTAGGCTAGCTCGTTGGTTGCTTTTGCTTTCCAAATTTAACCTTAAGTATATCACTTGCAAATCTGTCAAAGGAAGGGCCATAGCAGAATTTTTGGCTGATCACCCAATTGAAGGAGAAGAAGATATAGAGTACTCATTTTCAGATAAAGAGGTCATGTAGAGAAAAGAAGACACTTGGAAGTTATACTTTGATGAAGCGTCCAATCAATTTGGCTATGGGATAGACCTGTTGCTCATAACTCCGAATGATTCCTATATCCCCTTAGCTTTCAAACTCCGATTCAGGATATCTAACAACCAAGCAGAGTATAAGACGTGCATTGCCTGATTGGAAGCAGCCCTGGAACTAGGGGCAATAAGGTTAGATGTGATCGGGGACTCGAGCTTGGTTGTCTTTCAGGCCAACGAAGATTGGAAAGTTAAAAAGGAAAAAATGAAAGTCTACCATCAGACCTTAGACATGTTGATCCCAAGGTTTGAAAAACTAACTTTTACACACCTGGTACGAGAGAACAACCAATTTGCTGATGCATTAGCAACCCTGGCATCAATGATAGATATACGATCGGGGTTAAGATACGCCCGATCCTTATAGAACAAAGGCACACCCCCGCGTATGAAATGATAGCCGCAACGGAAGAAGTTCAAGATGAAAACCCTTGGTACTTTGATATTTGGAATTTTCTGGAAAGTGGTACATACCCACAAGGGGCAAACACCAAAGACAAAAGGGGGATACAACGTCTGGCCACTCAGTTCGTCATTTGTGGAGATAAGTTATACAAGAGAGGGCATCTGGGAATGCACAAGCTGTGTGTAGAGGAAGAAGAGGCAAAGCATATCATGGATGCTATCCATGGAGGAGAGTGCGGAGCCCATATGAACGGTATAATGCTAGTCAGAAAAATCCTTAGACAAGGATACTACTGGTTAACCATGGAGAATGATTGTATCAACTTTGTTAAGCGATGCCACAAATGTCAAATCCACGCTAATCGCATGAACATCCTACCATCAAAACTCTACAACATGACTTCGCATTGGCCTTTCTCAGTCTGGAGCATAGATGTCATCGGGGCAGTCACACCGAAAGGTTCAAATGGGCATCAGTTCATCTTGGTTGCCATTGACTATTTTACCAAGTGGTTTGAAGCACAGTCGTATTCAGTGTTGAAAGCATCACACGTGGCCAAATTCATCAAGAACAACATCATCTGTAGATATGGGGTACCAAACGAAATAATTTCAGATAATGGCTCATATTTCACAGGAGAAATGGTAGTTCTACTTGAGAAGTATAACATGGCTTTTCACAAGTCATCAACTTACAGGCCACAAACCAATGAAGCCATTGAAGCTGCAAATAAAAACATCAAGACCATTCTGTGTAAGACGGTAGAAACTTATAAAGATTGGCTAGAGAAGTTGCCTTTTGCACTTTGGGGTAGGGGTGGGCATAGGGTTATCCGACCCGTCCAACCCGCTCTACCTTACCCGACCCATAGACCTTTGGGCGGTTTCGCAAACACATTAGGGTAAGGTGCGGTTTGGATTATGGCTGAATTTCGGGTTGTGGGCGGGTTGCGGGTTTGAACCGCACCCGCCCAACCTGCCCGCTTACACAGTTTTTTTTTTTTTATGTGAAATCTGAACCGTTGATTTTCATCTTTATTCTACAAACAAAAGTAAAAAAAAAAAACCCTAACAATTCATTCTCATCTCATCTCACACATTTGCGCAGCTGGAGCCTGGAGGAGAGAGTTGAGCTCCTTCTCTCATCTCATATCAATCTCTCTCTCTCTCTCTCTCTCTCTCTCTCTCTTTCTCTCTCTCTCTCTCTCTCTCTCTCTCTCTCGTCGTTTTTCATCATCGATCGACCTCTCAATTTTGTCTACTTATCGCCGATCGACCGATCGACCTCTGGTCTGTCTGCTCATCCTTAACTTTGCTTTCTCATCACCGATCGATCTCTGCTTTCTCATCGCAACTCTGTGCACAGCTTCACTTCGAATCTCACTCTCTTCGTGCTTCGCAAGATCGACTCTGCTCAGGTAAGACTCGATCTCTATTTTTTTTTTTTTTTGAATTTGTTGATGTTGATTCTGTTTTTTTGAATCTGATTTTTTGATTCACAGGTAAGCTTCACTTCGACTCTACTTCACTTCGAATCTGTTTTTTTTTTTTTTTTTTTTTGAATTCGTTGATGTTGAATCTGTTTTCTTGAATCTGTTTTTTTTATTCACAGGTAAGCTTCACTTGGACTCTGCTTCACTTCAAATCTGTTTTTTTGAATTTGTTGAATTTGTTGTTTTTTGAATCTACTCACAGCATCATAGGTAAGACTCTATTTGTAATTAGATCTGTTTTCCTGATGATCTAATTAGATCTGTTTTTTATTTGATATTCTGGTTGCCCTAATTAGATCTGTTTTTTATTTGATATAATTAGATCTGTTTTTTATTTGATATTCTGAGGAATCTGATAAGGCATATATGAGTTGTTTAAGTTGTTTGAGGCATCCTTTTGTTTGACTCTGAATGTTTTAGTTATTGGGTTTGTATAGTCTGATTAGATCTGTTTATGTTGAATTAGATCTGTTTTATGTTGAATTTGTTTTGGCCCCTATGTTTGTTTTGTTTGATCTAAATCTGTAAATCTGAATCTGTTTTGTTTTGTTTGATTTGAATCTGTTTGATCTGGATCTGTAAATCTGAATCTCTGCACCAAACAAATTTGTTTTGTTTGTTCTTAAATTTGTTTTGTTTGATCTGAATTTGTTATTAAAATTAAATTAAATCCAAATCTATTATTAAAATTAAATCTGAATCTGTTAATAAAGTTAAATCTGAAATTGAATATGTTTTATTAATCTGAATCTGTAAATCTGAATCTGTTACTAAATCTGTCTGTTTATTTAAATTTGTTATTTAATCTGTTATTTAAATCTGTTATTTAATTTTTGGAATTAAATCTGTTATTAAAATTAAAATTGAATCTGTGACTGTAAAATTGATTCTGTGACTGTATTTTTGTAATCCAGTTTAAATGGAGGATAGTATTCAATCTCCCGCAATCAATCTTGTATCTCCGGAATCCTCTAATTCTCAAATGAATCCTCTCTTAGTCGAACCCGAACCTGAACTTGAACCTAAGCCTCCTAGACGCCCAAAGAGAAAGAGTGAGGGTGGAGGGGGGAGAGCACCATCCACAGTTTGGGATCATTTTGATAAGGTTGTAGGGATCGATGGGAAGCGTAGAGCCGTATGTAAATATTATAAGAAAGAGTATATGGCTGACTCTAGACTTCATAGGAGTAGTAATTTAAGGAGTCATACACCCAATTGTGAAGAATATCTAAATAGGGATACAGATGGTCAACAAACATTAAATCTTAAACTGAAACAAAATGAAGAGGGTGTTGAGGTTGTAGCAACAATTTTTAATTTTGATACTTGTAAAAGGGCTCTTGCGGAGATGGTGGTCATTGATGAGTTGCCATTTAGATTTGTGGAGGGTGTTGGGTTTAGAAGATTTTGTAATGTCATGCAACCCAAATTCACACCAATTCCCTCTCGTCAAACCATATCTAAAGAAGTGCTCAATATATTCAAGAATGAAAGGGATAAGTTAAAGAAGGCCATGAAGGGTCGTAGAATTTGCTTTACTACGGAAACTTGGACATCTATTCAGAATTTGTGTTACATGTGTTTGACTGCTCATTTCATTAATGATAACTGGAAACTTTAAAAAAGAATCATAAATTTTCAACAAGCTGAGGATCACAAAGGAGAAACATTGGGTCGAAAAATTGAGTCGTGTTTGATTGAGTGGAACATTGATAGCATATTCACCTTAACAGTTGATAATGCTAGTTCTAATAATCTTACCATTCAATATTTGAAAACGATAACCAAAGATTGGAAGGGGACTATTTTGCAACATGAGTTTATTCATATGCGTTGTTGTGCACATATTCTTAATCTCGTTGTGAGTGATGGGTTGAAAGAAATGGATGATTCTATTGCCAACATTAGACTTGTGGTGAGATATGTGAGGTCTTCTCCTTATAGGCATGATGTTTTTAAGAAGTGTGCGGCCACACTCAAACTTGATTCAAAAGCTCTTGTATGCCTAGATGTACCAACTAGGTGGAACTCTACCTATTTGATGTTAGAGGCCGCCAAAAAGTATGAGAAGGCTTTTAATCGATTGAAGTTTGTCGATTCCAACTTTGAACCTTATTTCAAGGATGTTGATGGTGGCATAAGAAGAAGTCCGAATGAGTTGGATTGGAAAAAGTGTAGAATTTTTTTGAGGTTTCTAAAATTATTTTATGTTGCAACTAAGAAATTTTCGGGGTCTCTCTTTGTTACTTCCAATGCTTTTTACAAAAAGATGTTTGTTATTGAAAGCAAAATTAACCAATTAATTTTGGAGGAGGATGATACTTTGAGCACAATGGCAAAGACTATGAAGCTAAAGTTTAGCAAGTATTGGGGGAATGGAAGTAAAATCAATTTGTTGTTGTATGTTGCGATGGTTCTTGATCCTACCAAAAAAATGACATACTTGGAGTTTTGTTTTTCTAATTTATTTCTTGGAGATAATAGGAAGGTGGAAGAGATGGTAGACAAGGTTAAGAGTTGCTTGAGTCGTTTGTATAGCCATTATGTCACACTTTATCCTTCAAATGAGAAACTTCCAAGTGTGAGTGAAGTTGTGAATATGGTGGAAGATGATGATGATGATCCTTATTCTTTAGTTGACTCCCAATTTAATTCCTATTTGGAGGGGCGATGCACTAGTGGATCTAAGTCGGAATGGGAACAATATTTATCTGAGGTAGAACATTTTGCAAAGAATCAAACATTTGAGATTTTGGATTATTGGAAGGTGAATGCAACCAAATATAGGGTGTTATCACAACTTGCAAGGGATGTGTTGGCCATGCCTATTGCTACCGTTGCATCGGAGTCGGCTTTTAGTACGGGAGGTGTAGACACCCCATTTTTGACCGTCCTCAAGACTCGGTTATGCTTGCAGGTACATCCGGACACAAGTTCGATTGCTCATCAGGTATTCGACTTTTGCGGCGGAACGTCACAGGTTCGAGCTTTCCAGACCCTGTATCCTTTCTACCCCATTCTTGGACCATGACTTGGTCTTTTCAGAATCTGTTTCTTGGTGCACTGCCGGCCATCTTTTGGCCTTGCCGGCCTTCACTTTGTTCCTACCGGCCATTGATTGAGCCTGCCGGCCATCAATGAGCCACTGCCAACCATCCGTGATGGACGGCAGCACCCCTGTCTCAGCAGGTTTCACTCCAGATATTTTGAGCCAGCTGGAATCCTTTTATCTGCCCTCCATACGTGTATGGAGTGATGAAGCTCTTGCCAAGCTTCTTGAAGAAGCTTTGCATTGTTTTTCTTCTATATAAGGAGAGAGCCTCTCTCCTTATCAGAGGTTGAGCATTTTGGAGAAGAAATATCTCTCTCTCTCTTTCTCTCTCTCTCTCTCTCTCTCTATATTGTTGTTGATTTGTGCCTTGAAGTCCATTTTCCTTGCACTTTTACACTACAACACTTAGAGATACACCACCATCTTTGGATTGAGGTTCTTGGGAGGACTTCTTGAGCTCTGAAAGTGAGGTTTCACCCCCTGAAGTTGCTGGTTTCGAAGTTGATCTTCAAAGGTGAGCTTCTTTCCCTTTTTAGCATTTTCTTGTACCTCATTTTGGCCATACTTGCATGTTGTTTTAGGCCTTTCTTTCAACTGAAAAAAGTCTTGTATTTAAGTGCTTTTGAAGTTTGTTTAAGGTCTTTTGGCTGTTGAGGGTCTTCAACCCTCTTGTTGGCCTTGTTTGGCCTTGTTTTGAGCCATGCCTTAAGGCCTCCGAGCTGGCCTTGGTTTGGCCTTCTAACCACTGAAATTTAGTGGATTTTCAGTGGTAGGCATGTGATTTTGAGGCCTCAAATCAGAGGGGGTGGCCCCCTCTCTTTTGGTTTTCATTTGCTTGCATTTTTTGCCTTCCAAATGAGCATGCCTCTCTATACTTTTGAGGCTTGGTTCAGGCCCTTTTTTGTGACTTTTAGGACCTGCCTTGGCTCTGTCCATGGCTGGTTTGGTCACCTTTTGCATGCATCTTGTATGTGTAGTGTAATCTCATTTGTAGCTCATCAAGGTAGCATGTTTGCCTAGCTTGTGTTGAGTCCATTTCAGTAGGTTTTTGGTGATGTTTTACCATGCCTTAGATCTACTTTGGGTTGGTTTTGTCACTCCATGCATGTGCAATGCACTTGTACTGTAAGTCTCATAAACTAGCTTTATATGCTTCTTGCTTTAGCATGTTATCCTAGCTTATGTTCAGTCCATTTCAGTATGTATTTGGTCATCATTTGGCATGTCATGACTTTATCTTTTGCTGGTTTGGTCATCCTTTGCATGCTCCATATACTTGTAGAACAAATCTTGCTTACTAGCTTTATGTGCATGATGCTTTGACTCGTCATCCTAGCATGTTTTGGCTTTGCTCCAGCATGATTTTGTTCTTATTTTGAGGTGTTTTTGGACTGTTTTGGGCTGCCATGGCCATATCACTCATGCTTTGTATAGCTATAGTGTAAATGCTTAGGCTAGCCTTGGGTTTTGAAGTCCCTACCATGCCATGCATGTGATGTTTCCATGCTTTGCCATCATTTCAAATGTTATTTCAGTCCATGAAATGTGATCATACACCTGCATTTGACATGCCTTCAATGTCTTAGAGAATTTGTGTTTTGTGCCTCATGAATGGACCATTGCGTATGCCTTCATGCCATAGCTTGTGAGCCATCATTTCAGTGGTTATTTGGGGTTATTATGCCATGATATAACTCTGATTTTTATCGCTTAAGTCATTCCATGCTTGGTCCTAATAGGTGTAGTGTAATTCACCTTATTTGCCTTGCATATTCCATGCCTTATGCCCTTCATGTTAGCACATTTTGGCTTTCTTCCTTGCATGTTTTAGTCTCATATTAACATGTACTAGGACTGTCTTGGGTTGCCCTTGCCATACCCTTCATGCTTTGTATAGCTGTAGTGTAATTGGCCTTGCAAGCTTTGTGTTTTGTTGACTCATGCATGCTATCTTTGAGCTATTTAGATGATTTGGCATCATTTAATACTTTATTTCAGAGCCTATAGTATTGACATGTTCCCACTTCCTTCATGCTTTGAATGCCTTTAAGTGTTATGCATCGTTGCCTTGTTTGCGGCCTAGCATGCATGCCATCTTGCCTAGGTATTTAAGCCACCATCTCAGCATGTTTAGGTCCTTATTTTGACCTATTTGAGCTCTGCCCATGTTTGGTTCATGCATATTTGCCATGTATTGTATGCCTCCTTTGTAGTCCTCTTTGCTAGCTTAATGCTTTAAGGACCCTAGCATGCCATACTTGTGTTGTTTGAATGATTTGGCATCATTTCTTACCTCATTTCAGTGCACTTAGTGTTGTTACACTTGCACATTTGTCACTCCTTAAGCACCCTAGAGAGTTGTGCTCTTGGGCCTCTTTGATGAGCCATTGCATTTTGCATGCTTGTGTGTGTTTTGGTGACTTAATTCCATCACCAATGGCCACTGATTTGGGCATATCTGAGGTCTGCCTATTTTGGTTTAAGTCCATCCCTTGCATGTTGTTGCATGCTTGTCTTGCATATTGTTGTATGCTTGCTCAATCTTTGCATGTTTTCGCATACTAGTTCCATTATATGTTGTTACATGTTTATTACATTGCATTTTTGCATGCTTAAGTCACATTGCATGATTGCATGTTCAAGTTAGCATTGTGTATGCCATCCTTGCATTGCATTGTTGTTTGGATTAAGTATTAATTCGAACACGAGGAACGAGGGGCGTTTCATACTTCAAGTGATGAAATGTGTCTCAATTCTCAGTCGCCGACGCTCTTGATTATCCATGATAGAGTTCTAGGCTTTATGTGTTTATTTGTGCATTCATTTCATATTGATTTGCACAAGTTAGATCTTTGGCCATCCTGCATCGAGATACGTGATTGATGGTCGTGGATCCGACTATGCCTCTCCCTTGATGTTTTGAGATGATATGGGGTGGCATAGTGCGTACATATCCTTGGGAGACCCTCCATTTTCTCTATTTTGTGCTCTGCTACAGCTTGGTGTCCCAGCACATCAGTGGCCGGCAGTGCCTTGCAGATGGCTAGTAGTGCCTTGAAGATGGCCGGCACCCTTTTATTTTTGGTCGGCAGTGGCTCCCCATGGCCGACAGGCCACTGATGCATTCCCCAGGCTGGTTTTGGTAAGGTTCAGCAAGAATTCCTTGAGGACACCCTGCAGACAGAGCCTCAAAAGAGCAACTAGAGAGCTTTTCGGGACGGCAACCGAGCATGCATCCTCTTCTCCTCCAAACAGAGCTGGAACAGCATTGTTTGCTATTTTCCTTACTTGCTAATTAGCTTTAATTTGCAATTTAATTAGTTAATGTGTTAATTAATTAAGTTTTGTAATAATTAGTTGTAGCTAGTTATTCAATTCGGTTGTGTAATAATTAATTAGCTTGTTAGTTAGTTAATTAGCCGGCATGTATTATTTATTCGGACCCTCCGTCGAGAGGGTCAATTTTGTAATAAGTGTGCATGCGTGTATGCATGTCTTCCAACCTCCATTTCTTTCTCCCTTTTACTTACCCGCTTTCGATGGATAGTCTTAGGGCATATTTTCAATTAGCATCCTTATGCTTTGCATGTTTGCATCCATTCATCTGTCTAGCATACTTATGCTCGCATGTTTGCATCCATTCATCTACATTGCATGCACCGGGCTCGGCGCATCATACTAACTGCATCGTATTTCAATTCCAAGTTGAATACATGTATCAAATGTTGCATCTCATATGCCATCTTAGAATAGCCGAGCCTAGTTCTAGTTGCATTTTTGTATGTGTTGCATTAGCCATCTTAACATGAACTAGGATCATGCATTGATTACTAACTAGCTATTGTTTTGGTTCGGAATACACTGTGAGTGTTTATGCTTTAGCATATTACATGTATGTCATTGATTGCCATGATAGCATGCTTGCTATGAGGCTATTTGCTTAGTTGATATAGCTGCCTGAATGCCTATGGGTGAAGGTTAGATTGCTTGAATTGGAACAATTCGTTGAAATCCGCATTTTAGCCTATTTACGAGTAGCAAACTTCAAACCATTTTCCAAACGAACGGATATGCAATGCTTTGTTTCAAATTAGGCGATCTAGTCTATACTTGTTTTGCTGTGCGCATCACATAGTAAGATTAGCTAATTAACCGGAATAAGAACACATGTGTTTTCAAAAACAAGATATCATGTTTAGTAGTGGCCGATCTTTGATCGGGCGAGCGGGGGTGCTCATAGCTGACCTTCCCCAATCGTACCCAAGTTCCCGAGCCAAGGCAACTTTGGTGATGACGGACACGTGGCCTTAGACAACGAGTCAGGGTTTCCTAAATTCCCCCAAAATAAAATATTTAAGTGGCGACTCTGTATCTGGCAAAGCAGTCCATGTTTGGCACTTCTTTACAAAAATCAGTTTTCCAAAACGATTTGCCGGATTTGGACTCTTTGGTGATTTATCAATCTCACATTGCACATTGTGAGATCAGATTAAGAACCGTGACATTTGAATCCGAACTGTAGTATTGAGGCCCTCGGGGCGCGTCTAAAGGAGGGCGTATTCTTGACCCATTTCGTAGTTCACTCTCGCCTTCTATGGTTGAAGCTCTTGTATGTACCCAACATTGGCTTCAAAGCAACCTTCCAATTTCTCTTCGAAAGATGATGGATGATGTGGAGGAATTTGAGCAATATGACTCGGGTAAATTAGAATTTATTTATCTTTATTTTTATTTGTATTATTCATTTTCTAATGTAAGTTTTATTAATCTTCTCTTGTTGACTTCTAATTAGGTACTTTGGAGTCAAGCTCATCTTCAACTTCAACCTATAATGTTGATGCTATAATTGATGTCTAATATCCATTTGGTCATTGGTAATTTTTTCATATACTCAACACATTTTCTTACTATATTGAGATTCAATATATAGACATTTGTTTATCTTTTCATTTCTTACTATAATTGAAGATTAAAGTTTATGTATTTTCAATTTGTTTTTGTGTAGGGTTCATCAACCAAATGCATGGAATTAGAATTGGAATTGGAGTTGGAATTTGTGAAAGTTGAATTTGATGTGATTCATGAAGATGAAGTTTGATATCTTAAAAATGTTTTAATTTTATTTCATGGGTTTGTATTGAATGAAGTTTGACAACAATTTTTTTTTTTTTTTTGCGTTTTGGTTTTGGATGAATGTAAGCTAATGAATTTTTATTTTTTTTGCATTTTGGATGAATGTAAGTTAATGAAGAATTTTTTTTTTTTTTTTTTGGGGGGGGGGGTTAGGAATGATGAATGTTGAATTTTCAATGTAGGATTTTTTTATTTGGGTTATGAATGATGAATGTAGGATGAATGCAAGTTAATGATGAATGTAGATTTTGAATAATTTGTTTAGGTTACGAATTGAATTTGTTGTGTTTTTTATTTTATAAGTTTTTTATAAGTTTTAATTCATTAATTATTAATGTTGGAGCATTTTAGAAAACATGAGAAAAAATATCCAAAATAAAGATTGACAAAATGGGAAAAAAAAAAAGTTTAAAAATAAATTTTTGGAAAAAAAGTTCAATCCGCAAACCGCCCGCACATCCGCGAACCCTATCCACACAAACCGCAAACCGCATTGCAGGCGGTTGCGGGTTGACTTTTCCCCAAACCGCATAGATGCGGGCAGGTCCAAACCGAACCGCAAACCATCCCAAACCGAACCGCGGACACCCCTACTTTGGGGATACAAGACGTCAATCTGAACGTCTACAGGGGCAACCCCTTACTCTTTGGTATATGGAATGGAGGCTATTTTGCCGACTGAGTTGGAAGTGCCTTCATTGAGGATTATGGCTGAATGTCAAATAACAGAAGCTTATTGGCAACAGAACCGATTTGAGGAACTGAATGTCAGGGGTATCAACGCAGGATTGCCAGAGCATTCAACAAAAAGGTTAGATCCAAAAATTTCAAGAAAGGGGACTTAGTGTTGAAAGACAACCGAGCTCCTATTTACGACTTTAGGGACAAGTTTAGACCCAATTGGACGGGTCCCTACATCATTAAATCAATCTGGTTTAGGAGGAGCAGTCATTCTCATGGATTTGGATGGTTTGGAGTTCTCACAACCAATCAACACGAACAAGCTGAAGAAGTACTACACTTGAGAGGCTCGCTGGGCCAAAAACCCGAAAGGGCGACCCAGGCAAAAGTTAGAACAGAAAAACAAAAACAAAACCAAAAAAAAAATGAAAAATGAAAAGCTCGCAAGATTGAAAACCCGAAAGGGCGGCTTTGGCAAAAGTTAGAGCATAAAAGAAGAGTGTCAATACCCGAGTGAACCTTAACCGGAACTACGTATGGCTTGATTCCTATCTTTGGGATACATAGGCAACTTCATCTTGAAGTTCGACCTTAATCATTTTTCAACTCACTCATCTCGTCCATGTTTGATTGGTGTATCTTTATTCGACTCAACTATCCATATTTGATTGACTCGTCCCCATTTGATTAAGTTGTCCTATTTCTCCTTCATGACGGATTCAGTTAGAAGACGAATTCAATTGTACATCTCAAGGGTTAATTTCATGTTGATCGAGTACTGGTCATTTGCGAAAACAGATTTTGAGGACTTTTAATGAAGTTGACCGATTTTCTTAAAAATTATTCTATTTTTGCAAAACTCAAACCATTCTTTGGACCAAAAAGAGAAAATTTTCAGTGCTCATAATTTGGCTCATATGATTTCAATATAGAAAACGGAACAAGTGTGCTAATTTACCTCTCATGTTGATCAAAATCGCTTTAACAGAAAGAAAAAACAAAAAAGGGCAAAGTGATGAACTAGGGGCACAGTTGAGTCAGGTTTTATATCTTTTACCCACACTATCAAGTTCTCGTCACCTTAATCAAGCAATCGCCAGAAAATGCACAGTAGTAGTCGCCGGCGATGTTTTTCCGTCCGGCGGTCGACCGGTGTTGCTCTGTTTTGCATTTATTTTGCTCTGACAAGTGCAAAGGGGTGTGTTTTGGGATGGTTTTTGCTTCATTTTCATTTCATTAAGTTGTGTTTTGTGTTTTGGTGAGTGATAGGCTCAATATTCAGTTCAAAATTCACTAAAATGCAACCATTTTCAAGTTCAAAATTCAAAACAAAATAATTTTTATGTTCAGTGTTGTGCCATTCATGCCATCCAGATTTGCAAAACAAACTCGTTTTATTAATGCCAGAGATCAACCCCAATCAAAGTTGTACAAAAAGGAGTTGAAACTATAGGTGCCCACTCCAAAAAAAAAAAAAACAAAAACAAAACAAAACAAAGAAAAAACAAAAAAAACAAAAACAAAAAAATAAAAAATAAAAGAGAGAGTAGCATTTTCTTAATTTTCCGACAGCAGCTCGGCGGTGAAGATTACAAACAGCTTCATTTGCACACAATTTCATTGCCCGACTTTACCATCAGCTGCCTCGCTTCATCTTTACTCCTTCGAAACTCTTGAAGAGTCTGCCTCAGCCTTGGCAGAGCTTCCGAAAGAGATTATTCCTCGTCAGCCATCAAATTGGTTATGCGAAGGGACTCCGAATCGGGCAGCGGAGGTGGCCTGTCATTTCAGTTCTTTGTTCTGTTTTTTCAGTGCACTAATTTTTACTCGAGAGTTTTTGTACATACGTTGGAGAAGGGAGACTTGTGCATTTAACTGATGTACCTCACATGTCCTGTTTTGCGGTCGATGGGACAAGTTGGAGACCGCAGTCACGGTCTCCACACATGACCTCAGTGTATATGAGTTAGCTTTAATGTCAGACTATGCCGCCATTATTTACTCAACTGACATCACTGGAAAGCTAAAAACAGAAGAAGGAGAAGGAGCACGCGGTTGAGGTTCAGGGGAGTCGGAATCAGTCATCTCTGTCATGGACTCGTTCAGGTCTAGAAAAAGAGTGAGAGAACCGTGTGAAGAGGCCATGGCAGAGGAGAGTAATGCAAAAGAAAGAGGTTGCAGAGTGGTGGCAGAGAAAGTTTGCAAGCTTTTGCTCTGCCTCTCTCGTAGGCCTCAACTTAAGAAAAAAGCGAAGAAAAAAAAGAAGAAAAAGACAAAGAGGACAAACATTGGGATAAGGCGTTGAAGAATCAGGGCAGCTTGTCGGTCAAACGCGTGATTGTTGAAATCGCGCGCCAGACACGACGCTCGAAGAAGATGAAGGAAGAGAGAGAGACAAAAACAGGAGAGGAGAGAGAGATATGTATATGTATGTGTACGTGTACGTGTGTATGTGTGTATTATATTATGTATGTATATGCTTGTGTACATGTAACTATGTATATATTTTCTCCGTATATGTATATGTGTGTATCCGTATACGTATATAATTTGCCTGTGTGTATATTTATATGTATGTAATACATATTTTGTATATCATTCGTGTATTTATGTAACCTTCCCCCTTTCCGTATGAGATACAGTTAGGTACGTCTATTGGTTACACCACCTTTGTTCCTTTCACGTGAAACGTGTTAGGATTTAATGTTTACCTAGTTAAAACCTTCCCCATTTTCGTATGACATACGGTTAAGTACGTCTGTTGGTTACACCACCTTTGCACCTTTCACGTGAAACGTGTTAGGATTTTATGCTTACCTGGTTAAAACCTTCTCCTTTTTCGTATGAGATACGGTTAGGTACGTCTGTTGGTTACACCACCTTTGTTCCTTTCACGTGAAACGTGATAGGATTTGATGTTTACCTGGTTAAAACCTTTCTCTTTTCCGTATAAGATACGGTTAGGTACGTTTGTTGGTTACACCACTTTTGTTCTTTTTACGTGAAACGTGTTAGGATTTGATGTTTACTTGGTTAAAAACTTCCCCCTTTCTGTATGAGATACGGTTAGGTCTGTTGGTTACACCACCTTTATTCCTTTCACATGAAACGTGTTAGGATTTGATGTTTACCTGGTTAAAACCTTCCCGCTTTCCGTATGAGATACGATTAAGTACGTCTATTAGTTATACCACATTTGTTCCTTTCATGTGAAACGTGTTAGGATTTGATGTTTACCCGATTAAAACCTTTCCCCTCTCCATATGAGATACGGTTAGGTACGCTGTTGGTTTTACCACCTTTATTCCTTTCACCACCTTTGTTCCTTTCATGTGAAACGTGTTAGGATTTGATGTTTACCTTTCTCCTCTCCGCATGAAATACGGCTTGGAACATCTGTTGGTTACACCATTATACCTCTTCCCGCGTGAAACGCATTTGGATTTTGAGTTTATTATTTTCTCTTCTCACGTAAGACACATTCAGATTTCGAGTTCACCTATCATTTGTGTTGTGGCACATTTGTATGTGATCTTGTGGCGCATTTAATGCGATGCACCCCCTGTTATGTTTCATATCATTTGCACGGAGCTTGCCTTATCATCACTCCATGATATTGCATTGCATAATCATGAATTTTTAAACAACTGTCTTTGCGAAGTGTGTAAGTCCAACTTTCAAATTGCATTTTGAGCATGTCATTTTGCATGTTGCCCCTGAACTACCCAAGTTTGATTCCTTGCAAAGGGATACGTAGGCAACCTTCTGGTTCAACCACTTGCATTATATCTTGTTTGTTTGCCCAAGTCTTACGGGCTTATTAAAAGGGTCGTCTTCGAGCTTTGACATTCACTCACGTTATGAAATGACTTCGAACTCTGTCAAAGAGGGGCAACTGTTGACACCCCATTTTGACCAGCCCCAAGACTTGGGCGATTTCTTCTAAACACCCAATGTTGAAAATGATAATGTGCTATTTTATGAATTTCTCAGCAAAAAAATCAAATTTAAGCTTCAATCCCAATTTTACACCCGTTTTGGCCAAATTAGTTGAGACCTATTCAAAAATCTTTTTCTGCATTTTTTTTCTCTTGTCCAGAAAATTTAGCAGTTTGAAACAAATAGGCCTTTCAAAAAAACTAAATGGATTTTGACTATTCACAATTGGCCTTTCAAACAAATAAAAGGATTTTGACTATTCACAATTGGCCTTTCAAATAAATGAATGGGTTTAGACTATTCACAATTGGTCTTTCAAACAAATGGATGGGTTTCGACTATTCACAACTGGTCTTTCAAAACATGAATAGGTTTTGACTATTCAAAATTGGCCTTTCAAAATTGGCTCTTCAGAACATGAAAGGGTCTTGGTTTTTGGCCTATATATAGAAGACCATTAGAACTATGAGAGGCGGTGAAAATTTTTGATAAGAGAGAGGTCTAAACTTTGATCAAAGAAAGAGTTTATTTTATTCCAATTGAGTGAAAATATTTTTAGAGAGAGATCTAAACTTTGATCAAATGAATAGTTTATTTTGTTACCACCCAAAACTTTACCAAAGTTAAAACTTGAACTTTCTTGCTGAGATTTCAACAACATACTCCACAACTTGAGGGTGATCAAGAGGAAGTTTGGAAATCAAGAAGTTCAATCTTTCTTTGAAATGTGAATTTCTAACTTTTCATTTTCTTATATTTTCTATCTCATATTTATTTTCTTACTTTATATTTCATAGTGTGTTGTTGTAATCTAAGTGGTTTGTTTAGCGCATAATTATTTATTTATTTGTATTTATTCACTTGCTTTAATTTCATATTAGTTTTGTTATAATCTTGCATATTCTACCTCATATTTGCTTTCTTGTTTTAAGTTCATGTTGTAATATTGCATGTTCTAACTTATATTTACTTTCTTGTTTTAGTTTCATAGTAATTGTGTTGTAATCTTGTATTTCCTAGCTTATATTTTTCTTGTATTAAGTCTCTTATTAGTTTTGTTGTAATCTTACATGTTATACCTCATATTTTCTTTTTTTATATTTTAGGTTCATGTTAGTTTTGTTGTAATCTTGCATGTTCTATCTTATATTTGTTTTCTTTTAGTTTCATAGTAATTATATTGTAATCTTGCATTTCCTAACTTATATTTTTCTTGTATTAAGTCTCTTGTTAGTTTTGTTGTAATCTTGCATGTTCTACCTCATATTTGCCTCTTTTTTTATTTGAGGTTCATGTTAGTTTTGTTGTAATCTTACATGTTCTATCTTATATTTGTTTTCTTGTTTTAGTTTCATAGTAATTATGTTGTAATTTTACATTTCCTAACTTATATTTTTCTTGTGTTGGTCTCATATTAGTTTTATTGTAATTTTGCATGCTCTACCTCACATCTCACATTTGCTTTTTTTTGTTTTAGGTTTATGTTAGTTTTGTTGTAATCTTATATGTTCTATCTTATATTTGTTTTCTTGTTTTAGTTTCATGGTAATTATGTTGTAATCTTGCATGTTCTACATCATATTTGTTCTCTTGTTTTAAGTTCATGTTAGTTTTGTTGTAAGTTTGCATTTTTTTTAATTTTATATTTGTTTTCTTGTTTTTAATCTAACCGGTAGTGGTTAATTGAGCCACCTACATATTTCTTGTTTATTCCTTTTCTTGGTTTCTCAATAAGACAAGTTTTGTTAGGCCTATTTGGTTGGCCGGTTAGCTTCTTGTGGACAAGACAACGTTGTCTTCCAATGTTAACCAACTTCCGGTGGTTTCCAAGGCACATGAAACTTTTTTTTTTCTTTTGTTTATTTTATTTTGAGTGTATTGTGAGATTTTTATTTTGTTGTAATATTCTCCTCCCCCCCTCTAATTTGGTTTGTAATAATTTATTCAAAGTGTTGTAATAATTTCTTGCCTCATTTCTTTCTATTACGTTCTTTTACTTGCTTTCCTTATTTGTAAATATGCATCATGTTTATTTATTTTTTATATTTTTTGTCATTATATCCATGCTTTGCATCTATGTTTCATGCATCTTGATTCGGCTAAGTTTATATTTGTGGATTTAATCAATTCCTACGTGATTATGTGTGCTACTTCATATTCTTGAAATGATTCATATCTCATATCTTAGAAGCCGAATCTTTAGTTGCATCTCATGAGTAAATTGTATTAGGATTTTGTATATAAGATCATGCATGTTTTACTGACTTTGTTTTGTAGCTGTTCAAGAGACATCGGTAAATATGTAAGTTTTATACTTTAGCACCCCGTTTGTGTATATTTTTCTTATTATGTTTAAGCATCATACCATGTGGCTACTTGCTTACTTGATATAAGTGTATGAATGCTAGTAGATGGAGGTTGTGTAGTTTAATTTGGAATAGTGTTGATTTTCATATTTGTAAACTCAATTTATTTGGGTTGTACATCTCCAAAACTCTTTTAAAACTAAATGAAGTCAAATTATTCCAAAATAAATGACATAGTCTATACTTGTATGCTTCACATAGTAATTTTTAGGATTTATTAAATAATCGAAATATGAACATATAAAATAAATAAAATTCATATCATGGTTTAATAAAGGCCAATCTTTTGATTGGGTGAGTGGGGGTGCTCAATTAATGACATTCCCCTCTCATACCTAAGGTTCCGATTTAGAGAACTTTGGTTATGACGAACAGTGGCCTTGGCACAAGTTCATGGGTTTCCTAATTTCCCAAAAATATTAGGTGACGACTTTGAAATCCGATGACGCAGTCTATTTCTAGCAAAAGGCTTTGCAATAAAATGGATTTTCTAAAAGTTGTCAAATCTGGACTCTCATCTATGTTTCACATTACACTAGTGAGAGACTAGATCAAAGAGATCTCGGGAGTTCGAACTGTTTAACGCGCACAGGTATCCCTCGAGCATGTTACAGTAATACTTTATTTCCCCTAAGCAGTCATAGTTCAAGTCTGAGACCACTACTGACTCCGGAGTAAAGGTTGTTGTTTCACTAAAGAAGGTTCAATGCAGAGCACACATTCATGATACATACTAATCTATCTTTATTTGGTAATCTCTCTTATCCTTGTTAATATTAAAATAAGTGGGGGATTGTTAGACTATTTTAATATTTTTATTTATTTATTTATTTTGGTGACATTTTGTCTTGTCTATGAATGGAGGTTAATTGGAAAGTCATGAGCTTGGTGGTGAGTTAATATTTGGAGATTTTGAGACTCCATTTTCTCTAGTTTTATAGTCATTATTTTTTGTGTAATTTGTAAGGTCCTAATGGCCTATATATTGTTCCTCTCTTCTACTCATTTCTAGGCCAACTATTTTTACACTTGAGAGATTACTAGCCAAAGAAATGTGTTTTTCTTGGTGGAACTTTGAGTTCACCATCTTGTGCAAAGTTGGCCTAAATCATACGACAAGTGGTCGGGCTGTTACATTTTGAAGGAGACAAGTCAGAGTTTAGTGACTGTTGCATCGGTATTTTGGTTCTTCCTACCGCAATGGGCTTAATCTCCTTAAAGAAAACGAGATATCTGTGTCTCAACCTGATCCATTTATATCTCATTTTCTTTGCATTATTTATCAATAAAATATAATTATTTTAGTATTTTCACCAACAAATCAAGTTTGAACACAAATGAAAGAAATACGAAAAAGAAAAAAGAGTTTGATTGTGTACAAAACCAAATTCCAATGAATTAAAACCAAAATATCCACTTAAATAACAATTATTACAAGGTTCCCTATATTAGGCCTGTTTGGTAGAGCTTATAAGTTGCTTATTTCAGCTTTTAGCTTAATTTAAGCTAAAATATCGTGTTTGGTGTAGCTTAACTTAACCAGCTTATAGCTTAAATTAAGTTATTTCTCAGCTTATCTCAAAAGCTGGTCAGGGGGTGCTTAAATTTTTAACTTAAGCGCGCTGCTGGTGTGGGGAGCTAAAATTACTTAAATGCCCTCGTCAATACCCAAATAGTAATATTAATTAAAAAATAAAAAACTGTATATTTCTGAAGAAAAAGAAAAAAAAATCAATATTAATTGAAAAATAAATATTAATTGGTATTAATTATTAATAAATTCATATTGTATATTTTTATATTCATTAAAAAATAAAAAATTTTATATTTCTGAAGAAAAAGAAAAAAATTAATATTAATTAAAAAAATCAATATTAATTGGTATTAATTATTAATAAATTAATATCGTATACTTTTGTAATGAATTAATTATTAATTGATACTCATTAATAACAATTGTTGATTATTAATATTAATTGATACTAATAAAAATTAAATATTAATATTAATTTATACTAATTAATAATTTTAATATTAATTGAGACTAATTAAGCCATTAATTGATACTAATTAATAATTTTAGTATTAATTGATACTAATTAAGCAAATTAATTAATTATAATGGAAAATAATTGTGACAATAATACTTCCATTCATTTTTAGCAAATGTATCAATTTTTATATTAATTGATACTAATTAATACTAATTATATTAACTTTTATTAATGAAAATTAAAATTGAAAAAAATGACAAAATAATCATTTTTATATCATGTAAGGATAGAAAGGAACATTATACAGTAAAAAGCTATTTTACAGCTTAGTAACCAAACACTACTCTGCTGCTTAAATCTATAATCCCACAGCTGTACCAAACAGGTTAACAGCTTATGTTCACAGCTATAAATCATAATCTGTTAAGTTATAATCTATAATCACTTTTCCACAGCTCTACCAAACGGGGCCATTGCTACAGATCCAATGAAAGAACAGTTTTTAAAAACTACTCTTGAAGCTATATAAGTATTCTCATTATAAATTCCATTTGAACTATAAAAAATCTATACAAATCATGTCTTCAGTATCTGCTACTGTCCTCAACATATGGAAATTTGCATGCTTATTATGACCTAAAAATCTTCACCTGTCAAAAACAACTTGTATTTCCATGCTTCAAGTATATGTCCTGCTTGAAAACAAAGTCCACCAAAAAAATGAAAATTAACCAAAAAATATTAAAAGAGATGAATCTGAACTGATGACATTAAGGCTGTATTTGGATCTTGAATTTGTCAAAGAAAAATGAAAGGGCAATAGAGTTACTAATATATACTCATTGTTTATAGGTAGTCAAATTAAAAATGGATATTTTTTGACAAATATGTATTCATTTCCTTCTCATTTTCCTAACCCAACCCAAAAAAGAGGACAAAAAACTTCATTTCCTTTTCCTCTTTTTCTTTTCTTTTCCCTCTACAAAATCCAAGATCCAAACACAGGATGATCTGAGAGAATGACAACGATATATACGATACACTCTCCATTTGTTATTATGCTTAGCTAGATTACCTGCTATCTGCTAAAGTTCTAATTCTCTTTCTTCATTAATAAAAATCTCAGGATGGACAGCTGCAGTGTTGAAATTGAGAGCCCTTTGGAGCTTCCGCTGGTCAAAAACTTCAACTTCAACCAAGAAAACTGAACTGACAGGTCGATGATCTGAGAGTCCTATCTCTGCTCGCCCGTAAGAAAGCTGTTTTATACCTCTCCCTTGCCATAGTATACGATCACACCTGCATAATACCCAAGTATGTAAGAACTGGTCACCTAATCACCCTAATAGTTCGGCAAAGACCTTGCAAATTAGGGAGTTTATGCCATAACTTTTTCATAATTTGCCATTCCATTTTTGTGGGACTTGACAAAAAAATCAAGTTGGCCTAACTCTCTCTGAAAAATAAATAAATAAAAATAAAAGTACCAACATTGTCAGTTTCCTGTTTTCTGTTTGCAAAAAATAGGATCAAATTTTGAAAATAAAAATAAAGAAACATGTTTGGTGAGTTGTTGGAGGTGGAGGGGTGAACAGATGTGGTGGCCAGTAGTGGTGGTGGCTGGAGGTGGCCAGAGGTCATAGGCAGTGACTGGCCAGTTGCTGGAAGGTGGATGGAGCTCATTGGAGCTTGCCAGTGATCAGCAGTGTTGGAGGGTGATGGCAGTGGTGGGTGGTGGCCTGAGGTCATGGTGGAGAGAGGAGCACGTGAAAACAAGTGAGAACACCTTTTTCTGTTCTCAAAAATTTTGAAATTTTGGAATCAGTTTCACTTTTTTGGAAACGAAAACAATATACCAAACAAGTTTTCGTTTCCAATTTCCAAAAAATGAAAATGAAAATGAAAACAGAAAATAGGAAACAAAAGTGCAACCAAACAGAATTAAGCTGAGGTAGTCTATCCTCAGCTGAGTTTCAAGTCAGGCTCTTGGAATGTCAGAAACATTGGTGCACCTCTATGAAGCATGGGTACTTTGAAAAACATGTCGTACCCGTACTAGGTACTTACCAGCGTATGGTACCTTATATGGTACTTCTGCATACGTACCGGGTACACGAAACACGTATCCAAATTTTTTCTTCTTAATTTTTGGCGTACCCAGACGTACCTAGTGTATACCCAAGCCGTACTGTACCTCAGTTGAAACAATATTTTCTTCTACTACAGAGATAAAACTCCTTTCACTAGACTTCTTTTTTATTTTTAGTTTTTTATGCTTAGCATGATTTTAAAATTACACTATAGTTTATAAGTTATTTAATATATTGACATTTAATTTTAATTATACCTTTACTTTTGGCATTATATGTTAATTATAGGTTGGATCTTAACAAATTAAACTATTTAATTAATTTTTACATTATTCTAAATTAAAAGTAAATATTTTTTTACAAGCGTACTAAGCCGTACTCGTACCTTACTTTTTTTAGATTTTACCGTATCGGCGTACCCATACCCGTGTTTCATAGGTGCACCTACAAAACTGTGTACAAACCATAGCCTAACTCTGACCCAGAAAGGGGATATAAGGAGAGGGGGCCAAACCTAAACCTGAAAATGGCATATATTTGGATTCCCCCTACTAATCTCTTTTCCTCAATCCAAGATTCCTAATCTTGTCAATTCCAGGAAAATCGTACTTACCATGCCGGGGATCTCTTCTTCTCCGCTTCTTTCGCATTTTCACCAGCATATCTGTCCGAATTGATTTCGTATTTGTAAGTCGGTGGGAACGTTAATGACCCCTCTTTCCATCCATCGAACACACGCCCTCTGCAAAGTTCTTTTCTCAGCTGCCACATCCATCATGTTTCCATTTATCACAATCTCACACTTTCAAGATTAATATGATTCCTAATCTTGTCATGACATGTATTTTTTAACAGTTTCATATGGATCAGAGGATGTAAACAGGATCGATATATTAAGTAGTCCATTGCTTTATCAAAGGCAGAAAACTTTTCACCAAAACAGGCCAATCAAGAATGAGTCTCAATCACCTGATCATTGTTCAGAAGTTCATCCCATTGTTTCTCAGCCACGAGCTTCCTTACCTCTGCGTCCAACATATTGAGACGATAATTCAAATCCCCAAACCAGAATATCTGGCTGTTTAAAGAAGCACTCAAATCACAAATTCATGTTCAAAATAAATTTCAAAAATACAATAACAAAAAAATAATAATTAGTGACACTATCTACAGCATATAGCTATTGAGATGAGGAGAAACCATTCTCTTGACAAGAAATATATCTTGATCTAAGAAGTTATTTCCAATCTCTACATTAGCGACACTATCTGCAGCATATAGCTATTGAGATCAACTACTTGAAAGTTCCGAACTAATTTATTTATTTTGTTTAGTATATCAATGTAACGAAACCTTTCTGAATGGCCAATTTTACTATTTCACTCTGAAACAATTCATAATTTGCCCTCAGAAAATTTCAAAATAAAAACAAGCCTGCAGAAGCAGACTACATCTTTTTTAAGTTGAATGTGCAACTTACTCATGAGCTGGAATTGTCTGTGGTTGATCAAAATCGAGGACAGATGAGAAACAAGTACGTTTCAGGATCTCATGCACATCTGAGTTACGCCTCTGTTCATCCCCATCCTTTTGACCAGAGGTCAAATGAGAACAAACAAAGCAAAGCCGTGTTTGAAAAAGAGACATGCTAATAGAAACAGAACCCTGTAACAGAGACATTTATTAGGTTGATATCCATTGAATGTCATCTCGCATATATGTTGGTATGCCTTTAGCATGAATAGAAAGCCATACCTTGTTACCCATGTAACCCATAAGCCCAACTCCAACAGGAGAGACTTTCACATTGTTTATATGTCTCCTCAACCTTCTGCGCACCCAGACAGATACATATATCCCTACCATCTGCTTGCTGACAATCCGGACATACTTAGGACGTGATTTCACTTTGTCTTTTGAAAGTCTGTTTCCATGTTGCACCTCAGATACTTCTAGAAGGGAATCATCTTCCTCTTCAGAGAATTGGTCAGAGGAAAATTGGTTGGAGGAAAACTGGTCGGAGACATCAGAAAGAGAATCAAGATTATCAGGTCTCTCTTCTTGATGCATCCCTATCAATCCAAGGTTTCCAGAGCTATGATGTGATCTTTTCAATCCAGTGGACTCAATTTCTTGAGGACTCAGTACCAGAGGATTCTCCATCCAATCAGAGCCTACTCTTGCAGAACTGCTGAACACTCTCCGTAGTCTACACATGGAAGAAAGAACTTGAGGTGTCGTGTCCAAGGATTGTTCAGGCCAGTCCAATCTACCATCACTGTCAATGCCATATATTCTCTTGAACTGGAGTTTCTTCCCCATACCCACAATGTCATTCAGTTTACAAATGTTCGAATCACTGATATTAGTGGTGCCAATAGCCCCCTCACCCAACATCTCGAATGCAGGATCATCAATCTCATCTGCAAGAATATCAGCAGCTGAAGAAGTCCTTAATACGGGAGAAGGTGGGGCACTGTAACTTTTGTGTGTGGTCTGGGGTTCCAAAGATCGGTTCAATGTCCTACGGACAATTGATTCCCATTTTGGAATTGGCCTTCTAGTTTCCGCTCCCAGAACGTTTCCAGCATTCAAGGGTACCACCTCTTGGAAACTGTAAGAGGTCAATATAATTGAATGTAAATTAAAAAAATTCTTGATATCCTCTGAATTTTTCCTCTGAATTTTTCTACAAACTAAGTCATGTTATACAGTTCTAGCACACTGTCGAATGGAGTTGACATAAAGTTGTTCGGTAAATCCTGAAACCGTTATTTTGAAGAATTTGTTAAGAAATTCACATCATTTTTAATGATGTAAAAAATAAAGTATGAACTAGTTGAATTGAAAGGGACATAAAACATGCTGTTGCATTATTGCTTAGTTCACATTCGATACAAAAAGGGTACAAACAGGATTTTGCATGCAGTTCCTAACTCAAAAAATCAAATCCATAATGAAAACAATGGACTTCATGAATTTCCAATCAATGTTCAAACATGCCATTACATCAAATCACTCTCCATCTCCCCATCTCCCCACCTCCACCCTCACCCTCACCCCATCTTAGTAGTTAGTATTTTATGCCGTCTATAAAAAGTAAAAATATGAAGTCAGCAAATAGTTAATAACCGTATTGAAGTTGTGGCTATTAAAAAACACGAAACACTAGTCATCAATTAAGTTCTTTTAAGGATTTTAAAAAGAAATCTAAATGACGTTCCCATTTTGGCAGAATTGTTCAATATGCCTGATGCATCCTTAAAATGTACAAGTATGCAATGTTGTTATTTTCTATTTCCTTTTCTCTTTTTATTTACTTTTCCTTCTACTCCCTGTGATGGACAAGCTAACAGAAGTCTCTTAAACATGATTAAACTTGGCATTACGAGGAAACTCACCCAAGAATGTAAATATCTGCCGGTTCCTTCATACAAAGCCACTCATCAATGTCAAGATTATCATATGGACGTCTTCCAGCAACATTCCAAGTGCCTATTGTCACCCTATAGAAAAATAGGTGCCACAATATCAGTGACAAAGGAAAAAAATTGGGATTTCTTTATCATTAAAAAAGAAAGAAAAAAAGAAACCATAAAAGGTTCTTCTATATCGAACCTCACATCCTTTGTATTAATATACTGAAGACGCAGCGTTTCTGATTTTCCTCTCCTGTGTCTGGACGTATGGCTCGTTAAAAAAGGTGCTCCTGGATGAAAAAGTATAAGATTTGAAACTCCTATTGTCATTGTCTATCATTTTAGTTGAGCTTATCAGGGGAATCTATAATATTAAAGATTTTCAGCTTCCAAAACTATCAATATGGCTTCTGTTAAAGAATGAATCAAAATGAAACTTGTCAAAAACTTTAGTTCATTAAAGCCAAAAGGCGGCAGGCCACCTAATTTTCTTGGTAAAAGTAGACAGCAATTAAAGAAGATTCAAGTGAGAGCAAAAATAGAATTAGATGTAACTCGAGTTTAAATTGCAATAAAAAGAGTGGGTATCAGTTGAAAAGAAAGAAATCACTTAAAATTGGAATTATGTATTGCCTGAAGTTTGACTTGTGCAAACAGACAATTTCCCTTGTATTCTGCGGACATGATCATCACCCACATGCATTCTTTCATCTGTAAGTGAGCAAGCTGGATAGAAATGCAAAAAAGAGAGATTGATCAAACACAATAAGTGCCAGAAAACAATTGTCATAGTTAATTCACAAAATCCATACCATCATCCTCACTCTCAGTTTCCGTGTCAACTTCATCTTCACTAAAATCATACACCTTGGGTTTGATATTTAGCCATTTCTTCATCACAATGGAAGGCCAAAAGGGCTGTCACAATTTCCATTAAAAACAGTTATCAAACGACCACATAGCTAACTTCAAAATCCCATATCAAGTGAAGCATAAAGCATATTCAAGCATACCTCAGGGTGCTTTCCTTTCGTAGCTTTCATTGTCGCACAGTCAAAAATATGAAATGAAAGCTCAGAAACACAATAACAAATAAAACGGTGAGCTTTTGTCCTTAATTATGTAATCAGCCACACTGGCTTATATATTTGCCGGTGTTCTTGGAGTTTAATATCCTAAATGAGAGATTTTTAAAAGCATCAGTCTACGGTTAGGCTTTGTTTTGTTCGATGCCAAATACAAAGAAGATTCGTACTACCAGGACCAAACAGGAAGGACAGGAAAAAGTAATGGTCAGGATTAATAATAGACATCGGTGTTTTCTCATCAATTTATAAAAGCATGATATTATTGAAAATTCAATCAAAACTCAACAAAACAAAGATCTATAAAAATTAGAATGTCGCTTTCAGTTATGACAACTCTGTATGTAGCACTTAAAAATCAATTGATGCCTACACACATAACTTTCAGCAAGGTATGGGTGGGATATGGACCATTGACACCAACAGCTAAAAAGACCATTTCTAAATAGAAAAAAAACTAGCAAATTGCACGAGTCGAACTACTTAAAAAACAAAAGAAATTGCATCCATCCAAAAGCAAATTGGTACAAGAAACTGAAAGCACCAGGTGGGTAACTACAGCTGTTAAATGCAAGATCAACAAACACTTCTGATTGAGCTAACATTGACTCAGATAAAACATGACCCACCAATTTTTCTATTCCCCAAACAAACCTATGAACGAATTGAGAAACTTTAGGCCACAATTATAAATAAATCCAACGCAAACACTAATTAAGACCAGCAAGTATAAAGTAAGACACCGCCTAACAGACCGATTAACCATAATTAATTGATCATTACCATCACAATTAACAGCCAAGATTTAGCAAAGAAACCCACCTCATGAAAACAAGCAGAAATCTGGCATGACTCAAAATAAATAATAGCAGATTGACAGAGACATTAAAAAAATATTTAAACTTTTAGGTCAACTGAATGATTAATAAGTAAAACCCAGCTGTAGATTTATTGGCAGGAAGGTATGTACATGCATAAACAAATATATATGGGCGGTGATAAGGTCCAACTGTGTAAAAGAGTCTCTGTCTTTCTTTGGGAATAAGATATTTTAATAACTTTTTAATTTTAATAAAAAAATATGTAATAAAATAGAAAAATTATGATAACTTTATAGTAATTTTTTTACTAAAATATTTAGTCCCAAACAAGATATATGGTAAAAGACTTTATATTGTAGGGCCTAGCAAGGAATTCATGAAATCCATAATCCGATCTAGTCTAGTCCAATCGGTAGGTTTGAATTGATTTTTTGAATCCATTGTTTGGTTCCGGATTGAAAAATTAAAAATCTATAGTCCACAGATCGGTTCTGGATTAAACACCACGATTCCGGATTGGAATCGATCCGAACCATATATAAGTAGCTTATATGTATATTATACACCATCCCGCATAATATCTTCTCTTATTCCATATAAAACCTAATCCAAACCTAAACCCGTATAGTATCTTCTTTTATTACTTTTATTTATTAGTTTTTAATTTTAATTTGTAATAGTCTAAATGCTTATTGTGGAAGCAATTTTCTTATGGTTGTTTGAAATTCTAAAACAGTATATCACTATTATGGAAAGACATATTACTATTATGAAACTAATATGATACTAGGTTTATGTTTTTATGAAATTAAAATATTCTATATTTTTTTTTTATTATTTAATTATGTGAATCCGTAGTCCTAAATGAATCCCATCTGTATTTAAATGGATTGATCTGAATTGGTTCTACGATTTAAACAGATTGAATTAATTCTAAATTTTTAAAACCGTAAATAACGGATTAGTCCTGTTTTACCCCAATCCAAACGAGGTTCACCCTACTATATTGGGGTTGATTTGAGGATGACCTTCTTAAAATACAGACTAACAGACATGGAAATAGAATAATAAAGAAATGGGAAAGGAGTGAGGAAGATAAGATTTTTTTATTTGGGGAAATCATTGAAAAGTTTGTTCTTTGAATAAGTAATGGAAGGAATGTGAACACGAGTTTGAAGTAAAAGACTATTTGTTTTTTGGGTCTGTAGTATGCTCTTAACAAAAACATGAAAAACCAAAAACAAGATATTTTTTTAACCATATTTCGTTAGGCATGAGGAGGAAAACAAAATGTATTTGTTTGGGAGTGGGACAACATAGGTATTTGGACCAACCAGTCTACAGCTGTGGCTCACTTTGGGTGTGCACAAACAATTGACTTGTGGTCAGCATCACACGGACCCAAAGGCCCCAAATCCAAACTGGCACTGGGTCGACCTCTTATCATTATCCTCATTGAAATTTTTTTAAGTTTTCCGCACCAATTTTCAATTTAAAATTTAATTAATTTAGTGATACAATTTTATACATGCAAGTAAGGATATTAAACAGCTTGGATCTGTGAAAAATTTAGATCTCATGTGCCAATTATATATTTTAGTTAAAAAGTTAAAAATCATTATAAATTATCACATTACTTTCACTATTTTTTTATATATCTTTTAATAAAGAATCAAAAAAATTATTAAAAAAATTGTTTCCACACAAATCTTTTTAAACTGAGAGAAGAAATGGACCATCCTAGGACGCATTATCGCAATTGTTGTTTGTCCAATCATCATCATCATCATCATCAATCAATTTTTTTTTTTTTTTTTTTAAAAAGGCACAAAATGTAGCTACATTATCAAAAATCCAATATGAACCAGTCATATTCAATTCAAATTTGATAATAACTCAACATTAGCAAAAAGAAAATACGAATTCGATCACTCTTTGTTGCCGATTGGACCACACGCGTGCGCGCGCGCATATATATATATATGAGTGATTATTCAGTATTTTCAGAATATAGACACGTAGCAATCTATAAAATTTAAATTGGTAAAGAAGAATAAAAACATGATTTATGTTAAAGATGGAGGAACAAATAAGATCAAGTAATTAATGATTAATTTAAAATATAACCGCGTAATGTTATGGAATTATTGAATAATTTTTCATATATATCCATAGAGAGAGAGAGAGAGAGAGAGGGGAAAGTGACATCCACTTACCGACCCTTGTCGATGACTACAAATTTGAAGACGTCCCTTTGGTTTGGGGGCGAGTGGCCAAGGCAATTGAAGATATACATACATCTGTACCTATTTTACATATATATATATGCATTGGAGTTCTCTGTTTGTAATAAGAGCTGCAATGCAACCTGTGGTCTGCTATATTTCTCATCTTCAGCCGCCTTTTTTTATGTTCCTCTTCGACGATCCCCTTCAAGATTCCAATGAATGACTGGTCATTAAGTCCATCTCTAATGGTACGTTAAATTTAAATAAAAACCTTTTAATATTAAGAATTTCACCGGAGGGTTTTATATTTTTATCAAATTACCATCGATTGGACAGACAATTGGGCAGATGACCAGCTGGTCTGGGTACTGTAATTTTTTTATAAATTTTTGTTTTAAAATAGTCATTCAGGACATCCGGCGAACATCTTAGGATGAAAATTCATCAACAATAAACAGTGATTTGATAAAAAATATATTAATTCTTAAGGGTTATTTGGGGTGTCCCAAATAAGTGTACTTTTTATTTTTTTGAACTAAAAAATTGAGGAAAAAAATATAGATATTTGGGTTAATTTTTTGACTTTTTATGGAAAAATGTGTATTAAAAAATTGTATGAAGTGTCTAGGAAAAAATTAAGATTAAGAGTTGTGCAGCAGTAATTTTTGACTTTTGGTGAATAGTGATAACTTTTTGAGAAACTTTTTGATTTTTTTGTAACTTGCCAAACTTGGCCTTAGTTTAATAAAAGAAAAGTGAAATTCTGAATGATTTGATGAACCGTTAAACAAAAAGTAATTTTTTTCATCAAATTTAAATTTGATGATAAATTTAATAAACCATTAGAAATGATCCAAACCCTCCCAATTTGACATGTTCACGATTTTTCATTTTATTAAATTACAAAATTCTTTTTCTGTCACTCTCTTTTATTTTCTTTAGGATAAATTACACTGACACCTCTTAAAGTTTGGTCTGATTATATCTCATTTCCTAATGTTATAAAAATTACATTTTTACCCTTATGGTTAATAATCTCATTTTACAAATCTTTGCTTATATAAAAGGTAGCAATTCCTAAAAAAAAAATAGAAGAAATTATATTACCAAAAAAAAAAAAAGGCATTAGTAAAGCAAAGTAATAAAAAAAAAGAGTGTATGAATTTAATATCTTTTTTATACGAACGTTAATTCCGTCTAAATAATTATAATGATAGGGGGTCAGTGTAATTTTCTAAATATCAAGAGGTGATATGTATTAAACCTAAACCTTAGGAGGTGTAAATATAATTTACCCTTTTCTTTTTAATAAGTCTAAGAACATCTCCAATTCAAAGTCAAATCCTTCATCAAATTTAAATTTGATATAAAAAAAAAAAAAATTGATAATAGTGGTGTTCCAACCATTTTACCAAACTTGTATCAATGGAAAAGATCCTACTTTTTTCATCAAATCAAGAGAGTGTTTTACATTTCATCAAATTTCGCAAATGACTATTAATGGACGATCAGATGGATGACCGGTCAATCAACTGGTGAACGACCGGATTGCGAAAAATTTGAAGAAAATTTACCCTAAGCTGAACAACTGCCCAGACACCCTCTCGATCGTTTTCTCGATCAACCGGTTATTTGATAAAAATTAAAAATTTAATGTTAAAACGTTTGGTATCAGATAATTTTTAATCCCAATCTTTACTCAAATTTAATAATAATAATAATAATAATAAAGCTTTAAATAGGGATGGCCATTTTAATTTGATCCGCAGGGACCCGTCTATACTCGCCCGAAATAGAGTGGATTTTACCTGGCCGACACTTATGTGAGGCAGGAGTGGATTATATTTTGGTCACCTACAACGGGGGTGGGGCAGGGCAAGACAGGGTGGGTATCGCTTCTCTAGATCCAAACCAGACCCGATATAATTAATAATATATAAATAAATAATATATGTATATATATAATATAATTAAATATAAGAAAATAGTATTAAAAGTTTCATTGTTTATGTACATAAAAATATAAAATATATATATATATTTAGTATGCTAAAAATTTAAATAATTTTTAATTTTTTTGACTATTTAAAATATGATCAGATATCCACGGATATCGGGTATCCACAGGAGTTGGGATGGGGTTGAAAAATTTCATCTGTAGTAGCGTTAGGGTAGGATGGGGAAGTTTGTTGGCGGAAGCGAGGATAGAGAATGGTAAATCCACCTCAAACCCGTCCCGTGATCCTCCCTAACTTTGAAGATGTTCTAAAAATACAAAAACAAATGAGTAGATATAATTCTTGAGAAGTAGGCTCTATCATAAATTCTGTTATTTTTTTATTTTATTTTTGTTGTTGGTGTGTGTGTTTTCTTTCTGGGACTTGAGGAAAGAAAGAGAGTGAATAAAAATAATAATTATGCTTCCATCTTCGATTTGATCCCCAATTACAATATTTGCTTAAATTACTAATAAAATAACAATTGTATTATTACAAATGTCTTGCTATATTTTCTTATGAACCAATTTATAGAATTAAGGATGACTAGGCCACCTCAACCACTTTTTGAGATCTCCAAACAGGTCTTATTGTAGTACCAAAAACATCCGCATCAATTTTTATTTTTTTTTGGGTTACTTTATTAATATTTGCTTTGCTTTGGTAGGAAGCAATTGCACTTTTTTGGACCAATTCCTTTTAGTTGTTTACAATGTTAGTTTCCTAGAATCTACCGTGGAAATAGAAAATATTAGGAGGATTTTCGTGTAGGTCGTAATAGATAAATTTATTGTTTAATAAATTTTATGAGAATTAATAATATTTTTTTATCAAATATTATTAAAAAAATGCTATTAATTGTTAATTTTTAACGATTGTTTAAAAATTGTCACAAAAAATATCATTAATTATAAGTTTTAGAAATAGTTTAAAATTTTATCCTCAAAAAATGACTAATTTTTAATTTTTAGTGACAATTTAAAAAAATCCGTTACAAAAAAATATCACTAATTGTAAATTTTAACTACAATTTATAAAAATTCTGACAAAAAAGTCACTAATTAATAATTTTTAACGACATATGCAAAAAAATCGTCTTAATAAATTATTTTAGTGACAATTTTACTAGGATTATTTTCAATAGAGCTTTATGAAAACTAAATCCAACTATTAAGACCTATTAGTAGTTAATTAATAACCTTTTGAGTGGTCAAAAAAATAAATTAAATTATGATCTGCAAAACTTTCTCAACTTATTGATAATCCATTAAGTTGTTATTAACATGACCCTTTATTTATATATTTATTTAAATATATCAAAAGTTAACATCAAATATGCTTGGAACTTGGGAAGTATCCAAAACCAACAAGTATGAGGAGACGATTCAAATAAAAATAAAAATAAAAAACTTGCTTGATTGCATGGTCAATGTCAATATGAATTCAGTTCTAATATGTCTCTTCCTCTGAATTGATACACATGAGCGTAAAAAAAAAACACAACAAAACAAAACAAAAGCCTTTTATAGTGATTACCAAATGCCTAAAACAGCTGCTTTTTCAATGTGACAATTCAAGTATTTTCAAACTGCCAAATCCTGCTAAAATAGAAAAAGTGATCAAATTTGAATAATCAAACAAACCAACAAAATGTTACAAGACTCCTTTGGCTGCAAACTGAATAATATAGACACCATTGCATATTGTTCTACAGGATTAATGTCAACCTCACACAACTCACACGGCTTGAATACCCCGGCCCTGAATCTAGCATGCATTTTTACACACGAAATTGTAATACATTGAAATGAAAATGCCATTTGGAAATGAAATCAAGGAGTCCCAAAAAAATGACGAGTAAAGCTCATGAGAATTGTGTTTCGTAGACAAATTTCACAAAAAGAAAGAGACTGGTCTTCTTGACATACAAAGTTCTCACACCGGTCAAATGAAAAACCAGTTCCCACAAACCAAACCAACTCAATTTCAAATTTGTGCAAAAACGAGATGGTAATTACATGATGGTGCAACGACTCTTCTCCTCAGCTGGCTGTGCTGCTGCTGTTTGCTGGTTCCTGTTTGACTCGGATGGATTGTACGTAAACTCGGTAGTATCAAGCCCATACTGGTTTTTACATGCAAGAAACAAAGAAAAAGAAGCTGTATTCAGAAGAAGGGAAAAAAAAAAAAAAAGGTACAAGCAAGAAGTAGAAGGGGAAACATCGTGCAGTAACCACTGTTCTGCAATGATATCCATACAATTGAGTCATTGAGTTTCCAAATAGTGTCAGATGTGAAAGTTTGAGAATTGAATTGTTTGATTTTTGAAGTAAAGTATAGTGGGAACTGTGGTGTTCTGAGTTCAGATCTTTCAAGCACAGATTGCGATCATAGGGACAATTTTGAAATCAATATCAAATTGGAGCAGGGTAAAGTAGTGAACCCACCAGACAAATTGGGCTAAATTTTGGCAAGATTTTCAAAATGGATCGAATGGAAAATTTACACGAGGGAAAATGCGTGGAATAGAGGGCAAAATGGAAGTTCTTTTGATTGGTCAAAAAAGTTATTTTTATTTTGAACACCACATAACATTTGTAGGCCTTTGCTACACTTCTCAAATGGTCATGCACTCATGTTGTTGATAAATGTCACACTAGACTACCTCATGAGGGACACAATTTTTCTAACTCAATAGTATACAGAACAGATTGCACCTTTTCTCTCATACGTGCACTCCAAGCATCATTTCTGCTAGCGCGCTGATCAAGGTTACCAGCAACAGGGACACCCATGGCTGGAACTGGCAGCGGCTTGTTGATCAATGGTTGTCGGATTTGTTGCCTTGGGCCACCAATATATTCATCATCACTGTCATATTCTACCGGTCTGTTTGCAGCCCTTACAATAAGAGCTAACAAGAACAGAAGAGCCTGCAAATTACATGCGTAGTCAGTAGAACCAGGGCATTATTAGACCAAAAAACCATAAACAACTCAATTTTGAATTCTACCAGCAATTTGATCAAGTCTTTTTACACTTCTATACATTCAGACAAATCAAGTTAATTTTTTATTTTTTTATTTTTTATTTTATTTTTTTGTAAATAAAAAAAAATCATATCCCATGCCAGTCCTGTCAACCATAAATTTTTAGAACTTCCAAATAAAATAAGGTTATTCTAGGATTTCTGCAAAATGAAGCTTTTATGTTATTTCATTGTTTCCCTCTTTTTTGGTTTCTATATATGTTTTGTTTGGAGTGGGGGTGGGAAGCTTAATGAGTGAATCCAGCACAACATAACAAGGACTCTGCATTATTACATTCTTTGCATACCAAATGTGGCCACATGTTTATATGTCAGATGGCTGATCCCAAAATAGATGGCTGCATTTTGTTCTCTTTCGAGGTTGGCATGTCTAACAAACAAGCGCATGTCTAAGTACGATTTGCCATATTGTAAGAAATCCAAGATGAGATATATGCACAAAACTAATGGATGAGGAATGCTCTCACTTCATTGCATCTATCACTCAGATGCAATAAAGAATAAATTAATAGTAAACCTCAAAAGCAAGAGACATATTCTTATGCTTACCTCCAAAACAACGATCCCAAGAGCAACCCATTTGACAATTTCCCAGTTGTCTTCCAGAAACTCATATATCATATCAAAGTCTCCAGTTTTATCTGTTGGAATTTCCTGAAACAAACAAAAAAGCAACTAATCAGATATCCTAATACGTATACCATCCTGAAATTCAAAAGTTCACTTAGAATAACGCTCACCTCTTTCCAGCTTTTGTCAAAGAATATGAAAGCTGCACATGCCAGTTCTACCAAGATCAACAATATCACCAATACTGTATACTGTCTTGACTTAAGGAAACCATACATCATCCAAAAAAATATAAACAATACACAAGCCATATAATAAATATAAAAAATTATATATTCTGCACATGTTCCTCAATTGTCGTATCCTATATTTTTTTTAAATTTCCATGTTGGTGTGTTTGTGTCCGGATACATGCTTTTTTGCTACAAATGCGGAATGCATCAATAATTAGGATACACAAGTCAGGCAGCATCCACTCCGTGTTGCTGCTCCAATACAACCAACACAAGATATTACAAAGAGAACTGCACCAACACCAATAAATAAAAATATGAACCTGCAAAACACGACCACAATGGAAATTAACTCACATTTCAAAATTTCCTTGAATAAACAATTGGTAAGGGTACAATGTGTACGTGAATTTAGACCAAAATAATGAATAAAATAAAAATTGCAAACACGACCTGAAACAGTGTGCACATTGTGAATCTCTAACCACAAAAATCATGAAAATAATCAGTTCCTCAAGTATTGTATATCATGATTCTACCAATGAAAATTGAGGAAAATGATTCTAAATTCCTTAAATAATCACCACATCTCATGTATGATCAGCGTGCAACATGTAAGGATGGGAACGAAAGCTAAAGTAAACAGCAAAAATTCCACATCAATGTTAAATTATAGCATCACAAAGGTTCCATAAATTTATTTGGACAAAAATTTTAAAATTAAAAATAAATAAATAAAAAATAGCATAATTAGTGAGCACCTACAACGCACATGACACATCTCACAGTGTGGCTTGTCTATGTTTGACATGATAACACCTAAACTCATCTGAAATATAATGAAACATGTTCAGCACATATCCAAACGTGTCTTATAATTTTTTTTTCACAAAAAGTGAAAAAAAAAACATTGGGACATATGTCCATTGCATAGACTCAAGTAGGGGGCACAACTTGGATTGAACTCAAGCAACCCGAGACCAACCCACAAAATTTCGGAGCTTGGACGGTGATTTCAAATTTGGTCAGGGCTTCGGCTAAAATTTGCCAACCTGAATTAAACTTGGTCAAGACTTGGGTAGAGGCTCTCACAATCCAACCAACCTAAATTCTATTGCTAATGTATACAAGGGTAAATTACACTGAGCACAACTGAGGTTTAGAAAAAATATAATAAACCCAACAAGTTTGGCATAATTCCATTTCAGAAAGGCTAAAGCGACCATAACTAATATATATGTTGTGTAGATATTTTGAAAATAACCGTGCTAACATGGCCATATTTTGTTCTATCCGCGGGTATCGGTACCTACTTCCCATGACAAAAGGTAATTGCCTCTCTTACTTCTTTGCCTTTCTACTTGTTGTGCTGACACACCACAGTATTCGAATTGCAGGCTTCACTAACTGTGCCTTCTCTTTGATATCCATTGACGTGTTATAGAAATTATGCCAGACAAAGATTGCCTCACAGATTCTTAGATGTAGTTTGCCATGACTTAGTTCCCTCTATCGTTTATGTGCAATTTATGCTACTATTTTTATAATATAAGGAAACACTCACCTATAAACAGGAAGATGCACTCTAGACAAACTATTATTTATTCTTGAAGACAGGAGAAATGAAAGCAACACAAAACATGCATTGGGAAAAACCATTTTCAACATATCATAACGAACCAAATTCAACTATGCAAAGCATCATCAATCAATGAAAATCTATAAAGAGATCAATCTAGAAAACAACAGTTGAATTGCAATCTATTCTAATTATGAGATATAAAACATGTCTTTCTATACAAATCCAAAAGCACAAACAGATTTGGGGTGGGTCACCATACCAAGCTTTCGGAAGGTTATCGAAAATGCTGGTTGACAGAGACACAGCAATGAGGATCGGCCGACCAAACTGTATCATTTCGTCACTCGTGGCTGAGATTGGAGCCAAATCCTCATCTGAGTTTTTATACTCCACAAACAAGTAGATCCCATATGCCAACATGGCCAGACCAACAAGAGTCAACAAGAAGTTCAAAAGCTTCAATAAACATTCCAAGCACCCGCGACATGCCATCCTCTACAATCCCTTCAATCACAACCCTTGCAAATTACCCTTCTAAATCATCAATTCTGCAATTCACTACAGCATAAACCCCACATTTACCCCCACAAAATCAATACTTCAAACGTACAAATCTCCTTAAAAATCAAAACAATATAATATCAGAAACCTTTTTGTTTCCACAAAATAAATAAATAAATAAATAAATGATTCATCTTTGAGAAGATTTAACATTGAAGCTGACTATAAATTTTCCAGCGAAAATTTCCATGGGGAACAATTTTCCGGGGAAACAAACGGAACCAATTCAATCGTGGAATCTGAGGTGATTGAATGGACTTACGATTCGCTAGGGTTTGGCTCGTCTATTGAAGATACAATGCATGTGAATCCCTCAACAAATTGTTATAGAAATGGCTTTTTCGGGGAAAATTGAAAATTGGAGAGAAATATAATAAACATGAGCACAAAAAGTTATGATTTTTATGAGTAATAGATAGAAAAATAGAGGGAGAGAACTTACAGAGAGGTTGGAGCGGTGGATTGGAATTGCAGAGAGATTGGGAGGCTTTGAAGATTCGAAATCGGACAAAAGAAAAGAGAACGGTCTGGAATTTGGAAGTGATGAAGCAAAAAGGTGACACCTTTTCTGTTTTCTTGGTTGATCGCCAGCTAGGTCATATTATATGATTGGGGCGCCTCTCCCTTTTCCTATCACCGAAATTTTCATTTTAGGGTTACAGTTACGGATAATGAATCGAGTTTTTTTTTAATTAATGTGTGAATTTTTATTTTAAAATTAATTATTAAGGAAAAATTATTTATAAATTTTATTAGGGAGACTTATGTAATATAAAGTCTTATGAAATTTTTTATAGAGTTTGAAATCCTATTTAAATTAAAAAGTATTCCATAAAGTCCTATTTATTGTGTTTAAGGGGTTGTTTGGAATAACCTAAATAAGTGCATTTTTTGTCTTTTTACGAAAATATGTGCAGAAAAGTAGAGAGATGATGTAATAGAAAAAAGATAAAAAGATAAAAAATGTGTACTTATTTAGGATAGCCAAACTTGGCCTAAATAGTATTAATTTACTATTATGCCCTTTATATATGTTTTCATGTTTTAACCGTATTGTTTCCAAATTGTTTGGTGCCGTGATATGCGCCATGATCGCGGAGGCTGTTAGGTTTCCAAAATTTTACTAGGTTGGATGGTTTGGTTGTTTCATCTTGCCGATCTGGACTCAGATTGTTTGAGGAAAGGAGATAAAGTTGTATGCTTCTTCAATTGGTGAGTGTTGCTTTGTGTTTTTCCCGATTTTTTTGTTTTCAATGTCCTCATATATCGTATGGATTTCGCAATCTGGTATAACCATCCATTGGCACACTTTGTAATGGTAATCTCGCAACAACTTCCGTGGTAACGCTATTGTATTGTAATGTTCACATACGTGTCACATTACGTTTCGTAAAACTATGTTACGTTCGCTTATTAAATTAGAAAGTGAGAATGTTGCTGGGTTGTGCGAAATGGTACAGCCATACATTAGCACAATTCCGTTAGGCTCGAAGGTTGTTACGTTTAGATTGTAATGTTAAACCACACCTGCGATGTTTGTCATTTTTTGTCTGTGTTACGTTCATTTGTATTTAGTTGGTGTTTTGCAATTGTTGTACTTTTTGAAAACATATGTGTCACATTACGAATCACAAAATTATTGGGTATCTTTTTTTCCATTTCAATGTCACAGTTGCTTGTTTGTGGAAACTATTGGAATGTATGTGAATGTAACTTACATACACATAGATATGAGCATGGTTTCTGTATTGTGTTGTCCCATTGTTATATTTACTGTGGACATATGTGTCACATTACGTTTCGCAAACTCTTTGGTTTCTATTTTTTCCAATTGAATGTGACAATATTATTGGTTGATCGAAATTATTGGAATGTATTTTAATGTTACTCTAACTTTTCATTATATAATATTCAATTTGGGTTGTCATTGTTCAGATATAAAATTTCTTATGATTGATTGTGGGTTGAACCACGTTGTACGATGTCGACGTTACTGCGCTCACATTTGATTACATATCACATATCTTCCATGCATTGTTCTTTTGTTTTTTGTAGAATGTCGTGACACAGTTAATGTTTCATATATTTTGTTGTGCAAGATATGGACATCATGCTTGTTTGCACCTTTGGTTCATCCACTGTTGCTGTCAGGGGTGTTAATGGATTGACATTAAAACAATTGGTACAAAATTTATGTGACAGGTGGGTGGATGTGACACCATCATCGATTTCCATATCTTACAAACTACCGTGTCATGAGAACCAATTCATGATGAGTAATGACATGGACATGGAAAACATGTTTTCCATTGCAAGGTCTATTAGCGTTACCCATATCAACGTTGCAATTGACTCGCAAAATGAGGTGGATGATTTGATTCGAGGTAATCAATTCGGTGGGACTATATCCGCAAATCAACTGGATCCTAACAGTGAACAATTACCAGGTCCCGAAACTAGCATAGATTTGTTGCCCAATTATTGCCGCCACAGTGAGAAAACGTTGATGACAGTTGATTGGTCACACGGCATTAGTCACGTAGGCCAATGTTTCGAAAAGGGTGTTGCTGCTTTCCGTTTGGTTCTGTCGAAATATGCTATTGAGTGTGGGTTTGACTTCAAATTTGTAAGAAATGATTCACTGTGAGTCACGGCAGTGTGCACGTTGCGAGAGCAAAAATGGTGTATATGGTTGATACGTGGAAGAGTTCAAACATACAATGAATATTTTTACTTGAAGAGGTTGAACAACTTGCATAGTTGTGGTGTTGTTGTTCGCACTGGGAAGAATAGTAGACTTAACTCTAAATTGGTTTGCAATGTTATTGGTGATCGGTTACGTGATAAACCGTTTACACGTCCCACTAACGTTGTGTTTGACCTAAAAAAAGAGCACGGCCTGAATGTTAGTTACCACATAGCATGGTTAGGTGTTGAGAAGGCAAGAGGCGAAGTGTATGGTGACTATCATGTTTCATTCGATCAACTTAGGTGGTACGCGGATGCGGTTATGCAGTACAACCTCGGGAGTTATGTCAACTTGGATTTCGAGCAGTCAACCGCCTAATTTAAGCGGTTCTTCATATCATTCAAATCTTGCATTGACGAATTCAATCATATCTGCCCATTATTGTTTCTTGATGGCACTTTTTTAAAAGGTAGATTTAAAGACAATTTGTTTGCAGCGACGGGAATGATGGTAATAAAGGTACGTGTCTTATGATGATTACTTCAAAATTCCATATAGTAACGCATCATATTGTGTCTAAACATTTTTTATTAGTCCACTATAGCAGTGGGTGATCCCCAATGGCAAGATTGTTTCCAATTTAATGTTATTTTCATAACATTGTGTATGATGCGATTTGAATTGTGAACAATTGTTAATGTGAACGTAAACTTTGTTAAAAATATTATATATCTAACGTAAAACTTGTTAAATTTTCCAGGTTTGTTCCCATTAGCTTTTGCTATTGTTGACTTCGAAACGACTGCAAATTGGACTTGGTTTTTACAGCATCTGACAAAGGTTGTCAGTAGTGCTCGCACATTAACTTTCGTATCTGATTATAATGATGGGTTGCTCGAATCCTTGCCTACTGTATTCCCATCTGCACACTATGCGTACCGCTTACAACATTTCTAAGCAAATTTGAAGGACAAATTACGATGGGTTGACAATCGTGTCCGTTTTGGTTTAATGGCGAAGTTGCATGAATGTGCATATACTCCAACTGAGGCTTCGTTTCAGCACCATTTGACCAAGCTAAAAGGATCAGGACGATCTGGAACAAACAATTTCTTGGAAGATATGTCACCGAACCATTGGACGAACGCATATTTCAGGTTTGTACGATACTTACGTGTGCTAACATTGAAAGTACCCAATATGCAATAACATTTTCATTATGTTTTTATAATGTCAACAGGGGCAAACAGTATGGAGAGATGACCTCGAATGCTGCAAAATCGTTTAATAAATGGATACTTGATGCTCGTAAGTACCCAATCACAAGGTTGGTTGATACAATCAGAAATCAGATAATGACTATGAGGGCTGAGCATAAATTGTTGGCTACTAATTGGAATGGGTTACTTTGTCCGAAATGGAAAGCCGTGTTAGGAAGGCGTACTCTAATGGTTGCACATGGATTGTTAGCCAGGAAAATGAAGACATATACGAAGCCCATTCATTTCCAACGGTGTTGGTAGACATTGGCAAGCGTTCATGTTTATGTTTCCAGTGGCAATTGAACGGATTCCCATGTGTACATGCGGTGATTGCAATACAGAATAGTGGAAGGGATTTTAGTACATGTGTTGAACAATTTTTCACCATCGATCAATACAAAGCAACTTATTCCGGATACATTCAGCCAATACCAACAGTTGACAAACCCTCCTTCTCAGAAGACGACTTCATCATATATCCACCGGTAGTTAAACGTCCTCCAGAGCGACCCAAGAAGAATCGAATACCATCTCGGGGAGAGAAATTAAATTAGATCAGGTGCGGTCGATGTGGCCGCATGGGCAGCCACAATCGAAAGACATGTAAAGAACCAATTTAGTAATAGACATTTAGCAGGGAAGTTTTATAATCAATTTTGAATAGCAACATCGTATTATCATAGTAGAATGTATCGAAACAAATACATGAACAAATTTTAATAAGTGAACACATTATTTATAATTGATCATTCAGTTGGTTTTTTCCTTCACACTACATTTATTCATATGTTAGGTTTACATGTTTATTTATTTGTTCATGCATCTGTATGTTTCAAATCAGCAAAATACGTTTGGATGGTGCGTTGAACACTGGCCTTGTATGTGAGAAAACATAGTTTTTGAAGCCAGGTCATGTTGGTGTTAATATCTTAGTATGACACAGGTTATCGTGCAACCAGTTAATCAATCTTAAATTACAACATATTCTTAACAGATTAAATTGACAAAGCACACCACAACGTTAATGTGCCAGCATACATACTTACTGAATGACAATTTCAAAATGTGAGGCATCTACAGACAACTGAACCATATCTATCTAACAAAACCCACCACCCTAAACATCCTATCACAAGTAGTAAACACTCCAACTCATTCACCTTCATTATATTTATTGTATCTATGGGAAGTCAAATTTTGTAACAACAATCCACCATCGACACGTAACGTGAATGTCCAAAGCAACAATTTCAGCAACGTAGACAACAAATGCCATGTTATCAAGCCTCAATCTTTTTAGTTGCATTTTCAATATCCCTATGACAAGTACCAAACACTGTCATACATTAACCATCACAATATGCGAATTACAGATGGACAACCAAGATCCCTTCTGACCTTCACATTCACAGTCACCTATACATTCACATTCATATATACCTACACATTCACAATCAAATTAAATTTGGCATTAACATTTACACAACCACATTCACATTCGCATTTTCCCACTCCCTAAGACAAATATCAAACACTGTTGTACATTCATAAACACAATCTGGGTATTATAGATAGACAACCAAACCTGTTCTGACATTCACAATCGTATTCACTTTCACATTCACCATCACATTAACATATACCTTCACATTTACACAACTACATTCACATTTGCATTTTCTCACTCCGTAAGACAAGTACCAAACACTGTCATACATTCACAAACACAATCTGGGTATTATAGGTAGACAACCAAACCTGTTTTGACATTCACAATCGCATTCACTTTCACATTCACCATCACATTAACATACACCTTCACATTTACACAACCACATTCACATTTGCATTTTCCCACTCCCTAAGACAAGTACAAAACACTATCATACATTCACAAACACAACCTGGGTATTATAGGTAGACAACCAAACCTGTTCTGACATTCACATTCGCATTCACTTTCACATTCACCATCACAGTAACATACACCTTCACATTTACACAACCACATTCACATTTACATTTTCCCACTCCCTAAGACAAGTACTAAACATTGTCATACATTCACAAACACAATATGGGTATTAGAACTGAAAAACCAACATCATTTCTGACATTGACATTTACATTCACCTCACATTTTGAGTCACATTACCATTTACATTCACATTTACACAACCACATTGACACTTATGTACCCAACATTCCTACTGCCTTTAACTTCCTACTGACATTACTAAATGACACATAAAGCCATATTGACAAAACCAAGTGCATACAAAAAATAATGAATTAACTATTGTAACATATTCCCAAAACAAATTATACAAATCCTCAATCCATATTGACAATGCAAACAAAAACATTAAAAACTTCCAATTTTTTTTTACCGGCAAACTTACTATACCATTCAAAAACAAATTAACTGTGAATTTATACCAAAAATATCAATGATGCACCCATCTACCACTATTGGAAGATAGTCAATTGCCAGCAATAAATGACCTTCTCCGGTCATTCACAAATGACTTCACCATACCAGCTCGCATCGTTTTGCAGCTCTCGCCTCCCATTGACTTGTCCACATCTAGGTGACGCACAAGTTGCTTCGTAATGAAGCATACTATAATTCCACAATCATTCCTATTACAAAAATTTAAGTCATTAGTAACAACGTCAAAACAGACCACGTGCAATGTATGGAAACATGAATGGCATACGTTGCAAAGAAACGTAACACACACTGTCGAGTCTGCTTCTTGTTATGGACAATAATCAACCACTAGAATCTCCTTCACCAAGTCTTGTGTTTTAACTGTGTCCACCTTCAGTCTCCGATTTATGTAATCCTCAAAGTATCTCTTCTACGTTATTGTCAAATTTATATTATAAGTAATTAGTTTTGTTGTCCAAAATAAAATACAAAGATCACTGCAATTAACTAATTCACGTTTACTAACCAGCAACCACACTTCCCAATAATGTTTGTCTTCCTTCCCACATTTTGGTTTCATTGAGTTGTAATGCATCCAAAACCCCTCCTCAGTGTCATAAACCATTAGTATCCAATAGCTATCTAAGTGGATTGGGAATTGAATATATCTGGCCTTGAAGGCATGAGGGGCACGCATGGCCAAGCACCTATCATGTACATCTTCGCCCACATCTCTTATCGTAGGCTGCACACATTCATTTTTGAAATTGAGAAGCACAAACTAAAAATGACTACAATCAATTCATCAAATGCCACGTCTTACCAAACATAACATGCTGAAAATGTATGATTTTTCCTTATTCATGGATGCAAGCGCCTTGATCTGCTGCTCGTACATCAGCATTTCCACGTATGCATCAATCACCTACGTGCAAAAATAAAATATTTATGATTTTCCTTCTCTCGTATACATCTACATAAATTGCATTCTATATGAAGAAACTTCAGAAGTTTGAAGAATAATTAGAAATACCATACTTATATTACCTTGTAACGTCAGCCCCTTAACGATTGCTCATATGTCATTGAAAGACACAGAATTGGAACCATTCTGCCCAGTCCAGACTTGCACACTACCAGTTAAACAAGACATTTGTTGAACACTAAATTCATGGACAAATGCAAAACGGTAAGAGTAAGTTGCGAAACCTATCTGTTACCCCATTTCTCGTATACTTCTTTAAGCTTGTCTTTCTCTTGCGTTGATAACAACTTCCAGATCGGTAAACGATTAATCAAATCGAACCGAGAAAATGTCCTCTATGGGTCTGCAAGGTCATTAACCTCTATGATCTCATCTTGCATTTTTTGTTTATCGGCACACTCACACCCATTGACCACACTACTATTAGATGGTTTCATCAACCTCCTCAAAACCAATGGATATTCATACTCTGGCAGTTTGTGCTCCTTCTTATTTTTTTTTAATGTTTCTCACAAGCGAGTTCTGCAACGCAGTTGTTGTTCCAGCGTTTTGATTAATCCCAGGCATGTTTGCCTCACAGTGGTACATGTCCTGATTACTTTGTTTAATCTCCTGTACACAAACAGCTGCTTGGGTGTATTCATGCACTGCGTACTCCAACTATTCCACAAGCTTCGCGTTTTTGTCGTTAAGCTCATCCACTAGTTGTTTTATTCTTTCAATGTCACATTCATTCTGGTTATTGGTCAGTGTGATTTCATGTGCGAACTTCCTACATTTTTCTTTGTACGATGCCCTCATTGTAAACAGTTGTGTCTCTAAAGCTAATATGACATCAAATTTACAACGTAGTTCTATCTCAAGCACACTAATTTTAACCAATGCTTTATGGTATTCTTCAGATGTAGACGCACACTAACCACAATGACCATTACTCTCAGCACCACCTCTGTTGACATCTCTTTCATTTTGTACATTTCGCTTTACGTTGTCCAGTCCATGGACACTAATACCATCAATTGAACCCAAAATGCTGCCATCTACAATTGTTCCAGTAGTCGACCCCATGTTCCTACCAACCCCACTGCGATATGAACATTCGGTATTTGCTCCAATTTCCTTAACGTCTTTCGCCTTCGTGATGCTCTGTTCAGAATGACTCATGTGCAACTCTCCTACCACAACCTACAAACAAAATAAAAAATAAAAATCACATAGTAATTGCCATATCTAATATTTACGCTAATAGTACACAAATTCATACTTCAACATCATGCGGCTGATCGATGTCCACTGCTCTTATCTTTGTGAACAATTTGCTGATATTCCATTTCATAAACCTCAGAAATCCATCTCCACAATCTGCTTGTATCAAGTTGGTGTGTTTACATATCCAAAACTGTGTAACCATGGGTTAAAAACATAAGTTGTCAAAATTATTCGAAACAAATACACGTACCAAAACTACCAAACAAAATCAAAATTATAATGTGGGGAAAAAAAAAAAAAACAGAGCATGTACAAGAAGGGCAGTTACACATCTAGTAACTTTCTTAGGCTTAGAGTAAAATCCCTTAATTGACTCCATCAAAGTTGCGCAGATTGCTCCAGCCCAATCATATGCTTTCATGTTCTCTAGATCCTCAACAACCTGGACGAACCCCCATCCCACGGTGTAACAACCCTCGTACTAATTACCGATAAACCACTGAATTAGCTACTGGTTACTGTTAAACTGAACGGATAGTGACTGATAATTGAATGAACTGAAGTACTGAATGGACTGATTGAAATCGAAACTGAAATTGAATAAGTTTATCTATTGAATTGCATATTGCATCTGTTTGATTGATTGATTATCTGTTTGAATTCATGTGTTTAAACTGTTAATTGGAGGCCTTATCAGCGGCCGAATTAGGAACCGTTTAGTGTTTCATGATCAGTAGAATATTTGTGATTTAATGGTGTATTTATCTGAAAATTTATTAGGAATGATTAAATTAGATTAAATATTGATTAATTGAAGAGTTGGCCTTATTCACCAAACTAGCCCTTAGTGGACCTTTGTTTATTATTGAAATTGAGCCTTACACTTAGAGACAACATTTCCCTCAGCCATGTTTTGAGTGTATAGCCGACCAAAGGAGAGAGTTAGAGTGAGAGAGTGATTTCATCTTGTGTATTGACTTACTCTTGAAGAATTGCTTGAGAATTGAATTGTAGATTGTCAAATTGGACTCTCAAACTTTGAATACAAGACTAGGGTATGTATTTCAACCCCTCATTGTTGTCCTTAAGGTTGTTTCTTGCTAGATTCTTGGCAAATTATAGAGTTGAGTCTTGATTTTGTTCATAATTGTTGAATTGGAGCTCCATCAGGCATGCATGGCCATTTTAGGGTATTTTGAAGTTAAATTCATGGTAGATTGTACATGCATGCCCATGTTTCTATCAAAGTCCATGTTTTCCTTTTGTTTTCCAACTTTTGAGCTCATTAGAGCAAGATTTGAACTTTGATTTTGGTTTAAAGCTCATGCATTGCATGTTTTAAATTATTCTTGAAAATGGGTTTGAATGTTGGATTTAATTGACTCACCTTTGGGGCTTGAATTCATAAATTGACTTTTGAAACTTGTTATTCATTGTTTTGGGATGTATTTTCCAGAATTTGAGCCCAAGAGGTTGAGAATTGAGTTGAGAATGCTTGGTTTGAGCTTGGAAGGCAAATCTGGAAATTCCAGATTTGGCTTCTTCGCTCGAGCGAAGGATTCCTCGCTCGAGCGAGCACCTTTGTTCAGGGCTCCGCTCGAGCGAGCATCGAGCGTGGTATCGCGCGTAAAAAATGAGCATCCAGTATTTTTACTGTTTCTGCAGACCGCTCGAGCGAAGGATTCCTCGCTCGAGCTAAGCCTTTGATTTTGCAACCTCGCTCGAGCGAAGGAAGGCTCGCTCGAGCGAGCCCCCTGTTTTCAACAACTTTTGAAAAGTGCCTTCCAACTGTATTTTTGCATCCTCATCTCATCCTAGGCATTCTTAGGCCTAGTTTAAGGCATCTTAATGAGGATTTAGATATAGAAACACACCGAGGAATTTAGGGTTAATTATTATTATCCTTCCCGATTGTGAACTTAGTGTGTGTTCTCTATTTGTTAACTGTTTAGGGTTGGCTTCGGGGACGCGCTCTAGCTGCTATTAGCCCAATCTCTGTGAGTAACAGATTGTGTAAAGATATGTTCAAAATGGTTATCTTTTGAATACTGAACAGAACTGTTTACTGAACTGATATTGTTTATTGAATGAATGTATGTCCTGTATTGTGAACTGTACTGTGGCATCCTTAGCACTTATTGCTTACTGTTATTGTTACAGAGCTCTGTCGGTTTCCTTGTGGAACCATACTGTTTATTGATTGATGGCCATCATTACTGTTGGGTCTGTTGAGGCCCGGTCCTTTTGGACCTACTGTTTATAAGCTAATGGATGTACCACATATGATTGATTGACTGACATACTGAAAGACTGAAATGCTGTTTAATGAACTGTTTTCATTACTGTAAGGACATTCATTCATAACCTCTTTACGCATTATGTTATTCACTGGGCTTTAGCTCACTGTTTATATATATATGTAGGTTCTCAGCAGCCAGACCGGAGCTAGGAGCGTGGGTTAGTCCCCAGTTTTGTCAAGCCAGCCTGTGTGCCTCACTGCGAGGTTCCGAGACGCCATGCTATGGCTTGGGGTGTTTTTGTGTTCCCCACCTGTCTCTTGACTGTTTTGTATTACTGTATAAACTGTCTACTGTTTTACTGTACTGTTATCGTGGGATTAGGTCCCCGTACTGAATGTTTGTAAATGATTGTATAGACTGTACTGTTCTGAACTGTATGAATGCATGAAAAATGTTTTTGGTATACAGATTTTCACAGCTCAATGGACACTAGTTACTTACTGTATTGGCTTTCGCCAGGCCCTGTACTCTGTTTTAACTGTATTACTGTTCAGCAGGCCTGTGGTAATCTCGGATTACTGGCCAGTTACGGTGCTAAACCCATAGGGCCGGGTTTGGGTCGTGACAGAGTGGTATCAGAGCGATACTTAACCACGAGTTATACCGCACACATGTGTCCAAATGAGCTATAGAGTGTCCTAGAAAAGCGATTAGGGCATCTCATGAACTTGAAAAGTGTGTGGTTATGACTGACTGAATATATGTTAAAATGCTAAACTGTTTAATTGTACAACTATTTATAATGATAACTGTTATAACTGCTTATAGTGAAATGGATAACGCAAGCACTGCAAATGAAACTGAATCATCATCCTCTGAGGCCAGAATGGCCAGACTTGAACAAATGATGGGACTGGTAATTGAAAGACTAGATCAACAACAGAATCAACAGCCCCCACCTCCTCCTCCTCCGGTACAACCGGAACAGAATGTACAGAATGTGAAAGTTAATGAGGTGGACATTATTGCACTGACTCATAAATTCAGCAAGATGAAACCGCCGTCCTTTCAAGGAGGCTTAGAACCGCTAAAGGCTGAAGCTTGGGTTTTGGAGACTGAAAAATTGTTTGAAGTTTTTCCGTGCTCAGAAGCACATAAGGTATTGTTAGCCACCTTTACATTGCAGGAAGAAGCTAGAAGGTGGTGGATGTTGATCCGTGACACCAACACTGTGGTGACTTGGGCTCAGTTCAAGGAGTCCTTCTTTGAAAAATATTTTCCTCAATGTGTCAGGGATAGAAAGGTAACTGAATTTGAACAACTGAAACAGGGCACAACGTCTGTTGCCGAATATGAGAAGAAGTTCACCGAGCTTGCTAGATATGCACCGCATATGGTGGACACCGATTACAAAAAGGCCAGGAAGTTTGAAGGCGGCCTGAATGTTCCTATCCTTGATAGAGTTAATATGTTGAAACTGCCAACTTATGTGGGTGTTCTTGATCGAGCCTTGATGGTTGAATCAAATATTGAAGCACTGAAACAAACCGAACCACCAACAACTGAATGGCGCAGTAAAAGACAGGGTTTCAAATTCAAGAAAGGCAAACATAACTCTGCAAACAAGAAACAGAACACGGGGTCAACAACTAGCCCCAGCCAAGGGAGTGGGTTTACCCCACCCTGCTCCGTATGTGGCAATAAGCACAAAGGGGTTTGCTACCAGATTTCAGGAGCTTGTTTCAGATGTGGCAAGGTGGGCCACAGAATTAAAGACTGCCCTTCTGCTCCACCAGCTAGTAGTAAAGCTACACCGAGCGCAGCAGCATCAAATGTAGCACCAAAGCCGAACCCCAAAGCTACCGGGAAAGAGCCTATGAGGCAGGGCCGAGTATTTGCCCTAGTACCGGGAGACGTTCAGAATACTGAGACCGTTGTGTCAGGTATCCTCCCTATTTGTACTCAGAATGCATATGTATTGATTGATTCGGGGTCTACACATTCTTATGTGTCGCATGCTTTCTCACGAAAATTGAATAGACCCTTAGAACCTATGAATTACTTGCTAGCTGTATCATCACCTATTGGGGGATCCACGACATGTGCATATATGTATCCTGCTTGTGAGATTATTGTTGGGGACATGCATCTGTTTATTGATTTACTACCGTTGAACATAGATCATTTTGATGTAATATTGGGGATGGATTGGTTACAAAAATATCATGCTACTATCGATTGTGTGACCAAGCAAGTTGTTTTCCGTCCACCGGGTTTACCTGAATTTGTATTTAGTGGGGTTGGAGTAGTACCTCCTCCGTATCTGATTTCTTCTGTAAAAGCTGTCAAACTGATTAGAAAGGGATGTAAAGGATATCTGTGTGCTGTACTGACTGTATCTGCTAATGATAATGTTAAAACTGATATGAATTGCATTCCTATAGTGAGAGAATTCCCAGATGTATTTCCAGATGATCTGCCAGGGGATTTGATTGACAGGGAGATTGAATTCACTGTTGATGTAGTTCCGGGTACACAGCCGTTATCTAAAGCTCCCTACAGAATGGCTCCAACTGAACTGAAAGAATTGAAAGTACAATTGCAGGAACTGTTAGACAAGAAGTTTATCAGACCCAGTACTTCACCGTGGGGTGCACCTGTTTTGTTTGTAAAGAAGAAAGATGGCTCACTGAGACTGTGCATTGATTACCGTGAATTGAACAAGGTAACTATAAAGAACAAATATCCATTACCGCGTATTGATGATTTGTTTGACCAGTTACAGGGTGCACAAGTGTTTTCCAAGATCGACCTCAGATCAGGGTATCACCAACTGAAAGTTAAACCAGAAGACATTGATAAAACTGCTTTTAGAACAAGGTATGGCCACTATGAATTTTTAGTTATGCCGTTCGGAGTTACCAATGCCCCAGCTGCATTTATGGACCTTATGAACAGAATTTTTAAACCATACCTTGATGATTTTATTGTGGTATTCATTGATGACATATTGATTTATTCTAAGACTGTAGAAGAACATGAACACCATCTGAGACTTGCCCTGCAAACCTTAAGAGAACAGAAACTGTATGCTAAACTGTCTAAATGTGAATTTTGGCTAGATCATGTTATGTTTTTGGGGCATGTTGTTAGCAAAGATGGAATTTCTGTTGATCCGCAGAAAATTGAAGCTGTCGTGAACTGGCCTAGACCAACAAATGTGACTGAAGTCCGAAGCTTTTTGGGATTGGCTGGATATTACAGAAGATTTGTCAAAGATTTCTCCAAAATTGCCTTACCATTGACTCAGTTGACACAGAAGGGGATATCATTTGACTAGACTGACCAGAGAGAATCAGCATTCCAGGAGTTGAAAACTAGACTCGTGACTGCACCAATTCTTACCTTGCCTACAGGTACGGATGGTTATACTATTTTTAGTGATGCTTCTCATAAGGGTTTGGGATGTGTTTTAATGCAGAATGGGAGAGTTATTGCTTATGCTTCCCGACAGTTGAGACCACATGAAAAGAATTACTTAACCCATGACCTGGAACTTGCTGCAGTGGTGTTTGCACTGAAAATTTGGCGTCACTATTTGTATGGAGCAACATGTGAAGTGTATACTGACCACAAGAGCCTGAAATACTTTTTCACTCAGAAAGAACTGAATATGAGACAGCGGAGATGGCTAGAACTGATTAAAGATTATGACCTACAGATTTTGTACCATCCGGGAAAAACCAAAACCGTTGCCGATGCTTTGAGCCGAAAATCGATTGGGAACTTAGCCTGTTTGCTGACTGGACAGAAGGAGTTGCTTTGTGACCTTGAAAAGTCTGAGATTGAAATTGTTTTGAAGGAACAAGGTGGAACCTTAGCTGCTATTTCTGCTCAACCAGCATTGATTGAAGGAATTAAGGAGAAACAGCAATTGGATGATTACTTGAAAAAGATCATCGAAGAAAAAGAGTCTAAACCGAAACCGGGGTTCAAATTTGAGAACAATGTACTGAAATTTCAAGAAAGACTGTGTGTGCCGAATGACACTGAACTGAAAAGAAGAATTCTGCAAGAAGGCCACAATTCAAAATTTTCTATCCACCCAGGGAATACGAAAATGTATCAAGATTTGAAATTGAATTTCTGGTGGCCGGGAATGAAGAAAGAAATTGCCGACTTTATGTCCAAATGTCTTCATTGCCAACAAGTCAAAGCTGAACATCAACGACCCGCTGGATTACTGCAACCCTTACCCATACCAGAGTGGAAATGGGAGCATATCACGATGGATTTTATCGTTGGATTACCTCGCTCCAGGAAAGGTATGGATTCTATTTGGGTTATTGTTGATAGACTGACCAAATCTGCTCACTTCTTACCTGTCAAGACAATTTATAATGCGGACAAATTGGCTGTTATCTATATTGATGAAATTGTGAGATTGCATGGAGTGCCTGTATCTATTGTTTCTGACAGAGATTCGAAGTTTACATCGAGGTTCTGGTAAAGCCTACAGACTGCATTGGGTACTGAATTGAGGCTGAGCAGTGCCTATCATCCTCAGACAGATGGACAATCAGAAAGGACCATCCAAACTCTAGAGGATCTACTGAGAATGTGTGTCCTTGATTTTTGAGGAAACTGGGAAAGTCACTTGCCACTAGCTGAATTCGCCTACAACAACAGCTACCATTCGAGCATTGGTATGGCGCCTTTCGAGGCATTGTATGGCAGAAAATGTAGATCTCCGATTTGCTGGGCAGAAGTTGGAGATGGGCCGTTGCTTGGGCCCGAGATTGTGTATGAAACAACTGAAAAGATAAAACTGATACAACAAAGACTGAAAACTGCACAGAGTAGACAGAAGAGTTATGCAGATGTTAGAAGACGAGACCGAGAATATGAAGTGGGTGATCACGTTTTTGTGAAAGTGACACCAATGAAAGGCCAGACTCGTTTTGGAGTCAAAGGCAAGTTAGCGCCGAGATACGTTGGACCTTATGAGATTGTTGAGAAAATCAATCCGGTGGCGTATCAAGTTGCACTTCCTCCTGAAATGGAGCATATGCATAACGTCTTCCACATCTCTATGTTGAGAGATTATCTTCGGGATCCATTCCATGTGATTGAGCCTACTCGGATAGTGTTGAGTGATGACTACACTTACGAGGAGAGGCCTATACAGATTGTAAACCGACGGATCAAGAAACTAAGAAACAAAGAGATTCCGCTAGTGAAAGTTGATTGGTAGAACCATGGTGGTGTGTATGCCACTTGGGAAAGGGAAGATGACATGGCTAAAAGATACCCAGAACTGTTTCCACTGAACCCTGTTTTCTTCCAAACCGAAGGTAACTCGAGTTTAGGGGACTAAACTCCTTATAAGGAGGAGAGACTGTAACAACCCTCGTACTAATTACCGATAAACCACTGAATTAGCTACTGGTTACTGTTAAACTGAACGGATAGTGACTGATAATTGAATGAACTGAAGTACTGAATGGACTGATTGAAATCGAAACTGAAATTGAATAAGTTTATCTATTGAATTGCATATTGCATCTGTTTGATTGATTGATTATCTGTTTGAATTCATGTGTTTAAACTGTTAATTGGAGGCCTTATCGGCGACCGAATTAGGAACCGTTTAGTATTTCATGATCAGTAGAATATTTGTGATTTAATGGTGTATTTATCTGAAATTTTATTAGGAATGATTAAATTAGATTAAATATTGATTAATTGAAGAGTTGGCCTTATTCACCAAACTAGCCCTTAGTGGACCTTTGTTTATTATTGAAATTGAGCCTTACACTTAGAGACAACATTTCCCTCAGCCATGTTTTGAGTGTATAGCCGACCAAAGGAGAGAGTTAGAGTGAGAGAGTGATTTCATCTTGTGTATTGACTTACTCTTGAAGAATTGCTTGAGAATTGAAGTGTAGATTGTCAAATTGGACTCTCAAACTTTGAATACAAGACTAGGGTATGTATTTCAACCCCTCATTGTTGTCCTTAAGGTTGTTTCTTGCTAGATTCTTGGCAAATTATAGAGTTGAGTCTTGATTTTGTTCATAATTGTTGAATTGGAGCTCCATCAGGCATGCATGGCCATTTTAGGGTATTTTGAAGTTAAATTCATGGTAGATTGTACATGCATGCCCATGTTTCTATCAAAGTCCATGTTTTCATTTTGTTTTCCAACTTTTGAGCTCATTAGAGCAAGATTTGAACTTTGATTTTGGTTTAAAGCTCATGCATTGCATGTTTTAAATTATTCTTGAAAATGGGTTTGAATGTTGGATTTAATTGACTCACCTTTGGGGCTTGAATTCATAAATTGACTTTTGAAACTTGTTATTCATTGTTTTGGGATGTATTTTCCAGAATTTGAGCCCAAGAGGTTGAGAATTGAGTTGAGAATGCTTGGTTTGAGCTTGGAAGGCAAATCTGGAAATTCCAGATTTGGCTTCTTCGCTCGAGCGAAGGATTCCTCGCTCGAGCGAGCACCTTTGTTCAGGGCTCCGCTCGAGCGAGCATCGAGCGTGGTATCGCGCGTAAAAAATGAGCATCCAGTATTTTTACTGTTTCTGCAGACCGCTCGAGCGAAGGATTCCTCGCTCGAGCTAAGCCTTTGATTTTGCAACCTCGCTCGAGCGAAGGAAGGCTCGCTCGAGCGAGCCCCCTGTTTTCAACAACTTTTGAAAAGTGCCTTCCAACTGTATTTTTGCATCCTCATCTCATCCTAGGCATTCTTAGGCCTAGTTTAAGGCATCTTAATGAGGATTTAGATATAGAAACACACCGAGGAATTTAGGGTTAATTATTATTATCCTTCCCGATTGTGAACTTAGTGTGTGTTCTCTATTTGTTAACTGTTTAGGGTTGGCTTCGGGGACGCGCTCTAGCTGCTATTAGCCCAATCTCTGTGAGTAACAGATTGTGTAAAGATATGTTCAAAATGGTTATCTTTTGAATACTGAACAGAACTGTTTACTGAACTGATATTGTTTATTGAATGAATGTATGTCCTGTATTGTGAACTGTACTGTGGCATCCTTAGCACTTATTACTTACTGTTATTGTTACAGAGCTCTGTCGGTTTCCTTGTGGAACCATACTGTTTATTGATTGATGGCCATCATTACTGTTGGGTCTGTTGAGGCCCGGTCCTTTTGGACCTACTGTTTATAGGCTAATGGATGTACCACATATGATTGATTGACTGACATACTGAAAGACTGAAATGCTGTTTAATGAACTGTTTTCATTACTGTAAGGACATTCATTCATAACCTCTTTACGCATTATGTTATTCACTGGGCTTTAGCTCACTGTTTATATATATATATGTAGGTTCTCAGTAGCCAGACCGGAGCTAGGAGCGTGGGTTAGTCCCCAGTTTTGTCAAGCCAGCCTGTGTGCCTCACTGCGAGGTTCCGAGACGCCATGCTATGGCTTGGGGTGTTTTTGTGTTCCCCACCTGTCTCTTGACTGTTTTGTATTACTGTATAAACTGTCTACTGTTTTACTGTACTGTTATCGTGGGATTAGGTCCCCGTACTGAATGTTTGTAAATGATTGTATAGACTGTACTGTTCTGAACTGTATGAATGCATGAAAAATGTTTTTGGCATACAGATTTTCACAGCTCAATGGACACTAGTTACTTACTGTATTGGCTTTCGCCAGGCCCTGTACTCTGTTTTAACTGTATTACTGTTCAGCAGGCCTGTGGTAATCTCGGATTACTGGCCAGTTACGGTGCTAAACCCATAGGGCCGGGTTTGGGTCGTGACACACGGTCTCGCTCGAAGTGGCAAAGAATAACTTCCCACATAAGTACAAACACAGTAACTTTACAACATCCTAGTGGTCCTGACTAGTGTTCCCGAGTAATGCATCCATTAACAGTTCTTTAATGGTCTTCAAGTTTATGCGTGCCATGTTGGGACACCTTCGTTGGATGAAGTCAGTCAGAAGTCTTGGCCCATTTGACACATCTAAACTCTTCTTGCCACCATGAATTCCAAATATTAGTTGCATATCGATGCTCGTCAACTCAATGTGTTTACCACCAATTATGAAAGCAGACTTTCCTGGAACAATTGTTTGAATGATTCTCATTACAATGTCATCGCATTTTTGGAATTCATGGTGGTTTAGATCAGCTTTTCTCATTGCATCCAACAGAAACCAAAATGGTGTTTTCTAAAGATAATGCAAATGCTCATCTTTTAGATTTGACGTTGCCAACAGCTTCACAATTCTAGCGATGTTGGAACGATAGCAAAATCTTGGTTATTTGGTCAATGGTTGTTGAGGCTCATATTTCAAGCTTTTTTCCTTTTTGAACACTGCTTTGCCCTACTGCGTTCACATTCCGTGACGGAGTTTGACACCGTCGTCTTTTACCAGTTGTAGTCCCTTCACAGATGTTCACTTTCGCCTTGCAGCCTTTTTGTGGTGTACCTTTAATTGTTCCTCCTGAAAAACATGCCACAAATATTTCACATTTTGTATACAAACAAGATGCCACTAAAAACTTATGTGAATATGTAAATTAATAGCATTATGTAACAATATATGTTAATATATTCCTCGTGAATATTAAAATGTGGTCTGATAATATGTGGTTGTACATGTATTGAATTCAAACCTCATCACATACCCTCACCGTACATTGACATGCTAATTGGATGACAATACAACATGTGAAGACAAAATTATTCTCTACGTATGCCTCAACAACTGTGTTTACTTCATTCACTAAATGTTAAAATTAATTACAACATTTTCACATTCCATTACGCTTCACTCGTGTTAGCTTGACATGACTTTTTTGAGTATACACCATTGGTTAATTACAACAAATTAAAAAAAAACAAACAAACAAACATGGGGGTTAACGTCTTTAGCCCAAAACACAACATCTACCATACCGTGGCACATGCCATTTTATCAACTACTATCACAATAACAACCATACTGTGAAATGAGTTAATTTTCATGTAACACATCCCAAACACGAACGTGACAACATTTAAAGGACATGTGCATGTGCCACTTTGTGCATGTCCTATTGTGTCCTAAATATTCAGTTGCACATTCACAGTTCAAACATGTAATATTCTCCCCGCGAATTCCAATAGTTTCATGTCACAATCTACAAACACTGTCCCTCAAATATCTTGACACATTCACAAACCTTAAAGTACATCAAAATAGGACGTGGCACCAGCCATGTTCGACAACTTACTTGTATATCTAAATAAAAACAACCAAACGACACCGTACCACAACGTGGCACTATACACACAGTCCAACATACATGTGTTTCCACTCACATTCAACGGTAATTTAACATTGGGTCACAATCACATTCATTAACTATACAACACAACACACAAAAAGTGGCACATTTCACATCCAACAACTGATTTTTTAAAGTTAATGCGCAGAACCAAACGACATCGTACCACAACAAGAAACCTCCAAAAACAGTCTACCAAACACAATACTTTACATGGATCGAAAAAAAAAATAGATCACGTACTAGGCAATACAACAACGAATCAAGCACAAAACACCCACACTGGTTAACCTGCAGAACCCCCAGCGTACAACCCCCACATACATCCTATTTCCAAATCGGAAACTGTAAAATCCATTATTCCTTACAAAACTCACAAAACATACAACCAACAAAACATATTACGACTGAAGTTTACCGAAATTATCAAAAACCCCATATTCACATAAACTCTAGTTCTAGGTTGTTAATCAAAATCAAATGAATGAACATTGCAAAACAGGGGCAAATCCACACTTACGTTTTGGAGCCATCATTCCTCCTTGTTCGTCGGAAATGGTATTTTGTTAACACCTTCCTATCGAACGTGTCAATCGAATCACACCCCTTCTCCTGTTCGTAGTGGGTTTCGAAATGTTATCAACTGAATCAACCGTTTACATTAGCGTAGAGCCACAAAACATATCTACTTTTTTTTTTATCCCTAAAATTTTGCCAAAGTGAATCTGTAATTTCTACAAATCACGTGTATTTTGGATTTCAAAATCATATGTATATGGATATGATCTATGGTAATATTCAATTTTCTATATATGCACTACTACAAAAACAGATAAAAATCACACTTTTTTTGTGTGATGTATGTTATTTAATCATACCTTTTAAGTTTTATTAAAGTGTGATCTTTAGGAGTGTAATTAAAAGGGGTCATTTTTAATCACACATTTTAAGTGTGATTAAAAATATTTAGATCACACCTTTTAAGTATGATTAATAATATTTAGATCATACCTATTAAGTGTGATTAATAACATTTAGATCACATCTTTTAAGTGTGATAAATAACTAATAAAATCTGTGATAATAAATATTTAGATCACAGATTTTAAGTGTAATTAATATCTAATAAAACCTGTGATTAATAATGAGATAATATCACACTTTTGTACGTGCATTTGAAGAATGTAATACACACTATATACTATATTTTGAATCACAACCACATATTGAATAGAATCACAACCACATAAAGTTAAATATTCACAAGTATATACAAAGAAATTAATAAAAAGTTTTAACTGTGATTACATATATTAAAAAATGAAAAACTTGAAAACACTAAGTTCTTGAATTCTTTGACCATATTTTACATCTCTCCAAGAAATTTTTGATCTGAAAAATGAAAACACAAATTAATTCAGAAACCGCTAGAAGCATATGAATAAATTTACTATTTGTAGAGACTATTCTAGTCTTACAAAAGATAAACTCAGACTTTTTCTTATCACATTGACTCTTCATTTCCTGCATCAATAGAAAAGGAATAACCACATTAATTGTTACTAGTATAAAATGTTTGGATTACCATATAGATATGACATATACATAAAATCAATAAATCCAAAATGAAAATTTGAATGACACCATTGCATTACTATAGGCGGAGGAATGACACCATTGTCCATGTTCTGAATGTATGGCCACGCCTTCTCTTCCAACATTTCATTCAACTATAAATCAAAATGAATAATAGACTTTTGAACCAAACTTACCAATCATGAGTCATGAAAGCTCAAATAATAAACTGCGACTCTCAAACAAATCAAACAATATTTGAAAAAACGATATTGGTTTGTGTTTCATCGTTTCCATAGATCTGTTTAGTTAAAAAACTAACCTTTTAGAGCCAATAACAACATCAAACACTTAATTTAATAGAAGCCTAATCCTATTGCACTTTGGTTGGCTCAAAATTTTTTCCCTCTCAACCAATGTTGATTAGGATGTCATCTTGATAGCAATTGAGCCACCATTGTGATCAAGTTCATGCAACACAATTTATATCTATATTTAATACAAATATTTATCTTCAAAGATATTGCAAAGATTACTACCTTTTCTTGACGCCACTTTGTTTCCCACTATGCTTCCAAGATTTTATCAGCAATTTCTCTTTGGGCATTAAGAACTGTCATCTCATATAATTTTTTTGGATCTTTGAGGTCCTCCTCACTCCAAGCTGATGCATTCAATGGAAGGTTCATCTCCTACAAATGCTCCACAATCATAGGATTATTGTGTGAACTAGAAAAGAAATTTCTCCTTTAAATGGGAAAAACTAGTTTGGAAGGGCACGTTACATAGGATATATATTGAATCTACTGGATAATTTCTCCCTTAAAGTCCTCTGAAGTGACATGTTATCATATGACATGGCAAGTGGCTGCCCATTTGGCCATATGGCAAAGGTTCAACCCAATGCCTACACAAAGTAGTGGGTTACTTATTAAAAGACAAAATTTAGCCTGATTGTTCAGTTTTTCTCATTTATAGCTATCCCAAAATGTTGCACTTATTGAAAACGGGTGAAATACTATAGATGAATACTTAGATAGAACAAATTCCCGCAAGTGCACGCAAAACTAACAGGACTTTCACCATTTCTTGTTATTAAATTGCAGTCTTATAAATACACACAGGTTAATTCTCACCATGATGGATAAACACTGGAAGAATTCTCCCTAAAAAAAAAACATACAACATTACATGAAGAAAAAGAACGTACTACCCAATTTTCTGCTCGAGGAGGAGGATCAAGCTTCAGTACTTCTGCCTCTAGTGCCTTCTTGGCTTTGAAGTAAGGGATGTTTTTCACAACAACCGGATCATCCCTAGCACGAACAAGATCTATGGAGATCAGGGCCTGTGAATGACAAATACTATCAATCCAAAATTTCATGAGAAATTAAATCTAAAGAAAATGTTGATATTTAATAATAAAGATCATTCAATCAACAAAGACAGGTGGCGCAGTTTAATCATCAAAAGCAAGCAGAGTAAGTCAGAGTAAAATAAAAATAAAATAAGAACAACACACAAACAGGGTCAAGTCAATGTTTCATCCAGACCAACCACAGTTGTATATCTAGTAGAGGTATGTCTGCAAAAATCTATGAATGATAACTCTTGCATGTGTATGTTTATCACCAAAGACTGGAAGATCTTATTATGTTCTATATGAGCATTCATCCTGCATGATTTATTCCAAAAAAGTATTTGGGTCTCTCTTTATCATTGATATTCCAAAAAAGGATTTGGGTCTGTCTTTATCATTGACACAAGATAAAATATCAACTTACCTCTTGTAAGTATTCCCACCCAAGTTTCGCTGGGCTACCACATCCCAAAGTTGATCATACCGCATAGATTCCTAAACAAAATAGAAAATCATACAATTATTAAGTTAAAAATCAAACAAATATTAAGTTACTAAAGAAATCATGTGCTGAATAGTGATTGAGGCATGTGATAAATTTGCATACTAGTGACCTAAAAGAGGAATAATCAAATTCCATTGGCTATTTTATTGGCTCAAGGAAGATTTTATAGTATGCAGTTTCTTGTTTGTGGTAAATGGTAATATGTTTAGCAAACAAAAATGAAAAATAAAGGTGTCCCATTAATTAGATCAAGTTGCTTTCAGTTATAAAGTGAAAACTGTATTTCTAGGGACATGTCCTGATTTTTAAATTAACTTTTGGATTGAAAAATCAAAAAATATGTTTGGTTTACCATTTTTGAAAATTGTTTTCAATTTTTGTTTATCTCTCATCTCCTTCTCTCTGTTCTTTTTTTACACATCAATCAATCACTTTTTCTCTCTCATCTCTCCTTTCTTATTCTCTCCATTCTACACATCAATCAATCAATTTTTTTCTCACACCCGTCTATTCAACTAAAAAAAAAAAAAAAAAAACCTACAAATCATTCTAAAATTATTTTCAAAACTCATAACTAGACAAGTTTTAAATTTTTAAAACTCTCGTCAAACATTAATCTTTCAAAATACAACTTAAAACTTAAAACTCTTTTTAAAAACTAAACCAAATGAAACCAAAATCCATTATCTACAAGGAGGCATAGCCCAAACAAGGGGCATTATCAACATACAGATTATCTCACTAACAATGACATAGCATCACATTATTTTTTCCTCTATTTTAAGCATCGAACATCAGAATAAATCAAAATACAAAAGGGGTTTAAATAATTCTTTCTAGGCAAAAGCAGCATTTACAAGAAAAGCAAACTACAATACTGTTTTTAAACTAAGTGTGCTAACTAGACCAAATATTGGCTTTGTGTGAATATGATTGAGAACAACTTAAAAGGAACATATTCCACTGCACCAGCACCTAGAAACATAGCAAAATAACAGAGTGACCCAACATGTACTAAACCCATTTCAATGTTGTAGACACCCCATTTTTAACCATCCTCAAGACTTGGACGTCATCGTTTGAACACTCGATGATCACCCATGTTCGTGTTCGTTTTGAGTTCCCGAAAGTCTCGGCTGCACGCCTTGCCTTAGGATCTCTCAACTTGTCTGTTTTGTGCTTGGTTGTAGACCAAGGACTTATGGTTTTGCTTCTGAGGGAAGATGGTGGCTTGTTGGCCATCCCCTCAATCCATCGGCTAAAGCATGATGCCATCGGCCATGTTTTCTTGCCATCGGCCAAAAGTGGTGGCCGATCGGCACTTTTTTTGGTCGATCGGCACTTTGTTCGGTCGATCGGCCATATTTTTTAGCCGAGACCTTTCCATCTGCTTTTTATAGATATTTTCTGCCAGCTGTGATAGCTGGTGGGCACAATTCCCATCCTCCAAACACATGTATGGGAGGGATTTGCACCTTGTTCTAGCTTCTCCAAGAAGCTTTGGAATTGAATTCCTATAAGAAGGGAGCTCCTCCTCCCTTCTCAGAGGTCCAAAAAATTGAGATAGAAAAGATATATATCTCTCTATTTCTCTTCCTCTCTCTCTATATTTGTGTGTGTTTGTGCCTAAAAGGGTGTTTTGTCTTCACTTTTGCATTACAACACCTAGTAATACACCATCTTTTGGTTGCTGAGATCCTTAGGAGTTGGTTTTGGTGTTCTTGGGTTGGTTTGAACTCAGAAAACCTGCTAGAGGTGTGTTCTTGAAGAGGTTCTACAAGGGTGAGCTCTTAACCTTTTAATCCCCCATTCTTGCTTAAGCTTTTCGACCTACTTGCATATTGTTTTAAGCTTAACTCTAAACTACAAAAAGTTCTGATTTTTCATGCTTATGATGATTGTTTAAGGTCACTTTTTGGTTGGAGATTGTCTACCCTCTCTTAGGCCTTGTTTGGCCTTATTTTGTGCCTTTCTTTTTGGGCTTTGGAACCATCTTGTTTTGACCTTCTCACCACTGAAATCCAGAGGATTTTCAGTGGTGGAGAAGTGGTTTTGGAGTCTTGAATAGGAGAGGGACACCGCCCTCTCCTTATGTCTCATTTGCTTGTATTAGTGGCTCACAATGGTAGCATGTTTGCTTAGCATGTTTTGGCTTCATTTCAGCAAGTATTTGGTGTTATTTGGTCATGATATACCTCTATTTTAAGTTGATTTGATGGCCTCTTACATACATCATGCACTTGTCTTGCAATCCTCTCGTTTGCCTTAACATGCATCATGCATTTGGACCATCTTACTTGCATATTTTGGCTCAACTCAAAGGAACTTTTAGTCATGTTTTAACATGTTTAAGCTCTGTTTGGTGTTGTTTTGATCATATATACCATGCTTTGTATAGCTACCGTGCATTCTAGCTTGTTAGCTTTGAGTGTCCAAGTCAATAGCATGCATTACTTGGACCATTTTCATGATTGGCATCATTCCATATGTGATTTCAATCCATGTAGTGTAGCCGTGCACTTGTATTTGTCATCCTTTCAAAGCTTTGACGAGTTGGTGTTTTATGCCTCATGATTGGATCATTGTGCATGCCATCATATTTAGGTCTTTGGGATGCCATCTCAGTGGGTTTTTGGTGTTATTTTGGTATGCCATAACTCTGTTTTTCATTGGTTAAGTCATGCCATGTTTGGTCTTGTTAGGTGTAGTGCAACACCCCTTTGTAGCCTTACATGCTTCATGCTTTTGGCCTTTCATGTTGACTTGTTTTGGCCTTCGTCCATGCATGTTTTAGACTCACTTTGGTTTGCTTTAGGATTGTTTTGGGTTGTACTTTCCATTTGCTTCATGTTTTGCATAGCCTCAATGCAAGTCCCTTTGCTATCTTCAAGTTTTGAGCCTCTTGCATGCCATACTTGTGTAGGTTGGATGGTTTGACACCACTCCATGCATGATTTCAAAGCTTAGAATTCTTGTCACATGTCCACACTTTTCACTCTTTAAGTGCTCTTAAGAGTTGGTGTCTTGTTGCCTTGTTTATGAACCTAAGTGCGTACATGTTTGTATGTGCTTTCATGCTTCCAATTCATCACTTTGGCCACTGTTTTTGGTATGGCTGAGGCCTATCCATTTTCAGTATAAGTCCATGGATCATGCGGCTTTGTGTGTTGTTGCATGCTTATCGTATTGCATGATGTTGCATACTTGTTGTTGGTATTGTTGTTGCATGCCTATTACATTGTATGTTTGCATGTTTAGGTCGCATTGCATTTGGCATGCTTGTTACCTTAGTCTTGTGTGCATGCTTGAGTCATATTGCATTTGGCATGTTTGTGTTGCATTGCACAGCTTTTCCGTGTTGCATGCATTGCATTGTATTTGGTTTGAGGTGTCAAACCAAACACAACGACCAAGGGACGTTTCGTATTTGAAGTGACGAAACGTGCCTCAATCCTCGGTCACTGACACTCTTGATCCAACATGATGGAATGTGAGGCATTCAAGTGTTTTTGTGCATTCATTCCATATTGAATTGCACGCTTGGCTCCTTTGGCCATCATGCATCGAAATGCGTGATTGGTGGCCCGAGGATTGAGCATTACATGCCTTTGAGTCTTAAACATGATAAGGGGTGTAGTTGCAAACATTGTCTTGCAAATGTATTGTCATACCTCTGTTTGTCCTCTACAGCAGCAAAAGGAGCATTTTACAGCAAGAGATGGCCAATCGGCTATCTGGTGTGCCAATTGACTAAAGGTGTTTGGCCGATAACCTCATAAGTGGTCGATGACACCTTTTCTTTGGCCGATGGCTTCACCATTCGGTTGATGGCCTCTCAGCATGTCCATGAAGTGGTTTAGAAGCACCACAGAAATTGGCACAGTTTTCAGAGGTGCAAAACAGTGCAAACAAAGGCAACATGGGGCATGGCAACGGATTTCCGAGAGAAGCCGGCCGAACGCGTATGCATCCCTTGTCACGAGGCCATTTCAGTGTTTTTAATAACCTCAAATAGTTATTTGTTTCAATTTGGTTATGTAATAATTAATTAGCTTGATTAGTTAGTTAATTAATTGATTTGTATTATTTATTCGGACCCTCCATCGATGGGGCGAATTTTGTAATAAGTGTGCGTGAGTGTGTGAATGTCTTCCAACCCCACGTCTTTGTCCCTTTTGCTTACCCGCCTACGATGGTTAGTTCTAGGTCATATTTCAATTAGCATCCTTATGCTTCGTATGTGTGCATCATTCATCTGTCTTGCATGCACCGGGCTTAGCACATCATACTAACTGTATTGTGTTTCAATTCCTACTTGAATACATGATTATCAAGTTGCATCTCATATGCCATTTTAGAATAGCAGAGCCTATTTCAAGTTGCATTTTGCATGTGTTGCATTAGCCATCTTAACATGAACTAGGATCATGCATGATTTCTAACTAGTTCTCTGTTTTGGCTCGGAGTACACTGTAGTGTTTACGCTTTAGCATACTGCATGTGTGTTAGTTTTGCCATGAAAACATGCTTGCCATGAGGCTATTTGCTTAAATGATATAACTGCCTCAATGCCTGTGGGTGAAGGTTAGATTACTTGAATTTGAACAATTCATTGAAATGCGAGTTTTAAGCCCACTTAAGAGTGGCAAAATCATGTTTTCTTAAGCCCACTTGACGGTGGCAAATCCACGTCTTAGCCTACTTGTGAGTAGCAACTTCAAACCATTTTCAAACAAACAAACATGAGATGTTTTGTTCCAATTTAGGCGATCTAGTCTATACTTGTGTGTTGTGCGCATCACATAGTAAAGCTAGCTAATAACCAGAAAAAGAACACATGTGTTTTCAAAAAAAAATATCATGCTTAGTACAGGCCGATCTTTGATCGGGCGAGCGGGAGTGCTTATTACATGACCTTCCCCCTCTCGTACCCAAGTTCCCGAGCCGAGGCAACTTTGGTGATGACGGACACATGGCCTTAGGCACAAGTCAGGGTTTCCTAAATTCCCCAAAAATAAAATATTTAGGTGGCGACTCTGTATCTGGCAAAGCAGTCCATGTTTGACACTTCTTTACAAAAATTAGTTTTCCAAAACGATTTGCCAGATCTGTACTCTTTGGTGATTTATCGATCTTGCATTGCACTTTGCGGGATTAGATTCAGAACTGTGACATTGAGTCCGAACTATAGTAGTCTAATGAATAAACCGGATTTCGCGCCAATTTTGCGCGCGGAGCCGGGATGTTCAGGCACGTCTACAAATGCCATCTCTGATCTTTATCAGTGGACAAATTAAAGTTTCCGCAGAGATGATTATAATTTTAGAATAAGAATTATACACCATTTCCATGCAGTAAAACACAATCCTTTTGGGCTTACAAATTATATACACAAGGTATACCCATTAATACATGAGAAGGAACCCACAAAACAATGTGCTATCAACTTTCTACCCATTGCAAAGCCAATTTATTATAAAGTAATCTATTTTATTTATAATAAACTATAAGAAGGTCAGTGTATTTGAATTGTTAGCACTAATTACAATGAAAATGTACTTTCATGTAATCCCCAGAACAGTGTACACTAACAAAAGAACACTAGTATTTCCTCGCACTATCTCCCTCAAGAATTTCTTAAATTCATTTCCTCATATAATATGAACTATTACTACATTCACCACAGCAAAACTCCTAAATCCACTCATGTTTAGATTTGAGCCTTGAAAAAATCTCTAAACCCCAAATAACTACTAATTGACCAACAAGGCTCAAGATTGTGAAGTACATCAAAACCTTTTTTCCTAGTAGAAATCAGGGTTCATAAAGAAGTAGGATCAGGTCTCAACATAAAATAGATATCAAGAATATTTGGAGAGAGTATTTGGGAAATAGAAGTCGTTTTAGAAGGAATAAGAGCTGTTTTAATGGTTTAAAAGCAAGTTTACTGCATATAAATTAAACGAAACAGTCAGTAGGGGAAAGTGTATAAAAAGTAAAGAAAGAAAAGCAGAAAATCAGGAAATCATATTCCCAAACAAAGAACGGCTTGACTTGCAACCTCACAATCATTTGAACTTCCACAAAGTGATAAAACAATCATCTATTTTATAAACGTAAGAGTTAATTCTAGTCCTTGAACAAACTAGTATTCTGTTGGGATCTATTTCACATTTATAATTATAAAACTTTCAATTTTTTTTTTTTTTGTATATATAAATCTAAAATCTTTGATTACCACATTTGAAAAAAAAAAAACAAAAAACAAAAAAAATAAAACACAAACAAACAGACATCTAATAACAGTCTATTGAAGTTCAAACCACAATTCAAATTGTAATAACATAAATAAAATAAAGGGCTTAGAGTCAAACCTAACAATTAAAACCACAATAGCATTAAAGCAAGCTTGAATTGAACAGACCTTGATTTCAAATTAATCAAACTTTAATCCTCATTAATAGTAAAAGCCTATTTCATCTTTTTTGTTGTAGTATTAGGTAATCCTATACAACAGCCTCCCCAGAAATTCTAAAAAAATTGTTTTCCCTAAATTGTAAGTAGAAAATAGCATCACAAAACTGAACACAATTCCAAAATTCTACAAACAATAAACAAATAAAATTTGTTCAATCGAACAAAAACTTGAACTAATCACCGTGCTCTTCTTAGATACACGTATATATGTATGTGTAGGCGGAGAGAGAGAGAGAGAGAGATAGACTGAAAACGCACCAAATGACTCACTGTGCTAACTAGACTAATCACTGTGTCCTCCTCCATGTCTTCCACACCTCTGTCCTCTACATCACTGATTAGGGTGCCATCGACCTCTCCCTCATCGATCCCAATGACTCACCCCAAGAGTCTCAACAAAAACTCAAAAACGACTTCAACAATTTCACCAGCATTAAGGCCACCGATCTCTCTTAGATACACGTATATATGTATGTGTAGGCGGAGAGAGAGAGAGGGACTGAAAACGCACCAAATGACTCACTGTGCTAACTAGACTAATCACTGTGTCCTCCTCCATGTCTTCCACACCTCTGTCCTCTACGTCGCTGATTAGGGTGCCATCGACCTCTCCCTCATTGATCCCAATGACTCACCCTAAGAGTCTCATCAAAAACTCAAAAACAACTTCAACAATTTCACCAGCATCAAGGCCACCGATCTCTCTTAGCCTCTCGTCGAAGCTCAGATTCCATCTAAGATCCATATAGTCAAGGACCACGATATGAAAGAGAGATTGTGCTTGAGGCGTTAAGGCAGACCAGTAGGGGATGCCTCCGAACGGTTAGCAATTATTGCGTGCATCATTGTATTTGTATGATGGTAGTGGTTCGGCAAGAGAGGAGGATGAGATAGATTCGGAGCTAAGTCCCATCTCCAAATCTCTATCGCGGCTCCAGATCTCCATCTCCAGATCTCTTTCATAACCAAACACATCAGATAGGAATAGTATGAATTGTTTCAGCAGATAAAACAAACTTGGGAATAGAAAGAGTTGTCCTCTCTCATTCATGGCCAGAATAGAAGCGCGAATTTGAGAATATTTTATATAAAAATCAAATTGAAATATCTTATACAATCACACTTATATAGGAGTGTGATTAAAATATATATATATATATAATCACTCTTATTTAAAAAGTGTGATTAAAAATAAATATTATTAAGTATTATTGTAGTAGTGTATATATAATCACACTTTAATTAGAAGGTGTGATTAAAAAATATATATATAATCACACTTTAATTAGAATGTGTGATTAAAAAATATATATATAATCACACTTAATTGAAAAGTGACATAAAAAATAAATATTATCACACTCAATCAAATCAAGTGTGATTAAAATATCAATCTAATTTTTTTTATCACACTTCCATTAAAAGTGAGATATTTTCTTTTGTCAAAGTGTGATCTTTATCTGTTTTTGTAGTAGTGATGGTTTTTATTTTATTTATGATATTAACAACTACTATTAAGGGTAAATGTGACAAGTAACTTCCCATAGGACTTATGAGAACATAAGTTTTTACTTAGAACCATATGTAACATAAGTCTCCAAAATATGACTTATAAATAATTTTTCCTTATTTTAATAATAAAATTTTATATTTTAATATAAATTTGATAATTTTAACTTATCTATTATTGTATTTTATTTTACCTAATCAATACTCTCTTAAACTATTTATATTAAAATTGAGTTTAAACAAACATAATTGGGTCGGATAATTTTTCTATCTTGCCCAATTTAGCCCATATTATTTATAAAATTTATTAAATTATAATAAATAAATTAAAAGTTGATTTTACTTATTTTAAAAATAACTTAAATTCTTTCCTCCTTTCTCACTCTTTTTAGTCATTACCGACCTACTCCTACCTTTTATTATTGCTACTGAAAACCCCTCTAATAACCACCTTCAAAGAGTCTCCATCTTTGATGGTTGACAACCATCTTCGTCACCACCTCCCACCAAAAACTACCTTTCAAAACTTCTCACTCGCTTAAAACTCCTTTGAAAATATACATGTGGACAAATATGGTTTTGTTTTTATTCTCACCAAAAATAAACACAACATATTTTGTAGTTTCTTAAAAGAAATATATATAAATGCTACCAAACAACCCAAATGTTTGTGTTAAACTAGACTACAATGTTATTATTATTATTTAATTAAATTTTATTGAGTACATAATTTTATTATAATAATCAGACTTGAAATAGATTTTAGGATTGCTATCAATCTGAACTAGTGAAGAGATGCGATTCTGTAACGGTAAATGAGAGTGTTAAGGGATGGGAATGGACCGATAGAAGATAAATTGAGAGAGAATCGATTGAGATGGTCACATTTAACGGAGATCAATAGAGGCTGTAGTGAAGAGATCCGGTACTGTAATGATAGATTGGAGTGTTAGAGGATGGGATAGACCTAGATTAACATTGGTTAGCGTTGTAAATAGAGATATGGATCTACTTAATTTGACTAACGAAATGGCCTTTGATAGGGCCGCGTGGAAAAGAAAGATTTATGTAACCGACTACATATGATGGGACTTAAAGCTTGATTTGGTTTGGTTTGGTTTATCAATCTAGAATAGGGTTGGGCATATGATTCTTTTTTATCTTTTTTGGTTTTTTTAAAGTTTTTCTAGCTTAGGCCCGGTCGATGCCCATTCCAAAAAATCATTTTGGCAAAGTCTTAAAAAAAAATAAAAACCTCCTCCATGGTAAGTCAGCCCAAACCAAAGAGAGATTCATGTTTGCTAAGGGGTCCAAAAAAATGACCTGTAGTGGGGCTGTGGGCCGTAACATGACTTAAGCTGGGCATACATCTCTTGACATTTCAGGGCTAGTAACTTTACTACAGAACTCAATACCACAACAACAACAAATCCCTCCCCCCCCCCCCCCCACATGCTAAACCTTAAATTCACATTTGACAATAGTGTTAGATGGTTGAAGATTCCATATGTTTGGTATTTGTCTTGGTATCTCCAAATCTACCTTGAAAATAAACTCAAATTTTTTGAACACCATACTTACAATTCAAACATTACGTGGAATCCCTATCCAAATTTAAAGCCACAGTGCTTTTCATTGACTTCATGGCCAATTTTACAAAACTATATGTTTGACAATGTATACATTTAGATAAGAATTTTACTCCATGGATATGTTAAAAAGAAATTTGTGATTGTGGTCTCTAGTCCAACTCAAGTGAATAAGATGGTTTTTAGCAACCCAAAATAAATAATTAAAATAGAATTCATATAATGATATTACAAATTTAGGGCTCATTATGCATCAATTTCAATTTCTAAGTTTTTTATTTTTATTTTTTTCTTTTATTTTTTATATTCGTTTATGTGTTTCTAGAAATAAAAATAAAAATAAAAAAGGAAAAAATTTCTTATGGCTTATGGAGGCTGATAGCTATGGGCTTAAACTTTGGGCTTGGTTAGGCCCATAAACGGTGAAAATTCTATAGGTGCTCTTGGGTTTAGTGGGTCTACCTTAAGATCTACTTCCATAATTTTTGAACGGTTCATCTCGTAGTACCTATTAAAAAGATCATAGCTACAAAATTATTGTAGTTTTTAAAAAAAAGGAGAAATTTTCCTCATAAGTTTCATACATAAAGTTCAAAATCTATCTAACTCCAAAACAAAATCCTTATGTCAATTAATCCTATATATTTTTAATTGTTGCCAAATTTTTTTTTAAAAAAAAAAAATAAAATAAAATTAAGAACACTCCTACATCCATCACCGTTGGACTTCCATAGAAAGGTCATCGGAAACTCATTGGAATATTCAACATCACCGAGAAGTCGTCGGAATATCATCGGAAATTGGCCAGAGTATCGTCGGAATGTTCTAAACGTCACTGAAAGTCGTCAGAATGTCTAGAATATTCGCTGGACGTCAAGAATATCGCTGGAGACTTACCGGAATGTCCTAGAATATTATCAAAAAAAAGAAAAAAAAATAAACTAAGAAATTAAAGTGAAAAAACATAGTAAAAATGTACTAAATATTAATAAACTGAAAGAAGAAAAGAAAAAAAAAAAAAAACCTAAAAACAACAAACAGTAGCAATGAAAAAAAAAATGCTATTTTCAATTTTTGTAGGGTTTTAAGCAAATAATTTCTAATATTGATCAAACTGAAAAGAAAGCTTTGAAACTGTAAAATGTTAGGCTGTGTTTGGATAGATTTTCAAACTATAATTCCATCCCTACATTCCAATGCCATGTTCGGATACATCTTTCAAATTATATTTCCACAATAAAAAGAAAAACTTTGTAGAAAAATTCTGTGTCAGGGGGGATTTTTTTTTTTTTTTTTTTTTGGCAATTGGCATTTTTTATTTATTTTTTATTTTTTAATAAAACAATATTTTCAAAAAATTTTATGAGTTTTTATATATTTTTGAGTTGTATGTTTAGTTATGAGTTGTAAGTTTTTTATATCAGATATCATATATCACATCAAAAATTCCCCACTCAATTCAAAACTCTTTCCAAACTCATAACCAAACAAATTTTTCTACGCTCAAATCATAATTCCAAAAACATACAAACTCAAAATACAACTCTATTTTCAAAGTATGATTCTATTAAGTATTTATCCTTATTAATCAAATTGAAAAACATGTTATGAAACTGTAAAAATTCACTACGCCAAAACAGGGTATTAACGGCGGTTTTTTTTTAACGGCAGTTTCGTTATCGCCGTTAATAATATCTTTAACGGCGATAACGAATACCGCCATTAATACCACCGTTAATGTATCTTTAACGGCGGTTTTTCGTTACTGCTATTAACAAAAACCGCCAGTAATGACCCCTTTAACGGCGGTAATGAAAACCACCGTTTAAAAAATCACCGCTAAAGCTATTTTTAAAACGGCGGTAATGAAACCGCCGCTAAAGCCCTCTCATTACCACCGTTAATGACGGCGGTTTTTTGTCGACGGAACTCCGGTGAGTGGTGACCACACGCGGTTAGGGGTTGAATATGACCATCTACAATAAAGTAAGAGTAATGTTTAAATATTTATTTAGGAAATATATTTCATAAAGAGTGGCTATAGTGGAGTGGTTGGTGTGGGTGGATGAGGAGGTTGAGGGTTCAAGACTTGGGGAGTGCAAGAAGAAAGAATTATTTTTTTGAAAAAATTCGAACCTATTTACACCTATTTACGGCGGTTAAGAACCGCGTTTTTTGGTCCTATATGACTGCTGTTTTTTGGTTGACTTTTAACGACGGTAATTTACCTTTTTATGACGGTTGTATTTTTTTCCGACACGGGCATAAACGGCGGTAACGAAACCGCCGTTAAAGGCTTTAACGGCGGTTTTACAGCCTTTAACGGCGGTAAAAAAACCGCCGCTAAAACCCAATTTTGGCGTAGTGATTTTACAGTTTTCACCACTTGTAATTAAAACTCGAAAATAACTTGTTCAGAACTTAGAAAATTTCACCATTATAACAGGAAAATAGAAATGTACAGTACCAAAAAAAAAAAGAAAGTAACAAAACTGAGAGATTGAAGGAAAGGGGACAGATATCGAGAGATGCTTTGTACTCCAACAACTATTTTTTGGTTTAGCTGTAGCCGGATTTAACTTAGATCTACTCAAATCTGAACATCAAATCTGAGTAGATCTACTTATCTTCTTCGTCGGAAACTTATCTTCATCGCCGTTGGTGAGCACGAAGCAAGGAGTTGGTCCTCGGTGATTGTCCATTGAACCCCAATCAATGGTGGTAGAAAGAGAGAGAAAAAAAAGGAATGTGTGGACGTGATCGTCCGCGATATCAGATAAAGAAAGATACAAAGAAGAAACAAGGTGTAAGGAAAGAAGAAAAAATAAATAAGTATAAGACTTTTGGATCTACCGAAAAAAATTTACAATTAAATAGAATATGCACTTTCCAAAAAGAACTGGTAGGTAATTTGCTCAAAGCCGAACAAGATGGTCCATCAAACACACCATATCTCCATTTAGGCATAAATCCAAAAACGGCTCAAAAAAGGTTATTTAAAAAAAAATAGAAAAAGAAGAAAAAGAATAGATACACCAATCTTTTCACCCTCTATTGTTCAAGTCTTACAACTGTTATTATGACAGTAATCATTTATGGCATCTTCCATATTTAAGCAAGAATTTCCGTTAAGATTTTCCGGGGCTTGGTAGATACCGTTTCTTTTTTTTGTTAAGTGACCTTTTGTTTTTGTTTTTTTTCACTTAGGAAGAATAATTGTTAAAAAAATGATGTATTTAACGAATACCAAAAAACATTACACTTTTTTGTTAGTGAAAAAACTTGAGTAGGATGACCCGGACAATTGCTCAAGTTTTTTAGGTTTAAGTCTATGAAGAAATGTTAATTTAACTATTAATATACTAACCGCTATCTTGGGTTTTAAAAAAATAAAAAATAAAAACTTGAGTAAGAATTTTTTTTTTCCCCCCATTTGTCAGCTAAATAAATCATTATCAACTGCAATAACAAACAAAGTGACTTTAGTTCAAAAAAACAAAAAACAAAAAAAAAAAACAAACAAACAAAGTGACTATTTCAACCAAAAAGATTGCAAAAAGGTCATCAATTGTTATTCACAAGTACCTCCCACAACATTATGAGCTCGACCCAGTTCCATTATTAAGGGACAGCAACCAACCAGTACTGCATCCCCACCTAATAATAACACACACACCATCCCCATGACCATGTTCTAGGTCAGTGATCTATTTACAACCACATGTTGATCTCCATGGCTATAAATCCACATACGTGGCCCATCCTCAGCCACTGAAATTCCCAATCAAATCAGCAGCATTGCCACCTTTTTACCGTGGTGTTGGATAGGATCCGAGTCAGAGTGGACCCTTTGGTTGTCTTTTTGTTTTTTTTTTTGTTTGTTTGCCTTGGTGTGTGACTGGAGAATGAGGTGAGCAATTGCATCATCATCTACTACAATGGTGTTGGGAGGAAGAAGAGTGGGGGGAGGATGAGAGCCGTTAGATGAGGTGGGGAGGGATGGTGGAGATGCCTTGCCTTGAGAGCTCAGTGAGTACAGAGTCTGTTGAAGGAGGCTTGAGGCCTATGGGAAGAGGCAACCATCGCTTGTTTATTGCCTCCTTCACAACCTTGTCAATTACCTCGTCTGCCTGTGCATACAAACAATGACTTACTTGGATTAAGACAAAAACCCAAAAAAAAAAGAAAAAAGAAAAAAAGAGAGATTTGTATATGACAGAATTTCTCTATTGAGGATGTTCAAATTTGATCAATGGGAGGTTCCATGTTTTTTATATCAACAAGGTTGGAATCCATTCCAACAGTAATTTTAAAAGATAGAATGATGAGAAATGCACGGAATTACTTACCGGTTGAAGATCAACAGAACTCAGTGGCAAAGTGTAGCTGCTATGTGTTGTATAAGCATTGTTAAACCCATTGGCATTCTGCATTTTCCAAATAACATGCAGTCAGCGGACCTTGTCTAACTTCATGCATTAACTAGAAGAAGACATTTCTCAATCAATAATTGAAACACGAAACATTCACACCAATATACTCACTTGGGGGAAAGAGGGATATGGGTCCGTGAGGTGGCGGTGGCGGCATCACGGGGCAACCCCATGCATCAGCATGCATCTGAAACACCATAACATCCACATATTAGGGCTCCGTTTGGTTCAGCTTATGAGGCTGCTTATAGCTTTTTTATTTTGAAATTTTTTTGTCAAATGTGCGTGTAATTTTCTATTTACAACTTACTGATGTATAAATTATAAATAAAAAAATATATATATATATTATTTAGAAGGAGGAAAAGGGGTATTGTTAACTTACACTTTTTCATTATCAATTTTTAATTTTCCCAAACAGAACCTTAATCAAATATGGTAAGTTCCACACAAGACTTCTCCATGAAGGCTGAATCCTCTGTCCCGGAATCTCCCATTTCCCGTCCCAAAACACCTCTCTACCGGCCTAATTGTGTGGTGGCGAGCAGCATTGAGACAGGGAAGATCCCGACAGAAGATTTCCCATGCCTTCTCCATGACAGGAAAACACCATCAACAACAGGCTTGTTTTAGGCCAAAAAAATAACTGAAGCATAAGAGAGCAAATGTTACCCCTGCATATGGCTTCCAATGCCAACTTTCTGTAGGCTGCCACGGCGGATAGAAAGCAGGGCCCCACATCTGGACACCAGAGGCATAGCTTCTGGGAGGTCCCCATGCTGGATAGACCCTGAGCAGTGGGTAGGGTCGGATTAGAATGATATGGAGGGAAGGCCATAACAGGTTTGTGTGGATGGTAACTCCTTTGTGAGGGGTCTCTTGGATGAGGCCATCTCCTCTCAACTTCCTTCGGCAAAATATGTCTCCGCTGCATTCTGTATTTCTGCTTCAAAAAGAATCACAGTCATTCTAAAAAGCTATGAAACGTTGTTCTAGTATGGAAAGAAATGTGGTTTTGTCTCCACATGCGGATATGGCTTCTTAATTTTGGTTTTGAAATCAATTTCATTGATGAATTTTGGGGAAATAACCCCCCACCCCCCCTCTTTCAAATTCGCAGTAAAAAAAACTAGATTAATATTAATGTGTGTCTCTATTGCTAAATTTACCACCAACCTGGAGGTGACTAGCTACATTATGTCTAGTCAATCCATCCACTTTCATCAACTCTAGTATTCGAGAAGGAATGGCCTGATCCACGCCAAGTTTATCTACAGCCTGTACAAACTTTTTGTGCAGTTCAGGTGTCCAGTCTACCTAAAAACCCAACAAAACACAAATGTAAGCTACATAAGTATAATCCAAAGTTACTTAGAGCACATTCATGGAAAGTTTACTTTAATTATAGAGAAATTTTCAACTTGAGATTCAATGATTGAGCAAGAATTTACGTCATTATTGAGTGAAAGAATTTTCTGTAACTAGTGAATGTAGAGTTACAAGAAAGCACTCTCACTAGGGTGAGTCCAAGACCTAGCCCCGTGCAAGTATAGCAAGTCAAGATACAGGAATTGAAAATGGAAAATGACTAGAAATAGTTGTGAAATTTAAGTTATTTTTTGTTTTTTTTATCTGTATTTATATTTATCAGTTGAGAGTAAAAATTGTAAAATTATGACAGTAATTTAGTTACTACTGATAATGATTTGGAAAATTATTGGATCATATGAAAGAGTTGGGATGTAATTAATAAAGCCTCCTCATAGACTAATTTACCTTCATCTTCTTCCGATTAGCTTTATTCGAATTACGAACCCCAGATGCATTATTCAGGTTTGCAGCGTCACCACCAGAATCACTAGGACCGTCTTTGTTCTCTAAACGCGAAGACATGTTACTCTCGCTTTTACAACCATCAAGTGATTCATCCTCATCTTTAATAACAGCCTCTTCAGATATCTGAGGTGGGATTTCCCAAACTGTAGTTTCAGCATTTAAATTTTCACAAGTAGTGTCAACAGATTTATATTCCCCATCTTGATCCCTGCCCTCTTTCTCTGTCAAGCAGTTAGTCTGGTCTTGGCAATCCCCATCATCCACCAACCTCACTCCTTGTTCCAATTGCGGGGTTGGGGGAGCTGGGTACTTATCGTGCTCCTCCTTGTTTTCTTCCACCGCAGTTTCATGTTCTTCTTTGACTGAGATACCGCGATACCGCTCATTGGTTCTCCGTTTTCCAACTGGAGACGAAGCATAGAAACCATGGATTCTTTGACAGGCTTTAATGATTCAGAGAGGTCCTTTCCTCCTGCATTGAATGCCTGCTCAGGCAAATAAGTCTATGATTTTCTTTTCATGGAAAATTTTATAGTAAAAGCCTAATGCATTGACGCCAGAATCTAGACTAACCTTATGAACAACGTGCTGCCATATATTTCTAAGCTTGTCATCAGAAAGCGGTTTTAGGAGAAATTCAACTGCTCCAAGCTGAAAATTACCACAGAACAAAGCATTGACAACTACAATGCACATGAAGAGCTTGATATGCTTTAAAGATATAATTTCCCTTAACTTCAGTCTCATTCCAAATTGAATCAAAAAATTTCTAGATTGATTTTATTCACAATTTATGAAAGTGTGAATTTTTACTCCGTGCTCTTTATTGCAGACATACATGCATTAATCAGTGCATTGAGAGCATGAACTAGAATTCTCACCGTTATGCACTTCATCATGGTAGTCAGGCATTGCGTGTTTGAAGTCACTGTAACAAAAGAGTAATAGAAAAAATTTAGAAACTGTTTTGCGTTAAGTCATATCCTAATGAACCATTTACAAAGTGCTTTGGTACATGCATAAAGAGATACGACTTTTGTACTTACTTATTGTGGGCAAGTCTGTTGCAACTTCAAGAAACTTGAATCTTCCATGGCTGTTTCCAGTACTCACCTGTGAAAATGAATGAAATTTTAATGTGAAAAGATTAACACGGGACTCACGTTACACAAGAACCAACCTTTTGCTTAATTAGATATTAATTGGAATTATCTTCCTAAATTGGCTTTCATTAACAGAGTCATTACTCTTATGTCTTAAGAACTATTTAAATGAATTCATGACTTGTATCCACATAACGCTATTTATGTATGTGCATATCTAATAGTTGATCCTTTCAGTGCTTGCAATTTTAATTGAAGTTTGGTACCTCTACAATAGCAACATGGAAACTCTCAGGTTTGTCTGAAATTGCCGTCAAAGCTTCATCCTCATCACAGAACATAGAAACTGTAAAGGGCAAGAGCAATGAGACATTAACATATATAGGTGCATGCATATGAGAGAGAGAGAGAACAGATAGAGAGTTTTGGCCAACCATCATGTGACTAACTTGGTAAAATTATGTCAAATTCTTTTTTAACTTTTTAGATCCATCTCGATTAGACTATCCTAAAAATTTATTTTATTTTTAAAAAATAGTCCAGAAAAAGACAAAAATAATCCCTTTTTTTGTTGATTACAAAAATAAGCCATTTGGCTTTAGAAAACCTTTTTCAAAGTTGACTCAATTTTTTTTTTTAATTTTAAGAATCATCTAGCTGAGATGGACCGAGAAAGTAAAAATAAATAAATTACTCAAAGTTGAAAAAATTTCAGTGAAGACAAAAATAAGTCGGAAAAATAAGGCGCCTTCTTAGTTTTAGCCAAATGAAGAGGACCAGTTTCCAAGGATATAGTTGAAGTTCAAGCTTGTGAAATTGAACTGAGTCGAAGCGTTATAATAGGCTTAACTAACATGTAAATCCATAGGAAAACAGTTAAAATGTAGTGCAATTTCACTACTTTCATTAATCATTTCAATAATTCTAATTTTAGAACAGTTGGAGATGCAAGAAGGAAAGCAAGTCCTCCACCAAGCAATGAAGTCTTTACAAGTCAAAACCAATTCTAAGTTGTATACGACTAAATTCCAAAACGATCTAAAGAATAAGATGGTCATATGCGGAGCAACAAATATCGACAACATGCAAATTGAGACAAACCAATTGTAGTTTAGCAAAGGAAAACAGAATTTGAAGAGCAAAAGAAAAAAATGAAACCAAAATCTCTAACCAATGTAGTTCATTTCCTCGAGCTTCAATCTTAGCTCAGCAGCAGAACTGCTGTCTTCGTCGAGGAGGAGGACTCGGAGGCCCTTAGGAAAATCTGTCCATCCTAGTAGATCATTAGCAGTGCAAACCATAGCTGGTTTGGCATCGTTCTCAGGCCTATGATGAGTGTCGCAGATTGGAGGTTATGGACATCCAATCAATCAATTCTGCATAACCCACATAAATTTCCCATCAAATCTATCATCTCTTGGTCTAAAACATCAAGATTGTTGAGCTAACCTAGTACATGTATTGAAAAGAAAAGTACCAAAATATTTTTGAAAGAAAAATTCTCCTAAAAATATCAACAAATAGTTGGCATGCCATGTAACAAAACCATTTACACAACAACAATAGATGATATAACAAAGATAGTGATTCTAACATAAAATAAAAAATAAAAAAAAACATTAATATAACACAAAAAGAGCTAAAAAGAGCGATCCAATACACGAGACACTTGTTAAAATGGAGTCTTAAATCTAAGTACTAATAACGCTACCGGCAAGTCTCACCCACACAAAAAAAAGGTGGGGCAAGCCAAGGGTAAAATTTAGACCATGCATGCTGGCACTGTTGGATCAAGGTCCATAGATTTGATCTAAATACCCAGTACTATCAACTAATTAAAATTGTCAGTCACTGATCTATAAATCTTATGTGCATAAGATGGGGAAAAAGATTGTGTTGATATTATAAGATCTTATTAGCAAATGGAATCGTTCAAAACAAAAAATTATTAGCAAAAGGAAAAGACAACAAAACACCAAACATAGAAAGAAACATATGGGAAAATCATTATTTATCACATAGTCAACAGACTACCAGAAAATACCTCTTGGTGAAACTAGAAACAGAAAGAAAATAAGTGTGTAGAGATAAAGAGAAGAAAATCACAAAGAAAATTCACTAAAATCCCACAAAAAAAAATGAATTGATCAAACCACATACATCAAATCACATATGAAACATAGAAGCATAGAAAATGCAATGAAGAGAAGCTTTTATTACCCTTTGTCTAGAAGGAAAACAAGCTTAGTCACTCTGGTTTTCTTTGTTCTTATCTTGTTGGGTAGAATGTAGAGGAAGAAAACCAGGAATCAAGAGATAGGAAATTCAAAAGTTGAGAGAGAGAGAGAGAGAGAGAGAGAGAGGGGTTGTTTAAGTGCGCTTTCTGGAGGTGTCTGTGACTCTGCACAGTTACTGTCAGTTGCTACAGACCACAGAATATGCAAAAAGGCTCCCCCTACTGGTCAATACAAAAAAGTTGAATTTTTTTTTTTTTTTCATTGTAGAAAAACTATTTATGGAAATCCCTATTTGTTATGAATTTTTATTCTAAAAATCACCTCAAAATAAGATACATGATACAGATTTAAAATTTATAGAACGGAGACATACTTAGAAGGATTAGTATATAAATGTAATATTGTTATTTATTTATGGGTTTTGTTGATACTATTGATTGAGAAAATTAATATAAAAAAGTTTAAAATTTTAAATATTATTTCATGTATATTATATATTATTCATATATTTCTAGACTTTTTATTTTTTATTTTTTATTATATAAGGAAGAACATTAACGACATCCTAGCTAATATTTTTTTATTTTTTTATTTCAATAATATTATACTTAATTTTTTTTATATCATATTTAGTTTTGAGTTAATTATCTAGAAATCCTATTTACAAATATTATAGTAGTTCACATCTTATCTAAAATTTTTTGAACCAATAATTCTTATTTAATAAAACTGAGAATACTATCAATTTTTTTTAATTTTTAAAATTAAGAACATTATCAATTTTGCATAATAATCTTCTAGATAATTGTTTCACTATCTATTAAAAAAAACAGAGATTGAGATTATATGTTTTTGCCCTTCTACTTATTAGTTTGATTCAACTATCCAATAAAACTAAGAACATTATCAGTTTTTTCATTTTTAAAGTTTTTTTTTTTTTTTCATTTTTGCACATCAATGTTCCATCATCATGCTTTTTTATAGACACAAAATTTTCAATTTTTTACAAAAAAATAATTCAATTTTTTCAAAAAAAAAAAATTTTGCACATAATTTTTTTTTTTGGAAACTTACCAATAAGTCTCATATACAAAGTTTAAAACTCATCTAATCCCAAAACAAAACACTTGCATCAATTAGTCTTATATATTTTTAATTGTTACCAAAAAAATCTTTTTTTTTTTTTTTAAATTTACAGACACTGTTATATTCCACTACCGTCAAACTTCCGTTAGACGGTCATTGGAGACTCGCCGGGATGTTCAACATCACCAAGAAGTCACCAGAGTATCGCCGAAAGTTCACTGGAGTGTTATGAATGTCAATGGAAGTCGCCGGAATGTTCAGAACGCTCATTGGACGTTAAGAATATCATTGGAAACTCACCGAAATGTTCAAAATATTGCCCAAAAAAAAGAATAAATTGAGAAATTAGAGCGAAAAAAACATAAGAAAACGTGTTAAATATTGATAAACTAAAAGAAAAAAATGTATCGACAAAAAACAGCAACAATGGGAAATATTTTTCAATTATTGTAAGATTTAAGCAAATAATCCCCAATATTGATCAAATTGAAAAGCAAACTTTGAAACTGTAAAATGTTACAGTTTCAAAGCAAAAATCTATTAATCATTTATCCTTATTAATCAAACTGAAAAATATGTTATGAAACTGTAAAATTTTATAGTTTTAAACCATGATTCATTCCAACACCAAAAAAAATTGAAATTACAAAATTTTAGAGTTTTCACCGCCTGTAACTAAAACTCGAAAACAACTTGTTTAGAACTTGAAAATTTTCTCCATTAAATCAGAAAAAGAGAAGTGTATAGCAGAGAAAATGTAGAAAAATTAAGAAATCGAAGGAGAGAGGCAAATATAGAGAGAGAGGATTGTACTTCAGCAACTATTTTTTGTATAGATCTAGCTAGATGTGATGGGTCTACATCAGATCTAAGTAGATCTACTCATTTTCTTTGTCGAAAACATATCTTCTTCACCGTCGGTAATGGTGAAGTAAGGAGTCGGTGGTTGGTGGTCGGTGGTTGGTGGTTGCCGGTAAACCCCAATTGATGGTAGTCGTCGGTCGTCGGTGACTATATATCAGAAAAACAAAGTAAAAAAGTAAGATGTGGTTGCTTGTTGACAATCGCCGGAAATCACAAAAAGCAAAAGAGATAGAGAAGAAAAAAGACAGAGAAGAAGAAATACATTTTAGGACTTTTGAATATAAACAAAATGTTATGGAACTAAATAGGTTAAACATTTTTCAAAGAAGACTTCTTGGTAATTTGCCTTTTTTTTTTTTTTTTCAATTTGAAAGTTGATATTTTAAAGTTTTGAAAATTAAAATAAATGTCAAATTATCATATTCTATTATACTTAATCATAAATTATTATGGTAATTCTAATTATTAAAAATTTAATGGGATTTGAAAGTCTAAAAAATCTTAGTTAGGACTTCATGAAGTATAAATTCATAAATTATGACTTGTGTGTAAATGTCTCTTTAGTTTATTATATGTGACAGGCTATTGGTGTAAAAGCATCATCATCATCACAAAAAAAAAAAATTTCTATCATAAAAAAAAAATAATTAATGAAAAAATTAGTAAAATGTCTCTCTCCAACTTTGTATAGTAAGAGAGATTCAAGATAATTTTTTTTTTTTTTAAGCTAAGGTCCCTCAACATTTTCACAAAGAAAATTCGACTTGGAGAAATTTTGCCCGAGAGAAATTTCACTTGACTCAGAGAAATTTCAAGCCCGACTTAGAGAAATTTCGAAATTTCTCTGGTATGATCATAAAGGAATTTCAAAATTTCTCTGTGAAATTAGAGAAATTTCTCAAATTTCTCTGAGTCAAGGTGAAATTTCTATGAGTCGGATAAAATTTCTTTGAGTCGAATTTTCTTTATTGAAATGTTAAGGGACCTTAACTACTATGAAAATATTATATATCATTTATCTTATAAAACCTTTATATCAAGGACCTTAAAAAAATTTCCTTAATTTTTTTGTTATATTTTAGTTTGAATGTTATTTTTTTCTATTTGAGCTATATACCTTGTAAATACACTATCCAACAAACTCTCTATCATTTTGCCATGCTATTTAAATAACTAATTTAAAATTAATTTTTATAAACTCTACATAACTAATTTCAAAATATCAAAAGTAATATATTTTAATGTTTGACTAATCCAAACTATATTTGTTCAGCCAAATCAACTAAAATATGATAAATAGTTAACTTTTGATAGAATTGAAATTTAATAATTTACTCACTATTTTAACTAAAAAATAAAAATAACTGCCTTGATGGAGGTAGTCTAAGGACCTATATGAATTTCATTAATATTCTTAATTTTGGTATAAAATATGATAAGTACAATATTATTATATTTATTTTGAATAATAATTTTAATATTTAATATTTAGCATACAAGTGGAATTAGTCTTTATTTGATGTATTTAGTTATTTTCTTTTTCTTCTTCTTCTCCTTCTTTTTTTTTTTTTTTTTCATTTTCAATCACCATTTCAATGATTTTCTTTGTTTTAATTTTTCAACTTTTCTTTTTATAGATATTAAATTGCTATTAATCAAGTTTGGATAGCTAAAAGGGAGAATTACAGCAGAGTGGGACAAATAAAAATATTTACAAAAATATGTGGGGTGTAAGTAAAAAGTTATGGAGGTGCAATTACACCCCTTCATATTTGTGTAAAAAAATTTTTTTTGTCCCCATTGGGATGTAATTCCCCCTAGCTTAAAACACAAATTAATCATAATATAAAATATGTTGGCTAGATCTTCAATAAGTAGGGATAATTTTGTTTACACACCATTAATCCTCTCAGTACATATCATTTAACCATTAAATTTATATAACAATAATATTTTCAAGTAAAATGACTATTAAGGACAATATTGGTGTGTATATACTTATTTCAATAATTCACATATAAAAACACAAATATCTCTATACACACCATCCCCTAAAACAAATCTCTTTTTTGAAACTCAAACTATAATTGTTTTGAAAGATTTAGGATTTTAAAACATTGAAATCAATTGATTCTAAAGATTTACATACTATGAATGACATTGATTTAGAACAAAATAACAAAGAAAATGTCAATTTACTATGTTATTTATCTTGTTTGTATTGATTTAGAATAAAAGACCATTGTTCATTTTTACAACAATGGCTTATTTGTTCTGTACGCACGCAAAGTTAAACTTTTACAATTATTTATATTTTAACAGAATCATTCTGTTCATATTATTAAAATTGAACAAGTATTAAACGTTGATATATAAAAAATTGAACATTTTGGTTTAGTTCGAATGCAAACATATTATTAAGTTTTTTTTCAACACTATATTTATGAACAATACTAAAACTAGTTTTTGTTTAAATTTTTACAAAATACCACACCGATTACTTCTTCGTTGTAAAATTTCAATTCGATATTTGGTTCTCGCCGTTTTTTCTCACGTTGCTTCCATAGATTCAACAAAGATGAGGGAGAGAAAGATAGAGGAATCTAAAATTACCGTAAATTGTATTTTGGACCTTATTGTCTTTTCAATTTTGATGATATATACATCATCTTGTGTTAGGGTGTGTAATGTGTTGTGTGAATTAGGCTAAAAGAGTAATATTATAGTGTGTGTTGAATAAAAAATCAAAAGTTCAAATTATTATTGATGTGAACTAAGTAATGGTGTATACTGAGAGAATTAATGGTGTGTAAATAGCATCAATCAATAAGTGGTTGTTAAAAGGAAAAAATAAAAAAAAACATTGAGAAATATAGCATCAATCATTGAAATTATTGCTTCATAATGGACTAGATTTGTTTTGTATGTACATGAAGTTTAAACTTTGTTAGAAAATAAAACGATGATATATTAGTGTTTTCCAAGTTGAAAGTCTGCTCGAAATAAACTAAAATAACTTGTATTGATTAGTCAGTGCTAGAGTGAACCCATGATACTGACCAATTACTGTAAATCACCTCCAATGTAAGTCACTTCCAATCAATTTCAAGCTGACTTTCAACTTAAAACATTTATTATTAGTATTTATTTAAAAGCACAAGTTTCTGGACCACCACCACCCATATTCTAGGTGTCTCATTATTGTGCTATGGTACCAAATCATGCTTGTTGAGAAACACGCAAATATTCATGATTGTACAAAAAGTAACAAGAATTGTTTGATTCAATTATGTAATTTCAGAAGACAATGAAGACCTCTTGATACACAATCAATCAAATTGGTTTCAATACCTAATTCACTTTTTCCATGTGGGGATATATTTTTTAGATAGCAACACGTAGCCAAGGTGGCACCGAAGTGCCAGCCGAGGTGCCACGTATCCTTGTCTTGACGCCAAGGTAATCTCGGCTAGGTCGAGGTTACCTGCGAAGATATCGGAATCCGAGATGAACGGATAAGGGATAAGAGTCCTAGAATGGGAATGGATTTCAGCCTGGATAAGGATAAAACTCTTATGGAGTTTATCTTTATCAATTAGAGAATCCAAGATGAGTATTGAGCCAGAGTCCATTGAAGCTAGGCTTCTATATAGATCAAGTTAGTGCTAGCTATAAAAGAAGGGCACCCTCATGGGTCTAAGGTACGCTTTTTGTATTCTAGCTAGTGAGTTAAGCACTAATTATTATCTTTGAGAGATAACTAAGTATTGACTTGATCGTCGGAGTGCCCCCGGGTGGAAGAACCACCGCTAGAGTCTTTTCTTTCTGTGACAAGTCGTTCGGGCGCAATCTATTCTGCCGGTGTTCGCCAGCTGAGTACTTGTTTGACAGTGTGGTCAGAAAACAGCACACACAATTTGGCGCCGTCTGTGGGAAAAAAAAGGATAATAGATGGCCAACGACGGACAGAAAGAGAAGATTAGGGACGACATCCCTACTGGAAGTGGTAAACACTTTGATCCTAACGTAGAGGAGGATAACTGCAACGAAGAAACTCAGGATCAGAATTCCGGAGAGAAAGACGTCGGCCAGGAGGGCGACGTACCAAAGAAGTCAGACCGAGACGGGTATTATAACGAGGACGACCTCCAAGTATGGAAAGATAGATGCCTGGGGAGGGACGGCGAAATGAAGGGGATGGCGAACAAATTGGTAGACCTGCAATCGGTCGTCAATTTCATGATGTAAAACAACGTCATGCAGCCACCGTTTCCGTTACAAGATATGCCGATTCCAGCGGCCAAAAAGGATGCCCAGAAAGGGAGGCAGAAAACAGTTCCTCCAGTCCCCCGGCACACCAGGACCAAGGAACACTCTCACCGGCCTTCAAGGGAGGTCGGGCGGGGAGAGTCAGGAGGACACATCGTACCAAAGAAGCTGATCCCAAAGAACATCAGCATGTTCAAGGGAAGGAACTTTGTTTCGACACGACCAATGGAGGGAGGTCCAAGAGGACCCATAACGACACCGGGAGTAGCGTACCAAAGAGGCTAAAATCCATAGATAGCCAAGCTCCTGGAGGAACCAAAGAGGATCTGAGAGATTACCTCCAGAGGAAGCGATAAGATGCCGAGGTAACCTCTCCGGTCAAGTTGAGAACACCATTCTCGGTAGAATTGGACAAATTTGAAGCCCCGAAGAGGTTTAATATGCCGAGATTCCAAATATACGACAGTAAGTCTAACCCTAACTTTTAGGTCGGCTTGTACCTGAACTCAATGGCACTGTATACCGGGAACGAGCCGTTGCTCTGCAAGGTGTTTCTCTCCTCCTTTGGGGAAATCGCGTCAGACTGGTTTCATAAGTTGCCGAAATGAACTGTGAAAAGCAGGGAAGGCCTAGCCGAGATGTTTGTGGCCAGATTCGTGACAAACAAACTACAACCGTTGAGGGTAAACTCTCTGATGGCTCTGAGAATTGGCGAGGATGAAAGCCTTAGGGCCTATGCCAAAAGGTATTATGAGGTGTTCAACCGAATACCAGGATGCAACCAAGAGGTGGCGGTCGTGTCTTTTAAGAACGGCCTGAACGATGATTGTTTACTTCGAAAATCACTGGCAAAGACATTGCTAAAAAGTATGGAGGAACTTATGGCCAGGATAGAGACGTATGCGAGGGTCGAAGAGGATACGCCAAGGATAAAGGCGTCAAAACAAGAGAAGAGAAACGGCTCACCGAAGCGAGGCCAAGGCAATAGTGGATACAATAAGCAGGAGATAGGACTAAGGGCTGCACAAGCAGTCACAACCATATTCCGAATTCCAGTTTACAAAGTCTTGGAAAGAATCCGAAATCAGCCTTATTATAGAGCACCAGAGAAGATTCCTGGTGAATTTATAGGAAGAAATCTAGGGAAACACTGTGCTTACCACAATGAGGATGGGCATCTAATTCAAGGGTATAGAGCCCTAAAGGCACATCTAGAAGAGCTGGTAAGACAAGGTCATCTAAAGGACCTGGTAGATGAGACTAGGACAAGAGAAGAGCAAGCAAGACTGCCTCAAGCACCGGCAGCACCACCTCCTCTAGCACCATAACCGCAAACAAACGGACCTCAAGTGATCAATGTGATTCACTCGAAGGTAAATGAGAACGAGATATGAGGAGAAACTCAGAAGGTAAAACACTTATAGCATGTGTATCAGGTCCGGCAGAAAAGACCTAGGGCAGACGAGCGCCAGGGATCAATGGTGTCCTTCACTGAAGACAACTTAGAGATGGTGCAGCATCCACACAACGATACCTTGGTAATATCCCTCCAGATTGGAGAGTGCCAGGTAAAGCTAATTCTGATCGACCAGGGTAGCTCTTGTGACATCATGCATGTCAGATGTTATAAGGAGCTTGGCCTTTACTAAGATGATCTGGAACAATCGAATGGTCCAATGGTTGGGTTCAATGGAATACCGACGTGGCGCCCGGGAGTAGTAAAGTTTGGAGGTATAGGCTGGCACCAAGAAGGTAAAAACTGAGTTTACAATAATTGACACTCCCTCCTCTTACAATGCTATCCTGAGAAGGCCATGGCTGCATGCAATGGAAGATGTTCCCTCAACATTGCACCAGTTGCTACGGTTCCCAATAGAACATGGAATTGAGGAAGTCAAATGAGATCATGTGCAGGCAAAGAATTGCTCCATGGCAGCAATAAAATCCACCTGCAACATACGAGAAGCAGAAACAGCTGAGATTGAGGATGAGGACATGGAGGTCCTTGAGGACGTCGGCAAGGAACCAGCTGAGAAAAGTGAGGAAGCCCTGAAGAAGATCTTAGTCCAGGAAGGGAATGAAGAGCACTTCTTCCTTCTCGGCTCAAGATTAACCGAGGAGAAGAAAAAGGAATTAGATGAGTTCTTGAGAGCAAACCTTAAGGTGTTTGCCTGGACACCATACGCGATGCCTGGCATTGACCCAGAGGTTACTAACCACAAACTGAATGTGGACAGATCGGTCAAACCTGTCATCCAGCTAGCAAGGAGGCCCACGTTGATGCATGTTGAGGTAGTAGAAGAGGAAGTGGATAAACTTATGGAGGCCAGAGCCATTCGAGAAGTAAACTACCCAACATGGTTATCAAACACGGTTGTTGTGAAGAAAAAGAATAGGAAGTGGAGGGTCAATGTGGACTTCACCAGCCTAAACAAGGCTTGTCCCAAAAACCGTTTTCCACTCCCCAAAATTGATCAACTGGTGGATGCCACCTCAGGACATAGAAGGATGAACTTCCTGGACGCTTACAGAGGGTACCATTAGATTGCCATGTACCCCTCCAGATGAGGAGAAGACTGCATTTATCACCCCAAAAGGGCCATGTACTATCAGAGTGATGCCTTTTGGGTAGAAAAATGCAGGAGCAACTTACCAAAGATTGGTGACTAAGATGTTTAGACATCTAATAGGCAAAACAATGGAGGTATACATTGATGACATGGTCATGAAGACCAAGGAACTTGAGGATCATCTGGCTGACCTGAAGATAGTCTTTGATATCCTAAGGACATTTTGGCTCCGACTCAATGCATCGAAATGCGCATTTGGAGTTAGGTCAGGGAAGTTCCTGGGATACTTGGTCATCAGAAAGGGCATTGAGGCAAGCCCGGATCAAATCAAAGCCATCTTGGAGTTAAAAAGACCAACGTCGGCAAAACAAGTGCAGATGTTGACTAGAAGGGCTGCAGCCCTAAATAGATTCATAAGCAAAAGTTCTGACAAATGCAAACCTTTCTTCAGTTTAGTGAAGAAAGCCACAGACTTCATATGGACAAAAGAGTGCGAAGCCCGCTTCGCCGACTTGAAGAAATACTTGACCACTGCTCCTGTTCTCTCAAATCCAGTACCTAGAGAGAAGTTGTTCTTATACTTGGCAGTTTCAAAGCATACAGTAAGTACAGTGGTAATCAGGGAAAAAAAGGGAGAACAGAGGGCAGTTTACTACGTGAGTAAGATCCTAGCAGATGCAGAGACCAGGTACCTACCATTGGAGAAGCTGACACTGGCTTTAGTAATGGCCTCCAAGAAGCTGAATCATTATTTTCAAGCCCACAAGATTGTGGTGTTAACTGAGCATCCTTTGAAGTCCCTGTTGCAACAAGGAGATCTGACAAGCAAGATAGCTAGATGGGCAGTGGTGTTAGGCTAATATGACCTGGAATTCAGGCCCAAAACAGCAATCAAAGGCCAAGTTTTGGCCGACTTCATGGCCGAGTTCACACCAGGCGCCATCATACATCGGGCTCTGTTGAGCCGGGGTATACGATGTCCAAGTGAACAAGGAAAAACCCAGCTGGAGATAGCAGAACAGAGGAAAGAAGAGAAACTCAGGCCCTGCAGTATTTATGTTGGCGACTCATTCCGCCTGTTTGTTGATGGAAGTTCAAATTGACAAGGAGCGGGGGCAGGAGTAGTGCTAGTATCACCGAATGGACAGATGCTGGAACAATCCTTCATTTGGGGTTTAAAGCCTCAAACAATGAGGCAAAGTATGAAGCACTGATCGCAGGATTAAAGTTGGTAGCAGCAATGAAAGCTGACGAGGTAATGGTCTTTTGTGACTCACAACTTATCATCAACCAGGTAACAGGCGAATACGCAACCCGAGATGAAAGGATGGTGGCCTATGTAAAGGAGGCGGGCAGACTGATAGCATTGTTCCAAAATTGCCGACTACAGCAAGTTAGTCGAGATGACAACAACCATGTTGATGCCTTGGCCAACCTGGCTAGTGCAATGAAACCAGGAGAGGCAAGGACAATAATGGTTGACTACTTGTCAGGTCCAAGTGTAGAACCACTAAACACAGAGCATGAAGCAATGTGTGTAGAGATGGGACCAAGCTGGATGGATGCGATAATAGTATACCTCAGCGATGGAAAACTTCCAGATGACCATAAAAAAGCACACAAGATCAGACTGAAGTCGGCAAGATTCAGTCTGACAGCAGAAGGGCATCTCTATAGAAGATCTTTTACTGGTCCCCTTTTGAGGTGTGTGCATCCTTCATAAGTTGAAGATTTCCTCTATGAAATACATGAAGGAGTATGTGGAAGCCACACTAGGGGCAGGTCACTTGCTCATAGGGCCATTACTTAGGGGTATTAGTGGCCCTACATGCAGAAAGATCCTGAAGCTTATGTTGGAAAATGTGAGAAGTGTCAGAGGTTTGCACCTTTGATACACCAACCAGCAGCAGATTTGAACCCAATGTGCAGTCGCCCTTGGCCATTTGCCTAGTGGGGCATGGTTCTTGTCGAACAGCTGTCTTAAGCGATTGGACAAAGGAAGTTCCTGCTAGTGACAACAGATTACTTCACCAAGTGGGTGAAAGCTGAACCCCTTACAAAGATTCGAGATGTTGATGTGAAGAACTTCATATGGAAGAACATCATCACCAGGTTTAGGATCCCAAGGGCGATAATAGCAGACAATGGTGCACAGTTTGACAGTAAGCTAATCAAGAGCTTATGTACAAAATACAAAATTAAGAACTACTATTACACTCCAAGCTTCCCTCAAAGCAATGGACAAGCAGAAGCATCCAATAAGGTTATCTTGGATGGGATCAAGAAGAGGCTGGAAGTAGCAAAGGGAAAGTGGGTGGATGAGTTGCCCAATGTACTCTAGGCATATCGAACTACGCCAAGAAGATCAACTGGGGAGTTCCTATTCGCTATAGTTTATGGTACAGAAGCAGTTATTCCACTAGAGGTCGGCATCCTAGGGATCAGAACACAGGGTGTAGAGAATGGGACTAATGATGCATTTTTAGCCCGAGATCTGCATCTGTTAGAAGAAAGAAGGGAGAATACAACAATTCAGCTGGGGGCATACCAGCAGCAGCTTGGCAGGGCTTATAATAAAAAGGTCAACCCACGAGAGTTTCAAGTTGGTGACCTCGTCCTGAGAAAGGTCGTCGGCAACAAGAACGACCCTAGACAGGGCAAGCTTGGCCCAAACTAGGAGAGACCTTATAGAATCATCTCGGTCCTGGGCAATAGGGTATATCGGCTTGAAGACAATGAAGGCAAAGAGTTACCAAGACCCTGGAATACTTACAACCTGAAGTTTTTCTATCATTAAGATTTCATTTTGTTTTTTCTTTAAATCTTTTGTAATTAGCTGAAGTAAATAATAAAATTTTAGTTCGATTTTTTAAATTTCAAACTTGTGTAAAATGATTAACCAATCCCTTGGCGATGTTTCTGATTAGAACATGATGAATAACTTAGACTTATTATATGGCAGAGTTGAATTATACTTACATATAATAGAGTTGAACTAAGTTGGCGATGTTTCTGATTGAAACATGACGAATAACTTAGACTTATTATATGACAGAGTGAAATTATACTTGCATATAATAGAGTTGAACTAAGTTGGCGATGTTTCTAAACGAAACATAATGAATAACTTAGACTTATTATATGGCAGAGTGAAATTATACTTACATATAATAGAGTTGAACTAAGTTGGCGATATTTCTGAGTGAAACATGATGAATAACTTAGACTCATTATATGGCAGAATTGAAATTATACTTGCATATAATGGAGTTCAACTAAGTTGGATTAAACTAGATTTGCCAGGTCGGCAAAATCAAATTCAGACTGGAACCAAATGCCTTTCAGTAACATTAATAGAGAAACCAAGGCTGAGAACCTTGGCTAAGTCTCTACTTAGAATAAACTTCGGCAACGAGGTCATAGCCACATGCTTAATAAAAACCCAAGTGGAACTTAAGTCCACATTAGGGGGCAGAGAGCTAGAGAATGATGCTTGGGAGTTGGAATTTATAAGCTAAAATTGGTTTAACACTTGTTGAAATTTTAAGAAAAATTTACAAGTTGAAGTTAAGCCGAGGTTATGTTGAAAGAAAGTTGGTTTAACACTTGTTGAAATTTTAAGAAAAATTTACAAGTTGAAGTTAAGCCAAGGTTATATTGAAAGAAGTGTCTACGTACTTACCGAGATTACCATGTTGCCAAGACTTGAAAGATAATGGAAGACATAAGTCTTGATAAGTGAAAGTGAAGTGGCAAGTTTTAAACAAGTACTTGTGAAAATATTTTTACAAGTGTTCTCAAGTATTAAGCCATGGCTGAGATAAATAGTCAACAGTTATACCCGAAGTATTTTACCCTGAGGAAATTGCACAGTTAAGGTGTACCTTGAAGACATACAAATTATTCTAAGTATGGAATCGTACAAGATAGTAAAAACAAGACAAACATACAAACACTTGAAAGAAGAAGTTGTACTGCATCAAAAGAAGAAAAAAAGGTAATTCGGCCTACAAAGAGACTACTTGTTCAGATTACAAAAGTGGTACGTCGGCCAACTATGAAAACTAAAAACATTGTTCAGAAAATTACTAAGTACAAAGAAAGAGTTAATGACAAGACTACTCGATGTCGGTAGCAGGCTGTGTCTCGGCGCCAGAAGACAACTGGGGAATGTTTTCGATGGCCTTCTCAGCCTCGAGCTCGGTGTCAATCTCTCGTAGAGTCTGATCAATGCTCCTTTCGGCTATTAGCACCTCGGACGTTGTCTTCTGGGCGGAGGCACCTTTTGAGACCTCGTCCTTCTCATCCTGAGTCAAGTCTAGGACTTGCTCATTCGGAGTTGGGGACTTGGCCCCAGTAGGATCTTCAGCAACAGCCACCTCGACCTCTTTGTCTTCGGCTTCCTTTCCTTCTTCTTCTTCCTCCCCAGCCTTAGCTTCGGATTGGCTTGAAGCAGGAGAGAACAGCGGCACGAGTCGGCCTACATCTCTGAGAGGAGAGCCCTCAGGGATAGCCAACTTCTTCAGAGCAGCCATCCAACCCAGGGTGTAACCCTTGTTGCATGCCTCTCTGACTTATTTTTTGTAGTCCTCGCGGACGTCGGCTGCCCCCTCGGCATATACCTTCTCGTCCGTCGCTTTGATCTCGGCGGTTTTTGTGGCCAGGGCATCACGGAGTTCGGCTTGGGCTTAGATCATTTTTTCCTCGGTCTGTTTCTTCTCGGCCTTGAGGACCTCAGCGATAACCACAGCAGCCCCCGCTCTTTCCTCAGCCTCATATTGGGCTTGTTTGGCTACCTTGGTCTGATTAATCAGGACCTTCATCTTAGCCTCGGCGTTGTTTAGCGATTTGAGCAAGCCAGCAGCTTCCTTGGTCTCGTGAGTCAACTCCTTCTTAATGTCGAAGGCTTGCATCACGAAAGAGTGGGCATGCTAGATCGCCTAGAAGAAATGGAAGAAACAAAAGTTAGTAAAACTCTCAAAGTATGGAAAAACAGAGAATGGAGAGTAACAAGTATTAGGAGCTTACCTGTACAGAGTGCTGCAATATCAGAGCGAAATTCTCGTATTCACTGACCTCGGTGTTGCGTTCGAGGTCTTGGGGAAGGAGCAAGGCAGTAGAGAGGGTAGCACCGACTTCAATGTCAGTCGCGCTGTCGCCAACTCTGACTGGCTTGTCCTCGATTGTAATTGAAGGGGCCTAGGGGGCATCAGATTTCAAGGACCCCGAGGTTGTAGCAGACTCCGACCTCGGCTTCTTTGACCGAGTGGATTTAGAGGAAGCAGCCTCAGAAGGCCTTTTTTCGGCGGCAGAGGCATTTTTTTCCTCCTCAACCATCTTTGAAATCGGCAAGGTATCCCCAGAATCAATCTGAGTCACCATTGCCTTTGCTTGGGCTTTCTTCAACTTCTTTGGCTTTGGCTTTGGCTGGGATTACGATGAGGAAGATTGGACTATAACGACACCTGGGATATCGGCCAAGAGGTCTTCAGCAACAGCCTTCTTGTATCCCATCTCGTCGAAGGTCGGGGCAACTATGACTCTTGTGTTGGAGTGAATTGTTGACAGGGCAATGAGAGGATTGGCTGGATCGTAAGAGGACGCCTCGGCGTCTTCGGCTACGAGTCCTGCTTGTTGGTGCGAGCAGTGGAGCTCGACGTCGGCGTTGGCGTTGAGAAGATGGAATCAGTTGTGGAGTAGAAGTTGATGGCTGCTCTGCTGGGTCAAATGTGGAGGCTTGATCTGGCCGAGGTGACGAAGTTGTAGCAGGAGTTGTAGCAAAAGGTGGGGACTTACTCTTCTTCGGGACGTCGGGCAAAATGGATTTGTAAGTTGGGATATAGTTGAGCAGCAGAGGGGCTTTCCGCTGGTCAACTGGCAAACCCAACAATTTCTTGAAATCCTTGCTAGGATAAAATGTTTTACGAAAGTCCTTTGGTGGTTAAGGAAGAGCTGCAAAAAAGAACAAACAAACGTTAGGCAATACAAAAATATCAAAACAATAAAGACTTAAAAGCAGTTAAAATAACACTTGGCTCTTACCATCTGCCTCTCTGAACACTGTTTGGCTTAGGGGGAAGAGGTAAAGGTCATCATCTGGTGGGAATTCCCAGTTGCCCGAGACAATGAAATAATCGTCTCCAGCACCCTTGTTGGAGTTTAGGAGGTCAGTGACAAGTTTGTATTCTGTGGATCTCGGCATAAGGTAATAGATATAGCCCTTTTCTGACTTCATGCCGCACATGGTGTAACAGTACTAGACGTCGGCTAGAGTAATCCTAATGTTCTCTTTTTTAGCTAAGGCAATTATACCGTTGATAACTCGGTACGAATTAATGGCAAGCTGCATTGGGTTCAGTTTGTAATAGTGAAGGACTTCGCGGAAGAGGATGTCAAGGGGGAACTTAAGCCAAACTTAGTGAGGGCTACTACCAGGAAGGACATGGAGTTGTCTTTGGGTATGATGGAGTCCTCCTCCCCTGATAACCTAAGGTTTACATCGGCAGGAATGGCAAACTCCTGCCTGAAGTATTCTAGCTTAGTTAGGGTATCTACCCTCCACCTGAACATACCCATGACGTCGGCTAAAGTAGGGGAGGTGTTAGATTTCAAGTGGAGGTGATTTGTTAAGGTTTAAAGGACCTCAGCTTAAACTCAAATCAGGAGCTGGGGCAAGGGTTTTCAAGATCTAGAAGGAGTACGTTTCAATTTTTCCTAAGGATAGGAGTTCTAGAACAAAACCCAAGTCTAATCTATATAGAAGCAGAGAATAAAAGGCAAGAATCTGGAAAACACAGCAAGAAAAAAAAGCATGATTCAGACTCAAGAAGATAGCAAAAAATCAAGAACAGTGGTAAGCTATCAAGAACGTCAAGAGTATGAACAACATGTGTGTGTGTGTGTGTATACGCAGAAACAGATTGGACAAAAGCAAACTTATGAAACAGAACATGTTTAAACATGCGAATGATGAAATTTAGAACACAAGCAAAAGATTGGAGAAAATGAATACATTCACCATGGCAGTAAACAAGAGCAACAGAGTATGACATTAAAAAAGGGAAAAATAGTAACTCACAGAAGAAAATGAAGCCGGTGTGAAGTGCGCCGGGGTCAGACGGTGGCAGTGAGCGGAGAAGAACAGCCAATGCTTCACCGGAGGAGGTGAACGTAGTGGTTACAGAGAGCTCGAAGAAGGCAACAATGGAGGTAAGGGATTTCTAAAGAGAGAAACTAGAAAGTTTGGAAAAGACGAAGATACAAAAGTGAAACGGCGAAGAGAAAAGGAAGTGTTTTTGATCAAAACATGAAAATGCGGCAAAATCACAATTAGTGTGCCTAGGACGATGTGTCTGTCAGGCGGCGCATGCAAATTCAACGCGACTTGATGACGCGTGTCACGAACGGTTCAATAGGGAAGAGACGCGTGACAGAAACAGTTGAATTACTGTGCATGACAGTTCATACGCGTGTAGAAACTCTTGGGGTTCTTGATTTAATGAAGCAAATACCTCAGCTATAGGAATGATCTCGATTATAGAGCTTGAAAAAATTTGGTTCTTGGCTTTAAGGCATTGATGAAAAACTGTCACGACCCAAACCCGTCCCTATGGGTTTAGCATCGTAACCGGCTAGTAATCCGTGATTACCGAAGGCCTGCTTAACAGTACCAATAGTAATACAGAGTACAGGGGCTGGCAGAAGCCAAAACAGTAATAAAAAGATGTCCAATGAGCTGTGACAGTCTGTATGCAAAAAGACTTTTCATAACATGTTTACATTTAGAACGAAAACAGTATATACACACATCATTTACAGGCATTCAGGTTAGGGACCAAATCCCTACCATAACAGTACAGTACAAGTCTACACAGTCTATACATAACAGAGACAGAAATGGTGAATCTGAGACACCCCAAAGCAGCCTTAGCTTGAACAGATCTGGAACCTCGAAGTGAGGCACAAAGGTTGGCTTGGCAAAACAAAGGCTTGGCCTGACGCTTCTAGCAACGGTCCGGTGCCTGAATACCTACATATATATATGAGCAGTGAGCTAAAGCCCAGTGAATAACACATGCGTAAAGAGGTTAAGAATGAATGTTCTTTCAATATTGAAAACAGTCATTTATCAGTATATCAGTCATTCAGTTTGTGGCTCATATTTCATGCCATATCAGTCATTCAGAAACTATAATAGTCATATGTGGTACATCCAACGGCAAAGCAGTGCAGTAGGTCTTAATAGACTGAACAGTCAGTTGATGGCCATCATATCAGTAAACAGTAGTGGTTCTAACATGGGAACCGACAGAGATCTTTGTGGCAGTAGCAGTACAGTACAGTAACAGTAGGTTGCTATGGATGCCACGAATACAGTTCACAAATAGGACAAACATTCATCCAGTAAGAAATATCATTTCAGAAAGCAGTATAGTGGTTCATTCAGAAAATATTCATGATTGAACATATCTTTACAACATTGTTACTCACAGAGCACTGGGCTATAAGCAGCTAGAGCGTCCTCGGATGCCAACCCTACACAGTTACAGAACGAATACACACTAAGTTACACAGTTGGGAAAATAATAACTTAATCCCTAATTTGCATCGGTGTGGTTCTACATCAATATCCTCCTTAAGATGCCTTAAACATGCCCTAGGAATGCCTAGGATGGAAAGATGATGCAAAGATGCACTTTTAAACACTTTACAAAATTTTTAGAAAATAGGGGTCACGCTCGAGCGGATATGCAGACAAAGGTTCCCCGCTCGAGCGTCACTTTCTTCCCTCGAGTGGACTGTAAAACATGGCAAAAGTACTGGATGCATGAAATTCACGCTCGATAGGCGCTCAACCCCCACTCGAGCGTGAGACACAAGTCCTCACTTGAGCATGCATTCCCTCGCTCGAGCAAACTGTAAAACACATGAAAGTATTGGATACACGCATTTCCCGCTCGAGCGTCACTTTCCTCGCTCGAGCGGACTGCATGAATTCAGTGTGTACGCTCGAGCGTGGAGTTCCCAGCTCGAGCGTGAGTCCAAATTCTGCAATTTCCAGATTTGAACCTCAAGCTCAAAACCAACTTTAAATATACCAAATTCGACCTTTTTGGGCTAATTTTCTGGAAAACACTTGTAAACTCATAGTATAACATGTTCTGAAGGTCAATTTGTAAAATCAAAGCCCAAAGGTAGTTCAATTAAACACCATTTTCAAATAAACTTCAAGAACACAAAGTGTATGAAACATACATGTGTTCAACCAAATTCAAAGCTTCAAATACATGACCAAATGAGTCAATTCTTCCAAAAACATGGTGAATTCATGGATTATAACAATAATATGGACATGCATGCAATAATTTTCATGAAAACAACTCTAAACTTCAAGATATGCACATGCATGCATGATTTAAGCCTCAATTCAACTCATTAAGCCAATTCTAGACTCAACTCACTAAACTCCCAAGAATCATGCAAGATATAACTCAAATGCAAACTCAAGAAGATGGTTCTCCTACCTTAGACCTTGAATTTCAAGTATAGAAGCTCAATTATGCAAGACTCCTTCAATTTCTCTTAAGTCTCCAAGCAATTTTTGATGAACTCAAGTTTCTCCTAACTTTCTCTCCCTCTAGTCGGTTTAGGCTCAGAAAATAGAGAACAATTAATGCATCAAATATGTAATAGGCTTCAAACATGAATTGATAAGTGGCCTGTAACAACCCACATTTATGGCTTAGTCATGTTCATGTGCATTCATATGCTTTTGCCTTGTTAAGTTAACATTTATGAATCTTGTCTTGTTTTGTACGTATTTGATTTGCCTAAGTGTATATGTATGCTTTGTTCCTCACTTGTTATGATAAGCCTAAGTTATGTTAAGACTAAGTCATGCCAAGCCTAGGTCATGTGAAGCCTAGGTTGATCCAAGCCGAGGTCATCTCAAGCCTTTAACTGTTTTGGAATCCCTTTGTTTGATCTCTACCCTTGTTCTGGCATATTGGCCGAGATGATTATCATCTGGGCCGAGGTGTGTATCGCCGAGGCCGAGATGTGTATTATCTGGGCCGAGATGTTATCTTGAACCCAAGTGATCTTGTCCTGGAAGTGGTATGACCTAGACCGAGGTGTGGCACATCTAGGCCGAGGTGTGGCACAGCTTAGTCAAGTGTTGTCCTTTCTAGCCGGGATCATTGTCATCTTAGTTGCCGAGGCTCTGTCCTTCCAAGCCGATGTCATTGTTACCTTACTGCCGATGTGTTGTTCTTAGCTGAGGTCATTGTCCTTTGTTTGCCGATGTCTTGTCTTTTGCCGATGTCATCCCTTGCCGGAGTGTTTGCTGTGAAGCTTGTTAGATACGCTTTGTCAGAACCTTGTCTTGTCAATCAGTCACCTTTTGAGGAGGACCAACCCGGTAACGCCACGTGGCCGAGCTGAGTGTTAAATCAGCCGGCTGAGAGAGAGGAATGCATCATTTGTTACATCTTTGTTGGAAGAAGAGAGAGAAGCTCTAAGGAAGAGGGAGAGGAGTTCTTGAGGGAGAGTAGATCTTCCAAGCTTGATTCCGAGAGATCAAACCGTTAGATTCGTGTTCTAAGGTTAGATTCTTGATCAATGTATGATGTTCTTTATGCTTATGTTATTGCATTGCATGATTGAATATGATTTGTAAGCCATGCATTGCTTTGAAGTTCGGTTTTAGAAAGAGAAGATGATATTCAAGTGTTCTTCAAGAAAAGTCATGTTTTGATCCGAAAGCTCATGCCAAGATTCATGTTTTCATGTTTGTTTTCATATGATCTTCAAGTATGGGTACCCAGGTCCATGTTTTCAAACTCATGGCATGAAAACCCAGATTTTGTATAAGCAAGTTATGATTTTGGCATTCATCATACTCCTGTCCTTCATGTTCATGTTCTTCATGTTCTTCACGGGTGGAAACCCAGATTTCCAGACTTCACTTCCCGAAGTGTAGTCGCCGAGATCATTCTTACCTGGACCTCACACTTAGGCCAAGCATCGTATCTCACCTTGGCCTACCTTGCATGATCACTTACACTTTTGTCTTGTTTGAACCTCGGCCTGCAGCCGCACGCCGAAGCCGTGGTAACCACACCTCGGCCAGGAGGTGTGGGACGTCGGCAAAGACCTGGTTAGTACCCAGCATGTCCTCCCGACATGTAAAACAGTGTTTTGACTTCCAACATGTTTTTCCGAGATCATTTGCATGTATGTAAGACTTGTTTTGAGATGTGTTTTCAGTGGACCTTGCCATGTGTTTGTAGGACTTGGACCTTGCCTTGAGCCCGACGTCCCAAGAACTAAGTGAGTGGTATTTTTAATAAAGCTATGTTATAACGTTTTGATAAAGCCTTGCTTTGCTTTGTTTTGGAAAAGTATTTGATAAGCATGAATGATTACTCGTATTTTTATGTATCAAGAATAAGTTTCGATTGCTAAGTATAAGTTCTGTTTCGGTTAATATCCTCGGGAAGTCCTTACGTGCTGGAGGACTCTAAGCTTATGCAGCACAAGTTTGGAAGTCCGTACGTGCCAGGGGACTTTAAGCATAAGTGGCACAAGTCCGTACGTGCCAGGGGACTTTAAGCATAAGTGGCACAAGTCCGTACGTGCTAGGGGACTTTAAGCCTAAGTAGCACCCTTGTTTTGCCACCGACGGTCTATGAACGGGTGGGTATGTTTTGTTACAAGTTAAGCCAGGTGCATGTTTTGATACAAGTTATGCTAAGTATATGTTTTGAACAAGTTATGTTGTATGTATATGTTTTGAAGAAGCTATGATAAGCGTATGTTTTGCAAGAACCTCGGGAATTATTCATTGAACCCCTTTATTATTTGTACCATTCACTGAGTTTCAATACTCACCCTCTCTATATATATATGTAGGTTTCAAGCAAGAAGTCGGCTTCGCCGAGATGTGTGTTTGTGCCCGATGTTTTGTATGCATGTTTACGTCGGCAATGCTTATGTCGGCATTTTGTGTTTTTAGGTCGGCAACCTTATGTTTACATCGGCAGTTCTGCAGACGATGATCTCTTGACTCGTATTCGTTATATTTGTTTATGTCAGCTTGTGAAGCTCTTTTGTAAAGATGTATTATGTATTTTGTTTACGTTGTATTCAAGTTGTAAAGTTATGTAAGGATGCATGCCACTCCATTTGACTTATGCACAGCTCTTATGGACCACTTGTATTTTGTTATTGCTTCCGCTCTTGTTAGCCCCCTAGATTATACTCTGATTGTGTTTGATTTTGAAAGTTGGCCTTCGGTAACCACGGGTTACTGGCCATCACGGCACCATCCTACTAGGGGCGGGTTGGGGTCGTGACATGGCCCACTATCATGGCACCTAGGTAAATAAGCCCAGCTATTGTAATTTATCATTATTTAACCTAATTTAGTCATACCAAATCAACTTTCAATTCAATATACCATAAAATCACATTAATTCTAATTAGCATAAAACATTAATCAATTTCGGATTCGGCCGTCGATAAGGTCTTCAATTTGCAGTTTAAACATAATACATGAACAGATAATTTGATGACAAACAGATAGAAATGCATTAAACTAACATACTCAATCAATCAGTTCAGGATTTCAGTCAATCAGTCAATTAACATGCTTAATCATAGATTAGCACTAATCAGTGGCTAAGGTTGTCACAAAAACAGACTACAAGTCTTGGTCATATGAAGCCGACGAATAATGACCTCGGTAACGAATGATAGAGCAAGCTTAGTCGATGTGCTATATGGTCAAATGATATAGGTTTCATCACCTCAGGATGCCGAGGTACTAGAACCTAGGGGGCAGTTGTGGGGACGCATTTTTTGGATAGCAACATGTGGCTAAGGTGGCACCGACGTGCCAGCCGAGGTGCCACGTATCCTTGTCTTGACGCCGAGGTAATCTCGGGTAAGCCGAGGTTACCTGCGAAGATACCGGAATCCGATATGAACGGATAAAGGATAAGAGTCCTATAATAGAGGAGGACTTCAGCCTGGATAAGGATAAAACTCTTATGTAGTTTATCTTTATCTATTGGAGAATCCAATATGAGCATTGAGCCAGAGTCCATTGAAGTTAGGCTTCTATAGGGATCAGGATAGTGCTAGCTACAAAAGAAGGACACCCTCGTGGGTCTAAGGTACGCTTTTTGTATTCTAGCTTGTGAGTTGAGCACTAATTATTATCTTTGAGAGATAACTGAGTATTGACTTGATCGTCGGAGTGCCCCCAGGCGGAAGAACCACTGCTAGAGTCTTTTCTTTCTGTGACAGGTCGTTCAAGCGTAATCTATTATGTCGGTGTTCTCCAGCTGAGTACCTGTTTGACAGTGTGGTCAGAAAACAGCACACACACCTTGGTACACAATCAAATTGGAGTAATTGCGGCCCATGTAACAACATACATGACCTAAAATGTATTTTGGACATGATTAGAGACAATAAAATTGCATGTAGAAGAAGGGGAAAGAATAGAAGGGACAAATTTGTAATTTAAACTAACTCCTTTCAAACTTAAAAAGGTGGGTTAAGTTCAAGTTGGTAGTTAGTTTGTTAATTAATTTGTTAGTCAAGAGAGTTATCAGAAACTAGTTGTTCGTTTGTCATATGGCTAACACAATGATTTACTTTTAAAATAGAATCCCAAGCATTGGTAAGCTAATTCTTAATACAATAATGGTACAGTACGGTTAGCAAATTTAAGTATTAAATTTTAAATATAAAATTTTAATTATCGTATTATTGTTGTACTTAATAACATGATTAGTAAGTACAGAATAATAAGTCATGTTCAAATTGAATAGGTGCAAGAGGGACAATGAATTTATAAGTCATAAGTATTAAAAATGTAAGATGACAAATAAAATAATAATAAAATGAATGTTAAATATAATATTTAAATTATATGTACTATATATAATAAATATAGTTTCGGCGGTTGTGGAGTAGAATGGTAAGGAGGAAGAAAAACCCATCTCCACTAACTATTCAACATCTTTTATATATAATTAAGGCTACATGTGTATGCAATCACAATCAAATTGAATGTCCTACTTATAGATAGAACATGCAATGCTAAATTCTTTTCATGTAAAAATTGATTAAATTACACAACATTTTTAAGAATGATATCTTTTCCCATTAATGTTGATATCTAACCTCATCTTTACAACATTCCTAACCTAACTCAGTACATGTTGTAAAAAAAATATTTTCAAAAAATCAATTTAATGCAAATAAATAATAAAATAAAATAAAATAAATTTCTTACAAAAATTAGAGCAGTTTGTGATCAAGACCAGTGTTTGAACATTGTGTCGTTAAGATAGAAATTCGCCCTTGCCTCAGGTGCTTGCGATTGATAGGCGTCCTGCCTCCAGGATACAACGATCACCATACATAGAAATTACACAACTTTATGTGTGTACAGCAAACCAATTTGTGTTATGCACTCTCTCTTTTATACTTGACTATGGCATATGTATGAATCCTAACACTTGTTTAACAAATAAATGCCATGAGAATGGTATTTATAGATGTATTCATGACCTTTAAAAGGGTCATAACTCTTGGGTTCACATCCTTTCATATGAAGAGACAATATGAAGGGTTGCACCCTTTTCATTCAAATGAATTTTCAGCAATTCCTCATATAAATGAAATTGACAACACAATGCAAATGAAATGCAGACACTGAAAAAGAAAGTACAAAATGGAAATATTCTGCATCAAAATAGGTAGCTTTTGGCCTTAAACCTTCCTCAGTGAAAGACTATCGGACTTATTAGCTAATCAGTGGACATGATGTCTTGAATTGTTTAGTTGTTTATATAAGCCAAGACAATAGAATTCATACAAAATATCTCCAAACATAGCTTGGTTCTTTTGATTGTGCCCGTTTTGGCTTTGGGCAATTCTTGGTTTTCATGAGTACTTTAAAGAATTTAGCCTTAATTCAATTTTCATAAAAGTGGCCCCTTCACACTCATATAAGTGATCCTTATTTCATAAATACTCCTCTTGAAAGATATTGTTCTAGATTTTTCAAGATATAAGTGATCATTAAAGGCATAGCTTACCCTAAGTCCCCTGCATACAACACATGTTGCAGATATCACTCTCATCGTAAGAATAGATAAGAGATTAACTCCCTTAGTGATTTTGGGTGAATCATCCATAATTCGGTTGTCTCTTTGAACCAAAATCTTGGAATCTCGAGTCAGCTAGGTTGGGTTGCCATTATGGCGACTTGAAATTAATAGGTTTTAATCACATTCCACTCGATAAACTTTCCCTTAGTTGCTCTCTAATCAAACATTTTGTTTAGCGGCTGCTATTTTCCATTTGACCTTCTCAGTTATATATATTATTGAGTAGTTAGTGGATCCACTATATTGTTCTTAGACAATATTCACATCTGGGAGCAAATCTCAATACACCCTCACAATTCTGATATAAATCAGAATATGACATCCATCACTTATTAAATATGATGTGCTTGAAACAAAATTTTATATCAAATTTATGAAATAGAAAACCTTAGAGCAATAATGACAATACAAATCAAAATTAATACTTAAATAAAATCATATATTCATAAAGATTTTGCTCAAGAATCAAACAATTCAAAAACCTCATTTAATTGTATAAATCTTTAAAATGCATTCAAAAAAAAGTACTTGTACAATGCATTTACGAAAAAGTACTTATACCTCCAAATTAAGATTTAAACTCTTAAATTTGAATACTTCTTGTTCAAGTTTCTACGAATAACTTGTCATAAATCATGATTAGTAGACAATTCTGCTTTTTTCTCCCACATTTGTGATAATACATAAATTAACACAAACAATATGACTCATTTTCAAACAAATGTTACTGTCACAAATAATAACTTATTTTTGATAAATTCATACGTTATTTATTCAAAAACAAATATTTGTGAAAAAAGAATATTAAAATTTCTCTTTTATTCCAAGAGATAAACTCGTACATGAATAACTATTTACTCTTCATAATTCATGATTCATGGTTCATGGTTCAACCAACAATGTTCATAATTATGACTTCGACAAACGATGTCATAAAACTCAAAAACCACTTCAATTAAATGAAATGATATCACTATTCAAACCATTATATTTAAACTTCTTCAATGTCAACGATTGGTTTGACAGTACAAAGATAATACTACCACAACCAAGTGGCAAAGCATTTACACATGAAATATACTTTTTCATATAATAATACTTTAAAAGAGATCCATTAATAGTAGCATATATGTCATAATCACAACTACAAATGAATTAAAAGTTCACGAACTTTTAAATAAAACTCTATTTAAATTCCATACACAAAAGCGAAACCAAGACACATATGGCTTACATGAATAGATATTTATATCATACAAGTAATTAGAGCAAGACACAAAGGATGTATGTTATACTGTTGCATGTATCCAAAGAAAGTGGGTTAAGATTTTCTATCTCGTAACCAAACAAGCAGGAGCACGACTTAAACAAAAATGCAATTTCCAAAAAAGAATTTGTTAAACCAAATGTTAACAGCTAACAATATAAGTAAAGAAGACTCTATAATGTCCACCAACCATTTTAAACAATTTCAAAATTAAACCCGATTGTGTTTAATTATAACATCGGACTTAAACACAGATACAAATAAATTAATAAACAAAAAAACTTTCTGTATCAAAACTGTTGGAAGAATATCGATTTTTTGGTGACTTTAATGCAATATTAAAGTGGGTGCCAAACCTCAATTAAGGTGGATTAAAGTAGGTTTAGATTCTTTGTAATGTAATCTTTACATTACAAAAAGAATGACCAAAAACTATTAAGGTTTGAATGAGAAATTGATTCATTAAGTTGGCCTTATGAAAGAGGTGTTGAAAAAGGTGTAAAACCTTGTATCCCATATTGATTGTAGAGGAGAACATTGATGGGTATTTAAAACCTATTTTTTGTATAAGGGTGTAAGCCCTTTAGGACACCCAAATTTTCCGAAAGAAAGGAGTTATGGATGTTTCAAGGATGGACTTGGGCCATGACTATGGCCCAAGTTGGTTATGCAAAAATTGCCACACGTGCGCACTGCTTGGACCGGGCTGGGTCCGAGTCCGTTATTCGTGGGTCGTGGATCTTGGGCTTGGGCTTGCTGGAATAGATTGAGTGTGGAGGTTGGGCTTGGCCCACCCATCTTAATTTTTTTGGGCCAAGTCAGATGTGTGGGCTACAAGAATAGGTACATAAAACCTAATCTCCTCTATTAATGATGGAGTCAAATCCATCAATTTTGCAGCATGAATTTAGGTTAATGCAGAATTAATTCCTGCATTTGTTGCAGGGGAGCCTCATCCTCTCTCCCTCCTTGTGTATAAAAGGTGACCCTCTCCTTCAGCTTTCTACACCAGCAATTGCTATTATTCCAATCTTCAAAAGTTTTCCAGTTTTGTTATTTTCTTCCTATAAGAAAGTGCTGCAAAGTTCTGTTTGTTGAAACTATTCAGTCGATGCATTGCATAGCTGGTCCAACCGTCGTATCCTGGGAGACAGGCGTCGACCAACCTCCAGTATCCAACCGGTGAGGCGGCGAATCTGTTTTAAGGACACTATCTAGTACAGGCTTTGATTTGCTTCCGTTTGCTAATTTTATTTTATTACGAATTTCTGTAAATTCAAGCATGTTCATGTTCTGAAATTCAATTTGTTTGTTCAATATGAATCTATTTGTTTTATGTTATCATACAATTTATACAACAAGCTTAAAACAAATTATACAATTTTCATGGTATTTGAATGAATAAATTTGTATGAAATTGGACAATTATATAGATATGGTCCAAGTTGGTTATACAAAAAATACCATACACGCGCGAGCGCCGCCGTCTGGTCTAGACCAGACTGGGCCGAGTTCGGATCCGTGATCCGTGGGTCGTGGATCATAGGTCTTGGGCTTACTGGAATGGATTGAGTTTGGAGGTTGGGCTTGGCCCACCCATCTTAATCTTTTTTAGCCAAGTCAGATGTGCGGGTTGCAAGAATAGGTACACAAAACCTAATCTCCTTTATTGATGATGGAATTAAATCCATCAGTTTTTTAGAATTAATTCAGGTTAATGCAGAATTAATTCCTGCATTTGTTGCAGGGGAGCCTCTTCCTCTCTCCCTCCATGTGCATAAAAGGAGGCCTTCTCTTTCAGCTTTCTACACCAGAAATTGTTGTTATTCCAGTCTTCAAAAGTTTTCCAGTTTTATTATTTTCTTCCTGTGAGAGAGTGCTACAAAGTTCTGTTTGCTGAAGCTATTCAGCCGGTGCATTGCATAATTGGTCCAACCGTCATATCCTGGAAGACAGGCATCGAACAACCTCCAGCACCCAACCGGTGAGGTGGTGAATCTGTTTTAAAGAAACTGTCTAGTGCAGGCTTCAGTTTGCTTCTTTTTGCTAGTTTTATTTTATTATGAATTTCTATAAATTCAAGCATGTTCTTGTTCTAAAATTCAATTTGTTTGTTCGATATGAATCTATTTGTTTTATGTTATCATACAATTTATACAACAAGAACAGTACATAGAATATAATAAAATCGAAAATTTCAAAATAATATTATGTATTTGAACAAAACACAAAAACTACTGTAATAACAATATAATAAGCAATAAAATCTGACTCAAACACAGGTTCGGGTAAAAACTCCAAACTGGAATTACACATTGGTTTAACCAAAATAAAAAACAAATACAAATTTCTATATTTAATCAAATACAACTAATAATCTAAACAGATATTATCATAATTTATTCAGATAATCTACTCAGATTATGCAAAATCAGAATTAATTAGGAATACTATTACCCAAAAGATATGGTAGTAAACACTATTTCTTTAGACGTCACATCACCAATAAAAACACAATAAAGAAAACTATGTGCAATGTTCATATATGAGAAACAAACAAAAGGATTTACAACCACTACATAAAAGTAATTGTTTCTATCGACAACAACTAAATTCTGATTTCTATAGATTTAGGCAAATAAATTATAAACAAGATTAATCAAAACAAAAACAATTAAACATAAACATAGAAATATAATATGTAACCAATATTTATTCTGATTATATGTGTTTCGAACACCGAACACTGAAGAAAAAAAAAAAAAAAAAAAAATCACCACATAATTTGTAATAACGCTTATGGTTTCTATTACTAGTGAATAAAATAATAAACAATGCTGGAGTTTTACCCTAAATATGAAAGACAATTTGCAAGAAAAAGAATTTGCAAAAAATAAATTTAACGAAAAATAAATAAATCTGTATGATAGAATTTGTGGAAATAAAATTGTAAACAGATGGAATTTCTGTCTTAAAATTGTAAAAAAAAAATATTTTCAGAAAATTAATTTAATGCAAATAAATAATAAAATAAAACACAATAAATCTCTTACAGAAATTCTTCAAAAGTTAGAACAGTTTGTAACCGAGGCCAGTGTTTGAACACTGTGTCTTTAAGACAGAAATTCGGCCTCGCCTCTGGTGTTTGCGATTGATAGGCATCCTGTCTCCAGGATACCACGATCACCACACACAGAATTACACAACTTTCTGTGTATACAACCAACCAATTTATGTTATGCACTTTCTTTTATACTTGAATGAATCCTAATGTCACGACCCTAACCCGCCCCTGTAGGTTAGGCATCGTAACCGGCCAGTAATCCGTGGATTACCAAAGGCCTCTGAACAGACAAACATAAGTAAGGGGCTGCGAAAGCAATAATACCAAATTGACATAGTCCAATGAGCTGTGACAACATATATGGGACAGAAGATTTCAAACTTTATTTTTATACATAAGCATGCTAGTCAAGGAACACCAATATTCACAAATATTTACAAACTGTAATTCCCAGAACTTGACTTTACAAACAGACAGAGACTAGCATAATTACAAAAACAGCCATGGGGATTGACTTCAACTGGAACCTCCACGGGAGGCGCAACGGTTGGCTGACAAAATAGAAGTGTAGGCCATCAACTCCGGGCCTAGTTCCGTGCTTGCTCACCTATATACATAATATAAGGAGTGAGCTAAAGCCTAGTGAATAATAACAAGGTAAAGACTTTAATGAATGATGCCCATAACATGTTTCAAATCTCGTAACAGAAAGAATCACAATTATATTCATGTTCATATCATATGTGGTACATCCCTCAGCACTAACATATCATGTTGGTCGAGCTTATTAAGTTCCATGAAAGAACATCTGGTACCGAGTAACATATCTCATACATAGGCCACGGTATTGTTTCCCCCGAGCGAGGGCCTGTGCCACGGTATTCATTTCCCCCGGGCGAGGGCCTCATGACCATGTGCCTCAGTATTATATCCCCTGGGCGAGGGCCTCTGCTAAGGATGCCACAATTACGTTCAAGAAAGTTCGGCAATCATTCATTTATACAAACATTACATTTCGGGAAACTTGTCATTACATATCATCATTAGAAAGTAAATAAAGTTAAACATAACTTTACGGAGTTATTACTCACAACAATTGGTCGGCTCACTAGATGGTCAAATGGCTCTTCACTTGTCCTGAGGTGCGTGACCTACACGAACACGCATACAGTTACCCGCTTGAAACATATGCTCGAGTTAGACATAATGCACTTCGTTATTCTTAGTGTGTGTTTAACTATTAACCTCATTATGAAGTCTTAAACATGGCCTAGGAATGCCTAGGATGGAATGAGGATGCAAAAATGCCTTAGAAAATATTTTTCATAATTTTCAGGAAACAGGGGTCCCGCTCGAGCGTGGGTTTCCCCGCTCAAGCGGACATGCAAACAAAAGTCTCCGCTCGAGCGTAAACATTACCGCTCGAGCGGTCTGCAAAATGTGACAAAAGTACTGGATGGGTGAAAATCACGCTCGACGGGTGCTCGACCCACGCTCGAACGTGTGACTCAAGTCCCCGCTCGAGCGTGAATTACCCTGCTCGAGCGGAATGTAAAACATTACAAAGTACTGGATGGGTCGAATTCCACGCTCGAGCGCCACTTTCCCTGCTCGAGCGTGAGTCCAAATTCTGGAAATTCCAGATTGAACCTTCAAGCTTAAAACCAAGTTTTAATGCACCAAATTCGATCCTCTTGGGCTAATTTTCTGGAAAACTCTTGTAAACTCATAGTATAACATGTTTCAAAGCTCAATTTGAGAAATCAAAGCCCAAAGGTAAGTTAATTAAATACAATTTCAAACCAATTTTCATGAACATAATTCAAACATGACATGCATGAGTTTAGTCAATTTTCAAGCTTCAAATACTTGCTCTAATGAGCTCATTTCTTCAAGAACAAGATGAATTCATGGATTATGGTCAAAAGATGGACATGCATGTGAGGAATTATGAACTTACAACCTTAAAACTTCCAAATACATACATGCATGGAACAATTAAGCTTCATTTCAACAACTTAAACTAGTTCTAGACTCAAATCACTAATTTTGACATGAATCATGCAAGAACAAGCTCAATTCATAAACAAGAGGGTAATTACACTACCTTAGGTCTTGTAGTTCAAGAAGGGAAGCTCAATTGGGCAATCTACACTTCAAATCTTCAAGTTCTCTAAGCCAATTCACAATGAAGTCAAGCTATCTCCTCTCTCTCTCTCTAGTTCGGTTTTGTGCTCACAATAAGGCTGAGGAAATGTTTTGGTCAAGTGTGTATACAAGTGATTAAACAAGTCCTAGATTTGTCCACTAAGGGGCAAAGTTGTAATTACGGCCAACTATGCAATTCAACATTATTTAACCTAATTTAATCATACAGAATCACATTTCAGATAAGTATGCCATAAAGTCACATTAATTCTAATGATCATAAAACATAAATCAATTTCAGGTTCGGCCGCCGATAAGGCCTTCAATTTGCAGTTCGAAGTTCAGTCGAGAACAGATATTTCTACGTCGAACAGATAAAAACACATAAATGATGCAATACATATGCAATTAAATTCTGAATTTCTTCTAAATTACCATTAAGCATGATTAATCACGAATTAGCATTAATCGGAGGTCGGAGTTATTACACCTAACACTTACTTAACAAATGAATGTCACGGATATGGTATTTATAGAAGTATTCATGATCTTTAGAAGGGTCATAACTAGGAATGGCAATGGGGCGGGGCGGGGTTGAGGACTACACTTCCCGTTCCCGATCCCGATCCCTGAAAGTGCTAGATTCCTCGTCCCCGCCCCTAATCCCGGACAGGGAACCCATCGCCCCTACCCCTTAACGGGGATCCCATTTCCCCGATCCCAAAAAAATCCCTGAATTAATCGTGACTTGTAATAGCAATTCCATTTGTTCCCATGTTTTCAAATTCAAAAATTGACACTCACAAATTTTTTTTTTTAAAGTTGATTCAAAGGAAAGATTACAAAGCAAAGCAAAGCAAAAATAATCAAACCAGTAACACAAAGGTGTAAGCATATCAAAGGGCTAAACAATCTAAGCCCTATATTTCATCGAGCAGCCCTATATTCCATCCATTTAGAAACCATAACCTATTCAAGCTCCACACAAAAGGAGAATTGAGCAAGTTGCAAAGAGAAAAGAAAGTCCCAAGCACAACCCGTAAGGGATAGGCTACCCAAAAATAAAAAATAAAAAAACAAATCCATTACAATATAAAAAAATTGAACAGTTAAATAGTAGCCACAATAAAAAAAAAAACCAAATCCATTGTGAAAAAAAAAAAAAAAAAAAAAAACAACAACAACAACAACATTGTTTCTCCAATACTATGATATAACCACAACTTTTATCATCTCCTTTAACTTGAATTCCTGTTAAATGACAAAAGAAAAAAAAAATCAATATTAATAATAAGATATAAAAAATGTTAACAATTAAAACAAAAAAGATGGCAACTAATACAAAAGTGGCACATGACTCATCCAAGTCGATCTCATCATCATCATATATAGTTGCATAGCCCACCGATTCCAATGTTGAATTTTCTAAAAAGTAAAGAATATAAATTCAGTATTGAAATTGTTCCATGGTAATATAAAATTTAAATAATAATATGTAGACTGACTTGAGTACCTTTCATTTCTGCAGCCCACAACCAACTTCGTGCACACATTAATGCTTCTAATGTGTTTAGATGAAGTCTCCTACGATGTAGACTCACCAACCTTCCACTAGTACTAATTGCTGACTCAGAAGTAACAGTGGATACAGGAATAGCTAAAATATCTCTAGCTATTGCCTGTAAGGTCGAATACTTTGGTCCATTGGCTTTCCACCAATTCAAAATATCAAAACCTGAAGTTCTTGGCAAAACATCATCTTCTAAATAATGGTCCAACTCTAATTTTACATTCTTCATTTTTTTTACTTCTCTTTCTACTAATAAACAAATCATACTCTGAAAGGGTCTCTGTAACAATTTCTGGATGAATAGATGATTCACCAACAACATCGGTCTCCATACCAACTCGGTGTTGATACTCTTGCAACAAATCATAACAAATCTGACGAACCCTATCAATTTCCTCTTCAGCTTTGTCTCCATAAAGTTTTTCAAAATAAAACTCCAATATACTCATCTTATACCTAAGATCAAGTACAACAGCAACTCTAATAACACCATGTATTACTAACCAATATTTATCAAAATTTTTCACCATTTTTGATGTCATTGTTCTAATCACTTCAATTTCATAAGAGAGCCATTGAGACAGTGTCATCCTAATCTTACATAAAGTTAGGAAACAAACATTGGTTATGGAATACTTAGTACCAGAAAATAACTCTGTGATAGAAAAAAAATATATCTTAAACATCTCACTAATCTCTCTAGCAAACTCCCACCAACATGATCTACGATAGAAATGAGATATTCATGCAAAATTATGGCATGTGACAACTCTTTCCTAGCAAAATCTTGATCAAAAATATAAGAATTCATTTTTGGACTCTCTATATTAAAGTTGTTAGTTAAAACCTTTTACCTCATGTCCATCACTTTTTTCCTAGTACAACTCTTATAGTGATCATGCAAATGCCTAGTTCTATTTTTTGAATCACCTGCAAGATGCTTATTACAATAATTGCATATTGCCTTCCACACTCCATTGACTTGTTGTTTCTTAAAGTGTTCCAACACAACATTAGGGTTTTCTTTAGTTCATCCACAAGTATTAGACTCTTTTTCTAAATCAATAACATTTTGATTAGAGAGGGGAGACAGTGAGTTTGTAGGTGAGTTGGTAGCTGGCAATGATTGTTGTGAGGCCTCACTCTTGAATGGTACTTGAGAGTCAACTAGTACTTCAAAGTTAACATATGACATTTTTAACCTTTATAAAAATAATATGAATTGAATTAATGTTAACAGAGACAACAATATCATATAATAAACAGAGGCAACAATATCATCCTAGTAATGTCATCCTAGTAATGTTAACAAATAAAAAAATGGATTGAATTAATCATGTAATAAACAATTCAGCATTACAATGTGTACACTAATTAGAGGCTTTTTCAGTGAACAATTTGACTTGGAAACCCATATTTAAAATAAAAAGAGCATTCAACAATCTTAAAAAACAAAAAAGAAATCCAAATTTTAACAAGAAACCCATATTTAAAATAAATAAATTTAGAGAGAGAGGAAAAAAAAAAAAAAAAAAAGGTCGAAACAAAATAACAATGAAAGAGGAAAAACATAGTACCTATTATCCATGGTGAGTGTCAAACAAAACTCAGCCTAAAGAAAGAACCCTAAAATTAGCAAAAACTGAGACAGAAATCTCAGGTTTAAGTATTGATTTGTATGACTAAGACTATATATACACTCAAATATATATATATATATATGTGTGTGTATGTATGTATGTATGTAAACCCTAGATCAAAATCCCTAGATCGACTCTTTCAAGGAAGAAAACAGAGATTGATTAACGAGAGAGAGAGAGAGAGAGAGAGAGAGTACCTTTTGAAAATCGGTGATGAGGGAGGAGCGGTGAAGGAGCATAGCAGCCGCTAGATCGACGCTTTGAAAGAAGAAAACAGAAGTCAATTAGTTTAACGAGAGAGAGAGAGAGAGAGATATCCTTTGAAAATTGACGTTGAGGGGGAAGCGGCAGTGAGTGGGCAAAGAGAGCTGCCATCGTCGTGTGAGAGAGGGAGAGAGAGGGAGGCGATATGTTGTGTGTTGTGTGTGTCAACCAAACCCTAAACACACACATATTTATATAAACTGGGGCATAATAGTAATCTTACATCGAGAGCTAAACGGGGTAGAGTTGGGTCCGGTCTGGGGCTGGAAAATGTATCACCGTCCTCGACCCGAATATTATCGAGGATTCATTTTTTAATACCATTCCCAGCCTGTCGGGGATATTTTTCGAGAAAAAACCACTCAATTTGGAGTCAGGAGGTCGGATCTCCGTCGGGTCAGGTTCAAATTGCCATCCCTAGTTATAACTCTTAAATTTATATCCTTTCATATGAAGAGACACCATAAAATGTTATATTCCTTGCATTCAAATAAAGTCGATTTCCATTCCCTTTTAAAATCTTCAAACATATGTTTGTGTAAAAAGTGGAAAATCGATTCCATTGTGCTTTTTCATGAGCTGTTTCTTGTGAAAATATGTCAAATTCGAAAGACGAGCATGCACAATAGGTCACATTCCTTCCTAGCTAGGCTATTTTGATTTTGTGCGGGGATAAATTCCTTACACTCACACTGTAGAGAGCAATATGAGCTCATGCAAGCCTTTAAATTCTTGCGAAAAAGTACAGCCGGCAAGAGTTGTCCGATAAAAAAAAATTTAGTTTTTGTACCATAGCCATATTTCACCGATGGAAAATTCTACTGTACTTTTTTCTAAAACATGGAGAATGTCATACACATCATTTTCAGTTGTTGGATTTTGAAAAAATAAATTTGAGTCATTGATCATAAGCATATTGAGTTGTAAACATAACACTTTAAGACATAACTGGGAAAAAAATATTTTAATCGTAATGAAATTTATCACTATAAATTATAACTACAGTCCTGCTGGGGACCGTCAGTGGGGGTGACTCTCAGCACCCCCACCTCCACGTGGGGGGTTGTGACTTGCAGACCAAAAAAAAAAAAAATTTGAGCCAATCACAAAACAGTGGGGGTGCTGGGAATCACCCCCACTGAGGATCCAACTCATTCTCCTTATAACTAATATCACTATGTGACATAACCAAAAACTACTATAATGAGATATAATTAAATTTTATTTGATAGCTTATGACTCTACCACCACAATGTACGGTACCATATCAAAACATTATAATGGTTTATAATTAACACAAATTTAAACTATAATTTGCATATGATAGGGATTGTTTTAAAATTTGATAAAATCTTAAACCAATTCCATCGAAATTATATGATTTTTTAAACTGTATTTTTGGGGTCCAACTTTCGAAGACAAGGTCTCGTTTTGATTTCAAAAAAATTAAGATTCATTGAATAAAAATGAATTGAATCGTTTGATATTTTTATTCATTTTAGGGTATATTACAAATATATGGTTCTGAAAATTATATCTTGTCCTTTCAAATTTCTAATCGCATAACAAATTACTCATTTTATTAATAAATCATGAAGTCAATTTTGTATGATTTTTGAACTATATTTCGATTAACAATTCAAGTAATTTTATTGTTGTATATTAGAGTAATTAAGAATTTTATATTTTCTGTTAATTTTGTTAAATAAAACAATTTTGACAATGAACTATTTGTAATTTTTAAAACTACATGAGACAATTTGATTTCAAGCATGTCTTTGTAATTTATCCTAAATTTTTAATAGGGATATTTACTAATAAATCTCATCTCACAAACAAATATTCCAATTAGTCTCAAGTTTTTTCTATTGATCTGTTAAATCCTATTAGTGGAGAGTTTCTTTCCGTGTGGTCCTATTTTTAATTTTGGTAGACAGTTATACCGTTTTATTAATGTGACAGGCATGATATGATACTCCAATATAGCAGGTATTAATATGATATTCTAATGATGTGAGACTCCAAAAAAATTAAAACTCCTTAGTGTACTTTTTTTAAATATGACAATGTGACAGGTATAATGTGATATTCTAAAACTTTTACTCCAAAAAAAATAATGACTCCTTAGTATATTTTTTTCAAACGTGACAAGTATGATGTGATACTTCAAAAAAAATGAAAATTCCTTAGTGTACTTTTCTCAAACGTGACAACGTGACAGGTATGATGTGGCATTCTAAAAAAATTAAAAACTTCTTAGTGTATTTTTTCCAAACGTGACATGTGACACTCTAACATAGCGGATATGATGTTACACTCTAAAAAAAATTAAAAACTCTTTATTGTACTTTTCCCAAATGTGACAATCTAACGTGGTGGGTATGATGTGGCACTAAACAACTTTTTAGTGTACTTTTTTCAAATGTGACACTCTAATGTGGCGGATAAATAAGTCATTACACATCCAAAATGACTAAATGGATCATAAGAAAAAATATGAGATTATATGAATTACAACTCTAAATATGAGACTTATTGAGTAATCTCCCTTTTCAATATGTATACGGTGTCCTTTTTTTTTTTTTTTTTTTTGGATGGGAAAGCTCCCACGAGGTATTTAGAATCTGAAAAAAATATGTTTAGATGATAGAAAATTGCTATGGATCTTAAATGAATTACCAAATTTTCTATCAAACCTCTCACATGAGTATGGGATCCACACACATTGTGTGGATCCCACACACATGTCAAAGGTTTGGTAAAAAAATTGATAATTTATTTGGGACCCCTCTGCAATCAATGTGATATATATGTATAAAAAAAGTGTATGTATATTAAAGCATATAAAATATTTATTGAAATTTTAGTATTTTTAATATTGTTTAGTCCTTAAGGAACACAGAATGAGTACCTATTCCTTTCCAGGACACTTACAAAATTTTATCAATAGAAAATGAAAACGAAAGAGAAATAACTGAAAAATCTTTCAAAGAGTAAAATGGGTGCTGCTCAATGTACTTAGGGTTTGCTTGGGAATTGACTTTTTTTTACTAATATTTTGATTCTTTATGAAAAAATATAAAAATAATGTATCAACTTTTTATATTAGCTTTTAGCTAATACAACCTCTTCCCAAATAAAGTAGTAATTTCCAACACAAAAGTATTTGAGATGGAGATTTACGACCTAATATTGGGCCGAGCTGGTTTGGGCTAGAAACAAGCCCTTGCTCGGTCAGACGTTGGGTGCACACTGTACCAAGGACTCAATCCGGTCGAGTTGGAACAACTTTGGATTACCAATCCGAAGGGGATGTGCACTCTACAGGGTTGGATGGGATTAGTCCTCCCAGCATCAGGATGGACCGAGCAAGAGCTAGATCGTGACTAAGGAGCTCGGTTGAGCCATGATGTGGAATTATCAAGGAGACCGGACAAGTAGCACTGTCGTAAGGTGGTGGCGCAGTGCTACGCCAAGCATAGCTTAGTGGGGAGTATTACGCAGCGCCATGGGACTGCAAGAAAGAGATTTCGTTGTCCATACGCGTCAATACTGTTCGGCAGTTTCGTTAGGTGGTGTTTAGCTGTATTAGCGCTGACACATGGGAAAACGTGAGAAGAGAGCAGGTCCACACGTTCCGAGGGGGATGGGCACAAAAGCGCGCGTAGAAACTATATAAACGACGTTGCGCCTCCATACTCAGGTCTGGAACATCCTCTAATCAGAGCTCATCTACCACTTTGTCGCCTCTCTTTTCTCTCTCTCTCTAAGTGTGCTAACTTGACTGTTAGAGGGGTTTTCCAGCAACACACTGCCGAGTAGCTCACCGTTGTTGTGTTCTCAGGTTAATCGGAGTAAAGTGCAGCTTGGACACGATGAGTACGGATAACGTCGGATATTTGGCTCCCGTACAATATTATAGATTCACAATCTATTAATATTAATAATACTTAACAAAAATAAATAAATAAATAAATAGGAATATTTTTAAAATTTTTTAATTTATTATTATTTTTTTGTCTTTCGTATATGCAAGAACTCTTTGATATGAAATTACATGTCTCTCTCTCATGGTAAAGTTCACTGTAGGACCAATCTATATTCATGCCACTTTATTCATCACAAACTAAAAAAAATTTAGAGAGGAAATGGAGATCCAATCTAAGGAAAAAAAAAAAAAAAAACGCATGGAGATAAATATCAAATAGTCCATTTGTATTAATTGCTTGCATATTCATAGACAAACTCATCCAAACAAGGCCCCATTGCCCATCCCATTTTTTTACCATAAACAAACACATTGATTGAACTTTTGAAATGGGAATGGCAGATGCCCTTTTTTTCATGTTTTCTTTTATGACAAGGGGAGAAAAGGTCTCATGCCTTTTGGTCTCTTTAAATTGGATTTCGTGTAAATCACGGAGTTTAGCGAGTTGGCCAGAGTAATTATTCATGAATCATTGATTGTATATTGACCTAATAATAGGGGAAAATAAGAATAGTAGTGAAAAAAAAAATCGTAAATTATTATTAATTGTATACACAGTCACATGATATTTTAGATTTATGTGATAATTTTTTATTGACGAGAGTTTCAATTACTGAGTAATATTAGAGATTTTAAAATTTTTATCAAAATTTTTACCAAATGTCTCATATGAATGTGGAACTCACATAGGATCCCATAGTGTGGATCTCTTACCCATGCGAGACATTTTGTAAAAATTTTGAGATCTCTAACATTTTTATTAATTACCTTATTAGAATATGTCCAAGGGACTCTTTAAACGAGACTTGTTACCTATTATCAGAGATGGAGCTACATATCATCCAGGGGCACATGCCCCCTGCATTTTTTGAAAATTACACTTCTAACTACAATTATAATTTTTTTTAATTTAATTCCCTTTTAATTTTTAAATATGTTTCAAATAAATATATCATCTTTCTTTTTAATAAATTTCTTATAATTTACTATTATAAATGTTTAATTTTATCAAAATATTCTCTTATAATTATTTTTGTTTCTCTCTTTTCTCTCTTATTTTTCTGCACATCTATCTTCTTCTTCTTTTTTATTTTTCTTTTTTTTTATGCATGTTATTACATTTTAAATTGTGATTATCATCACATTTAGTAACTAAAATAGCAAATAAAAAATACATCGGTTAATTAAAACATATTTAAGGCACATAATTTGACATCACGTTGAACTTTGGTCATTCTATCACCAAATGAAAATTGATTTGATTAAGTTTTATTGATATTGCCAAAAATTAATCGTGTCCCTCATGAATCAAAATCCTAGCTCTGCCATTATAACTAGTATTATCATATTTTGGTCACTCCAATGGACTAACTATTACAATAATTATTTTAACAAAATCATTTCAAGGTTAGCTATATTTGAAGAGTATTGAGAGACACTTTAAACAGTTTGTGTGTAGATAGGTAAAATAAAGAGTAACGTTGGAGTATATAATTTAAAAAAAAAAATAAGTAAAATAAAGAATATATATTTTAGCTAGTGAAAAATGAAGAGTGGCCAAGATTTTGATTCCTCCTACATGCTTGTGAGCAGTGGCGGAGCCATATGCTGCCTAGGGGGGTCACGTGCCCCCACTGGAATTTTTCTTTTCTTTTTTTTTTTTTTTTTTTACATATGTGTATATAAAAAATTTTAAACAAAAATAATATTTAGAATAAAATCTCAAAGGCATTTTCAAATTTATGAGAACAATAGTGATTGTTTTATTGAAAATGAAGCGATTACAACAAATTATATTTTTATGTATGGAAATTTTGTGAAAAAATCTCAACATAAAAGTAATATCCATCATTATTGATATACAAATACAATTAATCTCACTATATATATGTAAAAATTACTAGAGTGTTAGTTATGTTTGTATGTGGAGTTCATCCTTCATATGTTACTTTACTATTGGTTGGTGATATTATATGTCAATAACGACGTGATATCACTATTATATGAAATTTTTACTCAAATTTTATAAAAATTTGATTTATCTTACCATTATATAATTTATTTTAAGATGTAAATATATGAATTTTTTACATTATCTATAATACACTAGTTACGCGCAATATTTTCTTTTCGATTTTACTCGAAGTTAATTGTAAAATTTTATGTGAAATACTTTTGTAATAATTTATTTAAGTTTTTGTACTTATTATTAATTCAAAAATTATATTATCTTCTTACTGTTGGTTACGAAGAAAAAAAAAATTAAAGTTATAATCAATAAGTGTCTCTTCTGATTTAATTTACTAGCTCCGTCACTGCTTGTGAGTCTTATTTTTTTATATTTATTTAAAATTTCTCTTTTTTATTTATGTATAATCATAAATTATATTGTAATTATTAATTCATTCCGACCCTATTGTATTGAGATATATTTTAATAAAAAAAATGTGTTTATTATACACTTCTCATAACTAGAGCTGCAAATGAACCAAATTGTTCACGAACAGACTTGGCTCAGCTCGTTTAGTAAACGAGTCAAACTCAAGTTCAAATATTAGACTCGTTTAGTAAACGAGCTAATCTCGAGCTCAAATAAACTCGGCTTGTTTATTTTTATTTAAATTATATAATAAATATATTATTTATATATTAAATAATAGTATAAATACATTATTTACATGTTAAATAATATTAAAAAATTCTTATCGAGCCGAATCGAATCGAATCGAACTGAATCGAACCGAACTGAACTAATCTCAAGTTTCATTAATATAACGAGCCAAACTGAGGTTGAACCCAGTTATTTATCGATCCAAACTCGAGCTCAATAAATGAGTTCGATAAGTAAACGAACCGAGCTCAGCAAAACTCGGTTCTGTTCGGTTCGGCTCAGCTCGGCTCGGCTCGTTTACAGCCCTACTCACAACTTAGGGCTGGTTTAGCATGTCTTAAAAAAGACAAAAAGTCAAAAAGTTACTAAAAAAACTAAAAAGTTATCACTATTCACAAATTAGAAATATAAAAAAAATAAATTTATCGATGCAAAGGACAAGTCATAATGCATGACACAGTATGGGTCTGTCTCGGTACAAATTTACACAGGACAATGCTATTCGGTCCATGGGGCCCTATCACGAGTCTTGTTTTGATAATCTAAACCGTTCAATGTATAGAACTCGTCAAGTACTACATGTCTGTAAAAAATCACGTTGATCGGATATCGCTAACTATATGATCAAATCCGTTTTCTATAAAAAATGGTTGGTGTTATAATTAATAGTTGACAAAAAAAACTAACATGATCGGATAGCTATTGATATCTAATCAACGTGATTTTTCACAAGCATATAGTACTCGACAAGTTTTACATATTGAATAGTTCCGGTTAGCAAAATGGGATCCGTGGTGGGCCCTAACGGGCCGAACAACACCGTCCAATTCAAGCCTGAAAAGGAGGCAATCATTTTTTATCTCCTAACTAGACCACTACACTGCCCAACCTGTATTGCTTACTCCACTAAATTCTTCTACACACTTATTTATACAATTTTTTAATACACATTTTTTCGTAAAAAGTCAAAAAGTTAACCCAAACATCCATATTTTTTTCCTCAACTTTTTAGTCCAAAAAGACAAAAATGCACTTATTTAGGACACCCCAAACAACCCCTTAATGATAGTCTTAAAAAAAGAAGACGTGATTACTGACGATATTTTAGAGGATGGGTTTGGCTTCTCTTAAGTTGTCATCTCAACTTGAGAAAGTTTTAGACTTGGTAGGTCTATTTTGAAATTGACTTTGGTGATCCAAATTGTTTACGTTTTAGAACTCGTTGAGTAGAATATTCATATAAAAAATCAAAATGATTGGACATTGATAGTGTACGGGAAAGAAATACACATTCTCGTATAATCCTGTTGATCAAGTCTGCGCTCCTCCGTGCGACATCGTTCCACTACCTGAAAACACAAATGTGAGCTAGCCGGCGGGTGTGTGCCGGAAACCTCTCCGATGCCTAAGTTAGTCAACAAGACAAATAGGCAAAAGCTCTATGAATTCAGGGAGCAAAGTTGCATTACCTCTTCATAGGTGATATTGGTGAGCTTTTATAGGTTTCGTGTGACACAATCCTAGTAGGACTCTAACTCCTCCACGTAGAGTCCTACTAGAATTCATACTCCTGAAAGATAACGCTTATCCTTCAACACCCCCCTCACTGCTTAAACCAAGTGAGATGGTTTTTCCCATGGCCGGACTTCCATATGACCGAAGTAATTGTAAACTCGGCCCTTACTTTATTTCCTTTACCTCGGTTCTCCCATGCTAAAACCGAGCTATCTATAAGGGAGATGAGCCGAACTATCTTACGACCGAAGTAACACCGCCATGCCGGGCTAACAAGTTGCGACCGATCTCCGTTACCTCAGTCTTCCTTTCTTTTCTTCTACCTCGGCTTCGCATGCTAGGCCGAGCTATCCATAGAAGAATTAAGCCGAGCTAACCTTTACTTAGGTCTTAAAGCGAGCCTAATATACCTCGGTTCTGAACAACATGACCGAGCTAACTCAAATAACCTGCGACCGAACTAAACATAAGCACTTACTCAGGTGGAAATCCTCTACTTCGGACCGGACTAACACTTGTCTGGGGCCCATCTTCTCAGCCTCTTCAATATGGACCATAGATCGGCCCACTATCCTAACTCGGCCCAATTTAAACATAAATTACCCTCTCAGATAGCTATATATTTGAATTATATTTATTTAAAACAATGGACAATAAATATAATTTTAAGAATAACCATCTATTTTTTCTAGTATAAATTTGATTTAAATATATAACTATTGATATCCGATTATTTTGATTTTTTACATAAATATTCGACTCAATAAATTTTAAAAAGTAAACAATTCGAATTATTAAAATAAGATATATGATGAACTCTACGAATTCATCAAATTCTCTGATGGATTTCAATTTAAGAGAAAGCTAATCCTTAAAAGATTACAAGTAAAATAGTAGATAAATGATGAGAATGAGATGGAGACAGAGACATAGTTATTATATTATTATATAATTATAAGCATAATTTTTTCATCATTTTCTTTCTTTCTTTGTTTTTGTTGCTTTTGAAAAGGTGTGAATCTTCTGCTTTTAGTAAAACAACAAATGTTATGTCAGCCAATCCTAGAACTTTTTCAATGATTGACTTGTCCCAATTCACAATTTTAAATTTTAAATTGATTACACAGTTAAATTGGAGTTCGGCAAATATTTTTAAGTTACTTTTTGAGATATTTACCAATAAATCCCATCTCATAAACAACTATACCAATTAGTCCCACTTTTGAAATGTTTATCGGATAAGTCCCACTGGTGGAGAAGTTTAGATCTATCTAATCCTATTTTCCAACTTTGGTAGTAAGGCTTGGACAGTTATGCCCTTTCCTATTTCATTGGGTTATTTTTGGTGGAATCACCCGCATTTTTGGTAACTTCTTTGATTTGGTTTTACATATTTCCACAATTGGTGAGACACATTTCCACAATTTGACTGTTAGGATTTTGGGTTTTTCTGGGTGGGTTGCGTGTATGTTATTGGTAAGGGTTTGTGGCACCGATGCTCTGTGTGATGAGAATCAAATACACACCTCTCACACACCCATTCACGGGGTAGCAGCGGGGACAGACACACCACAGAAGGACGTAAAAGACCACGGCCACCATCTCCACATTGATCTCTCCCTCTCCCTATTGGAACCTCACTGAACCCACACAATTCATAGATACACCACACTCCACTCAACACACCCACACAGTACACACGGCACACACCGGAGCCCATGCACACACACACTCAGGCAAGGGTTGTGGCACTGATGCTCTGTGTGATGAGAATCAAATACACACCTCTCACACACCCATTCACGGGGTAGCAGCGGGGACAGACACACCACAGAAGGACGTAGAAGACCACGGCCACCATCTCCACATTGATCTCTCTCTCTCCCTCTCCCTCTCCCTCTTGGAACCTCACTGAACCCACACAAAAATTAAATCGATTTGATAATCACAACCACAACTAAGAAAACTGTTCAGAACCACAACTAAGAGTGAAGAGAACTATTTTTATTGGTAGTAATAACAATGTAGTACGAAGACAATAATGCAAAATGTAACAACAACTAAGAAATGTGAATATAAAATAAATAAAATTATTGGGTCATGATTGATTCAAACACGCATGGATCGACTAAATGTCTTCCAAAACATTGGGTCCTTGGGATCGGGACTCTCCTTTTTTCCACTGCCCCATCTTCTTCTGAGAATGGGTTTGAGCAACCTCTTCAGAACTTTCTGGAAACCCGACCCACGACGCCGCTTCCCTTGTTGAACTTGCGACGCCATAGCTGGTGGAGGCACCAGCAATGCCGGTGGTGGTGCTTGGTGGTGGCGGGTCCAACCCCGTGAGACACTGGGCTCGGATAGGCTGCGACCCAGAATGGCTTGGTTCAACTGGACCTCGAAAGAGAGCCTTTCGAAGCGGTCCAACAGTGTGCTCTGTTCATCTCCAAACCTTCTCAGTATCACTTCTACACACGGCACTCCACTCAACACACCCACACACTACACACGGCACACACCGGAGCCCATGCACACACACACTCAGGCCATGTACACGTCAGACCCATGCACACGCACACACACATAGGCACACACACACGGACACACGGCAGCACACAAACACAGTCGAGAGGAGACCCACACACACAGACAGCACAGCAGAGGCAAATGACCCCACTAAAGCAATAAACACAAAAAACCCTTTAGTGCGCTCCCCCTATCTGTGACACCCACAGTGTGTGTCATGTGTGGCACGCGCATTTCACACGCATTTCCCAAAACAAAAACAACCCAACCCAACTCATGCGGAAAACGCTCAATTAAATGGCAAATATGTCATTTACAAAATAAAAGGACCAAATAGAACATAAGAAAACAAATGGGACTAATTGGTCTACAAGTTTAACATTTAGGATTTATGGGTAACTCTCCCTTACTTTTTTGCTTTAAAAAATATATCATATAACTTTCTCTTAGGGCGGAGCCATGCTGGGCTCAAGGGGTCACGTGCCTCTGAGTTTTAGGATTTTTTTTTTTTAATATAAAGAAAATATATTAAATAAAAAAATTATAAAAAAATTATTTAAAGTAAAATGTCAATAATATTTTTAAAATTATGAGAATAATAATTGTTATTTTGATTGAAAATAAAGAGGCTATATTATTATCTATAAAAATTTTAATATAATGGTGATATCTATTATTATTGGCATACAAACATAATAAATTTCAATGAAGATATAAAATTTATTGGATTGTTAATTACATTTAATATGTAAAATTTATCTTTCATGTGTTCTTTCCATTCATAACTAAAATGATCACTATATAAATTATAATCAAAGAACATATCTTCAATTATAAAAACAAAAAAATATAAAAAATTACAATAGGTCATAACTAATATCAGACTGAGTCATAACTAACTATTATTTGATATATAGTCATAACTAAAATAACAACCATAAGAAGTTATAACTAAATTATATCTAACACTATAATGTGTTATAACTAAAGATCACGAAGATCATAATTGCGATATATGATAGACATTTTTTTTACAGTATGTTTTATAAAATTTCTCTACTAAAATATATCATTTCTGTCTCAACATATCTACTTTTTTAATTTTCCAATCCACCTATAAAATAGTTACTCCCCAAAATTTGTATAAAATTTAATCTCAAATCCTTTAATTTAAAATTCACATTTATCCAAATAAACTCTTAACATTTAAGTTTAGTAATATCTCATTGTTGTTTATTATAAAAAAAAAATTAATCAGTGTGTTTGGTTTAAATATTTTGGATTAAGTTTTTTAAAGATTGAGTTTTTTTATTTTCATGTTTTTTTGTTTTTAGTGAATATTTTTAAAATTTTAAACATTTTTTTAACTTTTTTAGATGCATCTTACTTAGATGTATCTAAAAAAATAAAAAAATTATGAAAAATTAATAAGTACATAAAAATACAAAAAATGTACTGAATTTTCATTTTTTTTTTATATTTTTGGTATTTAGTGAATTTTTAAAAGATTTTTTTCACAATTTTTTTACTTTTTAGGTATATTTATATAGGTATGTCTAAAAACTGCAAAAATAATTGCTTAAAATATTTAAAAAAATCAGTAAAAACAAAAAAATTAGAAAACAAGAAAGTAGAATTTTCTGAAAAGTGTTTTTAGAAAAATAGAACCAAATTATCATTAATTTGTGCCCCCTCTGTACTGAATTCTTGGCTACGTCACTGGTTTCTCTCATATTCATATCTCAACATTAAAGAATTTGAAAGGTTTATGGAGCCTATTATAAGTCTTATTTCGATAATTCAAATTATTCAATTTTTAAGACTCGTTGAGTAAAATATTTATGCAATAAATTACGATGATTGAGTATCGATAGTTATGTGTTTCAATTAAATTTATATTATAAAAAATAAATGGTTATTTTTTAAATTATATTTATCGTCTTTTTTTTTTAAACAAATATTATTCAAACATATGTCTAACGATAACCTATTATCTTAATTTTTTATATAAATATTTTATTCAATTAATGTAAAAGATTGACAATTCAAATAATTAAAATTAATTTCAAAATATACTTATTAAGTTCAAACGCTTTTTCAAGTAAAGATGATAACTTTAGAAACCCTTAATGAAAAAGCTGAAATTGATTGCTTTTTAGGTTCATTGTGCAGCACCTAAGTGCAGTCTATCCCCAAGGCAACACTAGTTCTGATTAGAGTTAGATTTGATTATTAATGATGTGAAATGTATAGAAATAAAACAGAAATATTTTTTTTGTAATTTATTCTGAGCGTGGAATGTACTACATTCAAATAAATTTCAACTGATACTTTGGGTATTTTCTATGTTTTATATATGTAAACTTAACATTTTTGATCGATTATTTTGGCTGAAATTAGTAAGTCATCTCCCCAAACTGATCTATTTATTGATGCAAGAGAAAAAATAATTAGCCTGTGTTTGGAAACCCAGGTTGAGGCTAAATTAGCCAAGTCCCGACAAAAAAGACTAATGTAGCCACATGGAGACAAAATGTAAAATCACGGGCAAGTTCATCACTGTTTTGGGCTAAATTTACCAAAACACTCTCACTATTTTGAGCAAAACCCTAACCCTAATCCATGGCTGTGGCAGTGTCCATGGCTGTGGCACTGTTTTGAGCACTATTTTGAGCAGTGTCCATGCCTGCGGTGGCTGCTTACAAGGAATGTCTCAAGAACCACGCCGCCACCTTGGCGGCCACGCCGTCAACGACTGAGGCGAGTTTATGCCCTTCCGCACCTCCATCTCCACCGACCCCACCTCGCTAAAATGCGCCGCCTGCGGCTGCCATCGCAATTTCCACCGCCGCGGGCCGGAAGACCCACCACCACCCTCCACCGCCTAACACGTCATCGAGTACCAACCGCAGCACCGCCACCCCCCCTCCGGTGCTACTGTGCAGTCCAAATTCAGCATCTCCGCCGCCGATCTCCTCCGCCTACCACTCATCAGCACCCCACATGCTCCTCGCTTTCAGTGCCGCGCAGTCCAATGTTTGAGTCGGCAGAGGCGTTTTCAAGGAATTAGAGAGAGAGAGAAAGAGAAACAACTTGAAGGGCAGTTTGGTCTTTTAACATGGAGACACCTCACCAAAAAGTCAAAAAGCCAAAAAGCCAAAAAGCCCTTCCCAAATCAGGCTTTTTAGTCCCGGGCTAAAATAGCCAAAAAAGTCAAAAAGTCAAAAAGCCAACACACTTCCCAAACGGAGGCTGGTGTGTTTGATCGGGCGGACTGGATAAGGGGGGATTAGAATCCATCGGACTTGAGTCCTAGGACTGTGAATCCCCCGGACTATTTGGTCGGATTGGATATGTATCCTGTGTTTGTTTTTTCATGGGATTAGATGTCTGGAAAGGACTATTTTTAGTGAATCCAACGTTTGGTTGGACGGATTGGATAGGATAAATGAACAAAAGACTATTTTGCCCTTTTTCAATTGTTTACTAAGTAATAGCAATATTAAACATATCTTTAATATTTTAATTATTTTTAATTAAATAAATTTGTTTTTTTTAAATTAAATAAATAAAATATCAATAAAATTTGTTTTAAATCATTACTGTATAACAAATCATTATTTTTTTATACATGCAAAACTTTACTGTGTTTGTTTATTTACACAATTAAATAAATTTATTTTTTTACACAATTAAATAAATAAATAACCACTAAATTTGTTTATATTATTTTTTAATTAAAATTTTAAATAAAACACCTATTACAATTTAAATAATGAAATTAAATAAATTATAAACAAAATTTTAAAATAAAACATCAATAAAATATCTATAAAAAAATTATTTTAAAAAATTAAATAAATAAAACATCAATAAAAAGTTAAATAAAATTATTTTATTTTTAAATTGAGACATTTAAATTTTATTGAATTTTATTAAATATAATACATAATTAAATAGTAGAGGGTCAAAATGGTCATTTTCGCATCTAATCCCAACAGTGGATAGTCCCCCACTTTCTGTCCCACCCCCCTCCCAGGACACAATAATCCCCCATATGGGGGACATGGAGTCCGCTAGGACATGGAGTCCGGCGGACTAAAAAAAAATCAAACGACGGATAAGGAGCACTATTTGAATTAATCCAAATAGTGGATAGTCCCCCCCTTAATCCCCCCAATCAAACACACCCTGTATAATATATATAAAGCAATGGTAATATATACATGGCAGTGGGACTGAATAATGCTGTTGAGTCTGTAGAAATCTATTACGAATTTTGTGTTGATAATTTAAATCGTTTAATGTGTAAAATTATATGTCTGTAAAAAATCGCATTGATCAGATATAACTATTTCATCGGATTAGTTTTCTGTCAACTGTTTATTTTTTTACCATTTATTTTTTTTATACAAAACTAATTTAATCACAAAACTATTGATATTCCATCAATGTAAATTTTTATATGTATATAATATTCAACGATATTTACATATTGATCAATTTAAATTATTAAAACAAAATCTATAATGAATTTCCATCACTCTAACCACACTCCAATCTCAGATCCAGTCCGATATGAGACTGAAGGGAGCCCGGCCCTCTATACATATCCCCCTACGGAGTGAGGGGACGTGTTGTCACAGCAATGCTGTGACAGCAAAATGTTGTACCGTTTAATTCATTTGTTAAAAAATAAAAAAAGAATGATGATGTGAGCCACGTGTTGTTAATAGGTTTGATTAGGTGAATGGATTTAGATGAAAAAAAATTGAGGGTAATGCTATAGTGTGCAACTTACACCTTACACCTTTTTGTGTTCACTTACACCTTACACTTACACCTTTTTTACCTTGCACTTACACCTTTTGTGTAAGTGGCACATGGTGTGCAACTTATACATTTCATTTATACCTTCCACTTACACTTACACCTTACACTTACACCTTACACTTACACCTTTTGTGTGAGTGGCCCACTTACACCTTTTGTGGGTTGCACACTTAAGAAGAAGCCAAAAATTGAATGAAATTCACGTATACTAAAAAATAAATAAATAAATAATGGGTTTGATTTGTGAAAAAAAAAATAATAGTATAAAACTCAATTTTTGTATAATTTTTATAGAGGAGAAAAATAAAAATATTGTAAAACTCAATTTTCATATAATTATTTTAATTTTTTTTCAACTAAACAAACTAATTCTTTTCTTCTTTTTTTTTTTGTTGATAAATTACAAATATACTCACTGAGGTTTTTTTTTTAAACACAAATTGTCTGTCGTGATTCTAAAATTACATCTCTCCCCTTCACCTTTCGAATTTCATAATAATTGACTCATTTTATTAATAAATTATCAAATCAATTAATAGTTTCACATGATATCAAAAATTTATTTTAATTAATAATTCAGGTACTTTTATTATTATATAGAAAAATAATTAAAATTTTTAATTTTTTTATTAATTTTATTAAATAAAAAATTCTAACAATGAGTATTTGTAATACATATTTTACATAAACCTCAAAGAATGTATTCATGTAATTTATCCCCTTTTTGTTTTTGAATATATGTGAATTACATTCAATTTTTTTTTTATATCTAAACTCATTCACCTAATCAAACCTATTAACAACACGTGGCTCATAGCACTTTTTTTTTTTTTTTTGTGTGTGTGTTAACAAGCGAATTAAACGCAGAACGGTACTGCGTTTTGGTGTGACAGCACGCCCCCTCATCCCCTACAGGTTATCTGCAAAAGATTATAAAAACATGTTTTTATTTAAGTTATATATATATATTTTGTTTGTTATTTGATATCATATCATCTTGTTTTTGTTGAATTCATGATCCTTCTTCTTTCTTCTTGGATGCTGACCATTTTTTAATTTTTTTTCATAATACTCTTTTAGTATGGCTGTAAAATATACAAAACTATTTGAGGTCAACTTGTTACAAATTTCATCTGAAATTTATTCTTTTGAGCAAGTAAACCAAATTTGAAATCATTTTAAAGATGATTAAGTTTTCAAATTTGATTGAGCAAACTATTACTACTCAACTTAGTTATATACACTATTAAAAATCAAAAATGATTTGTGGCACTAATTTCCTTAGCACTAATGCCCCTAATTTCTAATTTAGGTAATTGTTTTTTTTTTTTTTTTTTTTTACCTTAACTGTTTTTTCTGTTTTTCCTTTTTGGGAAATTTCGGGGCATTCGCGCCCCTTGTTTTCGAGCCAAGGATCAGGTTTGATAAAAAATTTAGTCAAGTTCAACTTATAATCAATTTGATTAAAACTTGTTTGAGATCAGTTTAAAAGGTTAAAAAAAAAGAAATCAGATTTAAATATATTTTAAAACTTATTATATTTTTAAATCAAATTTAAATAACGTACTACTTAACTTTGCTCATTTACAACCTTACATTTTAATCTATTAAGTAAAATAGATATAATTTTGATTAAAAAAAATGATTGTTCATCATGTGACATTGAACAACCTCTCTCCATCATTGAAATTTAATAGGTCTTGGATGATAAAGGAAGCTCGCCTTATCCTCACTTTATTCCTTTTCATAGAGGTAGTGGAAAGCCCCACTATGATCATCATCTAGATCTTTGTCTCCCTTCATCCAAATTCATCTCATTTTTCTCTTCAAAATTTCAAAGGACTCAATCATTTCCATTGGTAAGAGGAACTATTGTCAATACCCACAATTCAAAACAATGACTTAATATCAATCCATTCCCTAATTGATTTTTTTTGTATGTATGGATTATCACTAATGGAATTACACCTACTTGTCAATTTTGTAGCCATTGCCTTTGTCTATGGTTTACAATCAATGTGTGGTTTACATTATGCCATTTTATTTAAAATGGCTTATACAATTGGTGATTGAAAAAGTCACTATTATTAAAATATAAATATATAACAGATATTTATAACTTATATTACAAGAATCATAATAAGGTCATATCATTTATTGCTGAGTGTTATGATAAAAACCTACAATAATAATACTATAATAATTTGTAACAAATGAAATATATATATATAATTGTCATAACAATAGAATTGTAATATTTTGGATTGTGGTTTACTATAGCACCTCATAACTTTTACCAAAATAAATTGTAACTTAACATTATGTTGGGTCATAACCACAAATCCATAACTTGCTTCTAATCCTAGCGTAGATAATTGTAACCTTTTTTCACAAAACTCATAAGGATAACCACAATTTATCATATAACCTTTGAGATTCAATCACAAATGATTACATAATTGATTCAGCAACCGCAAGATCGTAACAAAAGTAACTTAATTAATTATTTAATGAATTCCAGTCGATTCTATTTGGACTTTATTTATTTTTTCTTTTTTATTTTTGGCCCAATTAGACAGAAGTTAAAATTTTTTGGACAAAAATGGCCTAATTGATTATGCAGTCTGGTTTTGTTTTGGACTTTTGCTTTTTGTACTCTGGTTGCATTATAATCACACAATTGAGAACATCTGATTTAGCATCTTCTGTTGATTATTGTTTACAATAGATAAGATTGTGTCTCTCTCTCTTTTTACACCCACAAAAAAAATAAAAATAAAAGTCTTGCATTTGTCTCTCTTTACATGCATGCATTTGGAATTCATTTATCTTACGAAATGACCACAAACTGCAAATGAGGCAACTGTACACACATTATGGAAAAGTATATGTGACTGTGATGCTCAGTTCACTCCAAGAAAAAACACATTCGGTGGCTAAATTTTCCGACTAAAAAGAATTTGGTCACTAAAAGTATAGCTTTCAGTGACTAAAAAAGAATTAATAGCCAATTGTGAAGCTTTTTGGCAACTAAACAAATTTAGCAGCCAAAAGTCCACAATTGGCGACTAAAAATAAGTTTGGTCGCCAATTATATGGGTTTTACTGACAAAAACATTTTTAGTAGCCAAAAGTATAATTTTCGCCGACTAAAAAAAATTTAGTAGCCAAAAAGTCAACAATTGCCGACTAATTATAATTTTGGTCGCCAATTATGTGGGTTTTACCGACTAAAACATTTTTAGTAGCCAAAAGTACAGTTTTTGCCGACAAAAAAAAATTTAGTAGCCAAAAAGTCTACAATTGGTGACTAATTCTAAGTTTGGTCGCCAATTATGTGGGTTTTACCAACTAAAACATTTTTTAGTAGCCAAAAATAAGTTTTTTGGCGACTAAAAAAAATTTAGGCCTTGTTTGGGAAGACTAAATAAGTGCACTTTTTGTCTTTTTGGACAAAAAAATTGAGGTTGAAAATATGGATGTTTGGGTTAACTTTTTGACTTTTTATGGAAAAATGTGTAATAAAAAATTGTGAAAATTGGTTTTTCGAGGAAAATTTGAATTGGGAGTTGTGCAGCCGTAATTGTTGACTTTTGGTGAATAGTGATAACTTTTTAACTTTTTGAGTAACTTTTTGGCTTTTTGGCTTTTTGGGGTATTCCCAAACTTGGCCTTAGTAGCCAAAAAGTCTACAATTGGCGACTAAAAATATGTTTAGTAGCGAAAAGTGGTCTTTTTAAGCGCGAAAGTCTCTTCGCCGACCAAAAATATTTTGGTCGCTAAAAGTTAAATTTTTATTTTTATTTTGCTACTAAATAATTTATTTTTACATAAATTATGTCAATTAAAATAATTATGTATATTACATATATATAAATAATATATATTACATATACAATCATGTGGTGTTACGCTGGTGTAGTGGGGAGTATGTGGTGCATAAGACTTATGCTGTGAGAGGTCAGTGGTTCGAGTCTTTACAAGAGCGGATGCAAAGCTTAACAATGAATTATTTTTTTTCACGGATAAAGCTTTTGGCGACTAAAAATGTTGGTCGCCGTTTGGTAGCTTTTGGCGACTAAAGATTTTGGTCGGCGATTCCTTGACTATTGGCGACTAAAACATTGGTCGGTGAATGTATGATTTTAAAGAAATATAATTGACTATTGGTGACCAAAATTTTCGTTGCTAAAGACTTGCTTTTTGCCGACCAAAGGTTTTTTAGTCGGCAAAACCTTTCCCGACAAGTTTTTGGCGACAAATGTAGCGACCAAATTTTTTTGTCGCAGAATGGCTTTGGCGACCAATATTTTGATAGCTAAAAGTGACTTTTTTTTTTGTAGTGGTTCCATCAATTTAGAGCTCATTTGGGATATGGATTGACTTTTTAACTTTTTGATTATTTTAGTTTTGAGACTAAAAAGTCTCGTTTGTAATAGAATTTTGACTTTTTTTATTTTTGTGAGAGAAAATATGAAATAACTATAAGTTGGATGTGATATTTTATCTTATTTGACTAAAATAGCATATTTTGTCTTATATGATTATTTTAGTCCCAATGGAACATCCCAAACGAGCTATTTATTTAGCAACAGTTAAATTTTTAGTTTTTTTTATAAATTGAGTTTTTTTTTTTTTTTGTTTTTTTAACTTTTAAGATATGTGTAGTCTAAAAGGACTTAAAAATTCTAAAAAAATATAATTTAAAAAAAAAATCATTAAAAACAAATCAAAAAACCCCCCCAAAATAAAATTTTTGCTTGGATTGAGTTTTCTAAAACACTTTTTAGAAAATTTTACTTTCTTATTTTTTGTATTTTTTTTTATTTTTACTGAATTTGTTTAATATTTTAAGTAATTTTTTTAATTTTTAGACACACCTAACATAAATATACTTAAAAAGTATAATTTTTGTGAAAAAAATTCTTAAAAAATTAACTAAATACTAAAAATGCAAAAAAAAAAAAAAAGAGTATATTTTCGTATTTTTGTGTATTTATTAATTTTTTAAAATATTTTTTCACAAATATTTTACTTTTTAGATACATCTAAGTAAGATGCATCCAAAACAGAACAAAAATGTTTAAAATTTTAAATATATTCATTAAAAACAAAAAAATACGAAAAATAAAAAACTTAATTTTCAAAAAAACTTAATTCAGAAAACTCAAACCAAACACATTGAATAATAATTTTTTTTAGTAGACTTTTTTCAACTTTTTTATATTTTAGTTTTTAGGTCCCTCCAATCTATAGGGGTTGTTTAGGATGACCTAAATAAGTGTACTTTTTGTCTTTTTACGAAAAGATGTGCAGAAAAGTAGAGAGATGCTTAGTAGGATCTAAGTGAAAATTTTGAATTTTTTGGGGGGAAAAAATTTCTAAAAAAAAACTCTAGGGTTTGACCTTTATAACAACATAAATCATAAATTTTTAATTTTATCAATTAAAATTCTAATCTTTTAATTTATTTTCAATCTAAATCATCTGCTTATTTTTGTTATGTAAAACCAACAAAAAAATTATAATTTAATTATTAAACTCAACGAAAATTGATATTTTAGAAATTTTGGAATTGTTTGGGATGATCTAAATAAATGCATTTTTTGACTTTTTTTCAATGCTAAAACACATTTTTTCCTTCAGTTTTACTTAATGGAAATATGTGAATGTTTAATTGAAAATAAATCAAACTATTAGAATTTAAATTGACAAACTTAAAAATTTAGAGTTTATTTTATTATAAGAATCAAACTCTGAGTATTTTTTTTTGGTTCGTAATTTCTCTTTTTTAAATTAAGGTCTCGTTTGTCAATTATATATTTTAATCAAAAAGTCAAAAAATCATTATAAGTTGTCATATTACTCTTTTTATTTTTTTGTATATCTTTTCGTAAAAAGTTAAAAAATTATTAAAATAATTTATTTCCAAACGAGACCAAAGATGAAAAAAACACAAATAAAAAAGCAATTATCAAATACACAATTAAAGACGTGTACATTCAGCTCTTTCAAAGAATTGATAATTCATGAGATCAAAGTACAAAATTGTCTTGTTTAAAGTGTCTATTTTAAGCTGACAGAGAATTGCCTCACTATAAAATGTGTTTGTGTGCTTGTATATGTCTCCTCCCTTGAAATCAGTCCATATCCTGTAATAGTATCAGTATTGTTTGATCAGTGAACCCAAACAGAGACTTTTGTAATGTCTATTTCAACCATGTATAAATTGTTTGGTTGTCTACCACTTTATTTAGGCCAGATGTTGGAAATGGTCTGGCCCATAACCAAACATGCTTACAAGTTTTTTTTTTTTTTTTTTTATTTGAACGTTAAAAAAAGATGCTCTGAGTCTGAGGTGTTATTACTGCATCCATGGGCTCAAACCTTGGAGTAACCAGTTGCCGGCCTGATTTAACCCAACCCATAGGAAGAGACCCACCACCGAGGCACTAATGGAGCTCAACCACCTGCCATAAACGAGTTCAGATTTCAATCGGAGTACAATGCGAGGTCTCCGTAGAGAGTCAGCTGCAAAACAACAAATTGAGCCCCCAAGATTCAAACTTGGGTCACACCTATGGAGAGAAATGCCTTCTTCACTAAGTCACCACCCCGGTGGTAACATGCCTACAAGTTTGAGTTCTATCAAAATGTTAGGTAAAGTTTGGTAATGAAATGATCATTTATTAAATTATTTATTTTTATGTTTGGTTAACTAAAAAATAATAAAAAAATTATAATGTAAATGACATCGTCATTTATCATTTTAAGAAAATGATCATTTTATAAGAAAACTTAAGTAATGACCATTCCAATAAACTAAATGGAACATTAGAGCTTGCTTGGACGGATGAATTTCTAATCAAGGGATTTCATATTGAATTTTACAAAATTATTGGAGTTAGTTATTATAGATGAATAGAAAAATTATAGTATAAGATTTTGAATAACTATTTTTATATAATTATTTCAGATTCATTATGATAAAGATTTAATTCAATCTTAAAATCCATAGGTAAATACTATTAAAGATCGTGGTTGTAGTTGTTAGTGAATATAGTATATATATATATATATTATATTCACCATATTATAATTAGGTTTTACCATATTAGGATAATTTCATAGTTTTTTTTGCTCACTCTTACCTTGCCTATGTATAGGTCTCTTCATTGTATCGTAAGATATACAATATTGAATATACACAATATAATATTCTCTTTCTCTTTTTCTTTCTGTCTTAGATATTATAACATGGTATCAAAGTTAAGTTAAGTACCTAATAATTTAGCTTCACCGGCGAGCGACAACCTTGCCTTTGCCACCCACCGGATCTCAATCCATTTATACAACATTATTCAATAAACAGAGATTCTTTTTTCTCTTCTCTCTCCATACAATTATTTTAATATGATATCAGAGTTAGGTTAAGTACCTAGTGATTTAGTTTCACCGGCGGATGGCAACCTTGCCTTTGCCGCCCGCCAAATTTCAATCCATTACGCTGCTATACTTTCCTTTCAATATCGTTTCGCGGTGATCTCTTCTTCTATCCGCTAATTTCTCTATGTTCTTTTATCACGGACCAAAGTTCCTCGAAGTTTTTCTGCGGCGCCTACTTTTTCAACGTCGCCAAACTCCATCCTTGATCGCCATTACCAGCCAATTTGTCAGCACCTCACACCTTATCGAAGCTACCTTGTTTCCTCTCCAACTTCTTCGCTTCTCTATTGTCTTCAACAAGGTCCCTAACCACTATTATTTTTCAAACCCAATTCTCTTTCTTTTTCTAAAGCTACTGCTAGCTTTCTCTCTCTTCACCTTTATTTTATTTATTTTTATATTTTTCTAATTAACAAAAAAAAAAATTTACTCGCAATTCTTTTTTTTTTGTGTGTTCGCGCTCTTCTGCTCTCCGTTAGTTCTTTATCTTTCAACCTCAAATAGGTTTATATCTTAAAAACTATTTGAGTTTGAGGATGGGTAATATACCTATATCATGGTATGCATGGTGATACACCAAGCAAACCACCCAAACCGCCTCTTGGAGCACCACTTAAACCGTCCCCTAGCGCACCACCAAAGTCGCCCCTTGGCGTATCATCCAAGCCATCCCCTTGGCGCACCACCTTAGCGCATCATCCAAATTGCCCACTTAGCGCACTCCCTAAACCGCTCCCTTGGCATATCATCCAAGTTATCCATGGCCACATGGTTCTTTTTTGGTTGAGACTTCTACTCCCGGCTTCCTTTTCAACGGTCCAGCACAATCTCACCGAAAATTGTCTCCCGGTATTAGTTCCGACCAGTTTCTTCAACGGTTCAAAATGACCTCACCAAAAACTATCTTTCGGCATTAGTTCCGACCAGTTTCTACAACGGTCGAGCACGACCTTACCAAAAATTGTCTTTCTATATTTTCTCCGGCCCTATTCTTACAACTCTTTAACACAATCATAAATTGTTTCCCAGCATTACCTCGGCTGCTCCTACAACGGTCTGACATGACTGTATATAAACTACCTTCCTGTATTATTATTTTTATTTTATTTTATTTTCTCCATTTTTTCTTTTCAAATTCCAATTGGTCTCTTTACAACCACTTAAGTTTGAGGGCGCCTGTTAGTGAGTATGGTATCATATATATATTTATATATTATTAAAAGTAGTATTTTTTTTCATGCTTAGGTGGAATATTGTAAGGGATTATTTATTTTTTTTTAAAAGAGTCATGTCAGTATGTATTTTCTTAATTACATATAGAGTTATGCACAATTCCAAATTTAATTTAAATTATACCAACTTTATCTATTTTATATAGACTCTACTTGACAAATATTTCTTTTCCATATATTTTTTATGATAAATTGAAATAAACTACAAACTCAATACCAATTTTGTGTTTTACGTTTTTTTTTTCTTAATTCTTTCAAGAGTATTAGGATTTTTTTTTTAACACTAAATTGTCTCTTCTTTTTTTTTCTTATTTTCCGTGCATTATTCTATAGTCAATATCAATTATATATTATGGATTTGTCATTTAAATTTTATAGTGATTTTATATATGAAATTGTACTTCTTTTCCTACATTATTTTATATAATCATAACTCACAGGAGGAAAAACCTTCACAATAATGAAACTCTCGAAGAACCTCTAAAGTTTGGATTTACTGTTTGAGTTACTTTTTCAATTGTTGAATAGTAAGTTCTTTTATGTTTTAACATCATATTACAGATAATTAATCACTTCACACACTGAAATGTATCTATCATTTGGATGTTTTCATTATTTTTTCTTTTTGGATTTAGATATTGTTATGTGATTTTTTTTTGGTTAGTCATGGTTTAATTTCTTTCATATAATTAATATTTTAATTTAATTAAGAGTGTTTATCTTACAATCTTATAGTTTAATATATATATATCATATAAAATCATTATATGATAATCCAACTACAACATATTTATATTTAATTTTTTAAATAAATTTTATATAATTTCTTTTTCTACATATTTTTATTTCCCAAATGAATATAAAAGAAAAATAAATAGCTAGAATTACTTTCAATTTTATGTTATTAATTATTCTTCTAATTTAACTATTATTTTTAATCAAAATGAGTATTTTCTTTACTATTTTATAATTTAATATATATCATACAAAATTATTATATGATAATTACACTTTTATAATATGATAGAATTAAAATTATCAAAATATACAAATAATTTAACTAAAATTAATGTATTTATATATATATACAAGTAACAATTTTATAAAACGATAGCGTCAATATTATCAAAATAAATAATTAAAATCATACTTTAATTTTAATTAAAATTACCAAATATTTTTTGAAAATATATATATATATTACACATGCAAAAAAAAAAAAAAAAAAACGAAATATGGTGGGGGAAAAAATAGCGCGTACTTCTAATATATATTTTATATTCACCATATATATTAGATGTTGTAATTAGGTTTTACAATATTAGAATATTTTCATAATTTTTTTGTTGTCTACTCTTACCTTGCCTATATATAGACATCTTCATTATATAAGATACACAATATTTACACATAATATAATATTCTTTTTCTCTTTCTTTCTCTTAGATATTGTGAATGTTTGGGAAATTGTTATTTTGGGCTTTTTTGGGAATGGGTGAAAAACGCAAGGTTTGGGTTTTTGATCAAATAGCAGGTTGCATTTTTCCTTTGGCTTGGGAAGTTGAAATAGTAAGTTCACAAATTACATAACTACCCTCAATATTCACAAAAAGTAAGTTTGGGTACAATGTAATTTTTTTAGTTGGGTGAGAGTATTTTAGTCATTTTAGTGTGATGTGACACCATAAATGAATATTATTCCAAACAAAAAAGTAACTTTTTACCAACTTCCCAAATCACTCCCAAAAAGCTTGGTTAAAAGCAAAAAAGCTGATTTTTACCATCTTTCCAAAATACCACTTTAGTAGGTTTTTTTAGTTTTTGATTATTTTAGGAGGTTAAAATTTTTGTGTTTGGGAAGATAATTGGGTTTTTTTGTAGTTAGATGTGATATTTGTAAGAGAAAAAGTGAAATGATTATAAATTTGATGTGACGTTTTGTTTGGATTTATTTTTTTTATTTTTTAACCAATTTTGTTTTTTAATGTTTTTTTAGCAAAAAAACAAAAAAACACACTTCCTAAACACCCCATTATAACAGTGGCTTTAAATTTATTATAGGTTTTACAACGGCAGGGTTTTGGAGTCGATAGAGACATTCTTATTAAATATATAGTTGAGTTGTAAGATTATAAACTTTGTAATCTTTATTGCCCATGGTAAATTTGATCTTCCACACCTTCACGGACATAAATACGTTGTAAAATTGTGTTTACCTTGCGTTTTATTTGATTGATTAATTTTTTTTCCCTTTTTTTGAACTGTTTTGGCCTATTTTGGGAAGTTGATAATAATCAGTTTTTTGGTAAAAAACTGCTTATAAACAGCTTATAAGCAGCTTTTTTGTGGATTGAAATTATTCAATTATCGCTTAACCGTATCACCTATCCTTACTCAAACCTTGATTCAAATTTAAATAGAAAACATTCAAAACCCCACTTCACTCTTTGACTCAGATTCGAGTCCTCCTTTAATTTGTGTAGTTTTTGATTAGTTAAGTGAATATAAGATTTTAAAAAATAAAGAAAATAAGCGCATTATACTTTTTACTGAACAATAAGACTATAAACTCAGAGTAAAGAACTTATAATTTGTTCCAAAAAAAAATGAATTAATGTTTTAAATTCATTTTATCTATGAATCTCATATTTTATCAATTTAATTTCTATCACATAAATACATTCAAAATAAATTATGAATTGAATGGGTAAATTCATAACAATTTTTGTTTATTAAATTATTGTCTTATGGATTGTCTGATTGTCTACCACTAAGGACAGATATTGGAGATGATGTGGCTCACAGACAAACAAGGTACAGGTTTGAGTTCTATCAAAATGTATTATTCATGTTGAGAGGTGTCCAGTTTTTTTGACTCAAATTTATATTAAAGTTGTTTTGGTAATAGGTTAAAATGGTTAAAAGGTCCAAAAAATTATTAAAAAAATGTCAATTTTAAGTTTTTTTATCCATCTTTTTATAAAAAGTCTAAAAATCAATTAAAATAGCTAATGTTCAAAACAATTTTAATCAAATTTATATTAAAGTTGTTTCGGTAGCATGTTAAAATAGCTAAAAGGTCAAAAAATTATTATAAAAAAGTCAGCTATTTTAAAAAAAAAATTTACACGTATTTTTGTAAAAACTCTAAAAATCAATTAAAATAGCTAATTCCCAAAATAATTTTAAGAGTATCTCCATCAAATAAGTTAAAATTTTATTATATTTTGACTTAAAAGTTACTTTTTCTATTTGGGCGACACGACTTTTCAAATACATTGTCCAATAAACTCTCTCTATTTTTTTTTATATTATTTAAATATTATTTTTATTCATTTTAATTATAATTTTTTTTATAAACTCAACCCAATTAATTTTAAAATATGAAAAAATAATATTTTTTAATATTTGACTAGATGAGAAACCACTACTTACATTTGTTGAGCCAAAATTACCAAAATTAAAATGATTAACTTGATAGTTAATTTGATGGAAGTAAAATTTAATAATTTACTTAATATTTTAATTAAACAATAAAAATAACTAATTTAATAAAGATGCTCTAAGTTTTATCCCTTTTTCCTATATTTGTTTAAGGAAAAAGCTTCAGACCCCCAGTGGGGGTACTGGGGGTCACACGTGATTGGTCCCAAAAAAAAAAAATATATTTTTTTTTTTTTTATGCTTTCGGCCACCCCCATGATGCCACGTCACTGGGGGTGCCACCCCCAGTGGGGGTCCGAATCACTGCTCTTTGTTTAATTTAAAGCCCCATCAAATATGATGAGAATTTTTAAAAAAAGAAATGGAAAATGCTAGGTTTCATGAAAATTTTTTATGAAAACCATCTGCACCGTTGGATCATGAGACACATACCTGATCTAACGGTGCAAATGATTTTCATAATAATTTTCATGAAAATTTTCACGAAACTTAACATGACCCAAAAGAAATTGAATAAAAAGGGTTTTTGCTATGGAGAGTGATGGGGCTTAACTACTCACTTTTAGTGCAGTGGATTCTCATTGGAAGCGCACACGACACGTTATTAGTTTAATCAAACGGGCTGGGTTGGTCTTCGGTCCACCATTTGGATTGAAAGGTCTAGTCCGACTTATTAGACTTATTTTTAGATTTTTTTTTTAATAATTTAAATTGTTTATATTTTAAAATTTATCGTGTACATTATTCTTGTAAAAAAATCATGCCGATCGAATAACGGATACTATATATTCAGATCACTTTTTTATGAATCGTTAATTTTCTTACTATCTATTTTTTTAGACAAAAGTGATCTGAAAATATAGTATTCGTTATCCGATCAACGTGATTTTTTATAAAAATAATGTACTCAATAAATCCTAAAATATAAACAGTTCTGATTATCGAAAATGACCCAAAAGTGGGCCCAATAAGCCGAACTGGATCGGATTGTCCCAGATCTGGATTGGAGACAGTCCGGACCCTAATAAAAAATGCTAGAAATCTCAAAATTTCTACCAAATGTCTTTATATGAGTGTGAAACCCACACATTTAATAAAAATTTTGATAAATTTTTTTGAAATCTGTATGATTATTCTAGTTTAATGGTAGAGTACATTCTTGATAATTGTTTCTTTATGTCTAGATTGTGAGGAGTCTCAATTAAATGAATGATTTAATATATTTATTATTGTCTAACCCGAGATGTGGATAAAGGTTTTACTTAAATTTTTATTGAAGTCTTAGTAAAAAATCTAAATCAGGATTAGAGATAGCCTAACAGTAGACCTAATCAAAAAGTGAACAAAACAAACTTCTTTGGTTTGTATTTGTAAATTAATGATAGCATGAGGAACTAATCAAATGATACTTTTTACTTGGGACAAATTTTGATGTGATTTGGATTTAGCATACAAAGTCATGCTTTTTAAGACAATGAAAATGATGCAATCTAGAATGCCTTCAAATTTTTATTTATTTATTTATTTAGGTAGGCAACAGAAAGGGGTTTTTTTTTTTTTTTAACATAAACCTACATGAAAATTTTTCAGGCCATGTGAATGATTTCGGGCTTGTTTGGTTTGTTTTTGGGAGAGTTGTTTTTGAAAATTTTTTTGGAGAGAGAGTTTAAAAAAATTTTTGGTTTGTTTGGTTGTATATTTTGGAAGAATTGTTTTTTTTGGAAGTTTGGGATGATTTGATATTTTGGGAGAATTTGAGTAGATGTGTGTGAGAAAAAAAGTGATTGAGAATGAGAGAGAAGAGAGAAAAAGTGATTGATTGATGTGTAAGAAAGAGAAAGTGATTTTGAAAATTTTTTGAGAAAAACTCAAACTAAACAATTTTTTAAATTTTTTTTATAAAACTCATCTCCCAAATGCAAATCAAACAGATGTCGGCATGAATTACTTTCTTCAGCAAGGGGGAAGAATTTAAATTGGCAAAACAATATTGAACTTAAGCCCAGTTTGGCAATTTCTAAATAAATTGCTTTTGGTTTAAAAACTTAAAGTAAAAAGTATGTTTACTTTTTGGGGAATTTTGTGTAAAGACAACTTTACCGTTAGTAATTTAAAAAATTTCACAAAGTCTTTTTTTTTTTTTTTTATGTTAATAAAGATTGTACGCCATTATAATAGTTTCTCACAAAAAAGAAAAAAATTTCAAAGACCCTAAAAACTTTTTCCATAACCGAAACATAACTTTTTGTAATAATTACCAAATAAATAAATTTTCTTAGATTCTAAAAATAAAATAAAAAATTCATTCATGTGAGCCCTTTAAATGTTGTAAAAGTCACAATAGTCACGGACCCCTTTAAATGTTGTAAAAGAGACAATAAAAGTTGGAAAATAACAATTCAGTGTGAATTTTTTTTAAAAAAAATTCAAATTAATGGTAAAATTTATGAACTTTAATTATTAAAATGTTAAACTTTTTCATCAATCTATAATTATTTTTGAAAACACAGCATAAGTTTCTTATTTAGTCACATTTTATTTAAATGTAAAAATATTTTTTAAAAAAAATACAGCTTACTTTTTATTTTAGAAATTGCTTGTTGACTAGAAATAGAAAAGTTCTTACATGACTTGAAATATAAATTCCCACCGTTTATACATTTTTTTAGTAATACTTAATTTTAAAATGTATTAATAATAATGTGGTAAGGAATGAGCTGATTCTTAAACAAATTAACAATTAACTTTGGTTGAAACCTATCTAACATAGAGTTGGACAACATTATTCGGGTATGTAGGACTCATTACGGATCCTGTCAATCATTCGAGTCATTTATTTTTTAAATTACTTTGTGTAAATCATCCACATAAAAATCAAGTCGATTTAACTAAATTACATAACTTTATTACTTTTGTCTTCGAAAAAATGAACGACAATAATGATTTCGAAAATAGATCATATAGTTTTTGAAAACAAATGTGATAAAATTATATAGGTACAAAAATCATATCGACTTAATTTTTTTATATAAATAATCTACACAAGGTGTCACAAAACATAATGTCTGGCTGAAATGATTAAAACGGGACTTATAATGGGCCTACAGCCCAAACAGTGCCGTTCAACTTCATATTTTTATATCATATTATGATTATCATCTCATATGTTATAATTATATTGATTAAATATATCCTACCATTTATATTTGTTACTATTATAAAAATAACACATTATATAAACATAATCATTAAGTTATAATATTATTATTCTTATTCAATCATATTAAATGGTAATTTTTTCAGGAGGGGCACACCCAACCAACCAATCTCCACGAGTAATTGTCATGGTCTTGAAATTTCGTTATTGCTTCCTCCCCTATGTTCAAGAGGGTTGTTAGCAATGAGAGAGTGGCGTTTCCTCTGTTGCCAACCCAACAACTCAAAATCAAAATTTAAACTCTTGGTAGCGTTCAATTCATTAGAATAAAATGAAATAAATAATTATTTTATTAAAAAAAATTATTTTTACATTTGGTTTGATTAAAATAATAATAAAAAAATACATTACAAATAAAAATTAGGAAAAATTACTCTTCATAGGATATTTTTTTAAAAAAATATTACAAAATAATGAACAAATTTATGATTTTAGTTATTATTATTTATTTTTATTTTTTTTTGAAACCCACTAACATGTAATTGTCCTAAAAAAGATATACAATTCTATTTCATAACATTTCACTTAATCAATTATAGCATTTAGTGATGATGGTACAAGACATTATTTATTTATTTATTTATTTATTTATTTTTAATATTCAAATGGCACAAGACATTGGAAGAATGGATTGTGGTGTCTTAATCAATGTGTCCACCACTTCAGACCCCAGAAGAAGAAGACACACTAGTTAAAGATTCATTTCATTTACCATATTTTCGAGGTACAATTTTAGGTCAATCAGAGGAGAGTGGTGATGATCATGATCATGCTTCATCCACTTATTTTTGGTACCCCTACCTACATACATGCAATCCATACTCACAGTTTCAAGCCCACAGTTTAGATTTTTAGACCCAGAAATGGTTTTTGCATCGTGGGTGAGTGGGCGGATGGGTGAATTCTTCCCACAAAAAAATCTACCAAACACTGCTGGTGATGGAAATAATGATTTCAGTCTTCTCCCTCTTGTCACTTTCTCGGGAAATTGCTTGTTTTTACTTGGGAAAATCACATCTCAAGATTGTTTAAAAATTAATTATCAAATCATAAATAAAAAAAATTTAATTTTAATTTTTAATGTCTGTAAAATTTACCATTAATTTGAAAATATTTTTTTAAATAAAACTTTCCTTTTTTCTTTCCCTCACTTTAAAGGTTGGTGAATATAACTCTCTTTTCTTATTAGTTCTTTCACTAAGGTTCACTATTTTAAGTGGGTAAATTGTGTGAACCTCAATGGAATAATCAATTAAGGAGGGGTATGTTCTATTTGCACACTATGAATCCTTTCATTTCACATAAGAAAAATGACTTAGACCCCCAGCTGGGGGTGCTGGGGGTCGTCCCTGATTGGTGCAAAAATAGGTTTTTTTTTTTTTTTTGGATTTTAGCCAACCACACGCTGTCACGTCACTGGGGGTGGCAGTGGGGGTCGTCCGTATTGGGAGTCGGTAGCATTGTTGTTTCACATAATTTTTAAAATTTTTAAATTTTAACTGTATCCTTCAAACAAAATATTGTCAAGGATAATCGTATTACACTTTCTTCCCAAACCACCACCATCTACTGCCACCTCTTCCCAACCCCACAACCGTGACCCCCTCTCCAATCCTTCACCACCATAAACACCCCCCCCCCCCCTCCTCCCCGCCCCCCTTCCCTTATAACTATGAAGAATAAGATGAGAATGGCTGAATTTTTAAATTTAAAAAAGGAAATGGAGCAGGATGCAATAAAGAGGGACGAGGAGACAAGTTTGGAAGGGATGACGGTGGCATAGGTGGTAATTGACGAATTAGGATTAAGATTAAGATTTGATGGACGAAGGTAAGAAATATTATAAAGATTAAATAATATGAACTAAGTAAAAATAAAATATTAAAATTGTGCAACAAAGAAATAGCGTGTGGAACATGGAAGAGGGTAACGTTGACCCATATCCTTGGAAGGGAAGAATAAAATTTGAGTGAATGGGGGGTACTAATGCAAACCATAGTCCACTAGGTTAATGTACTCGGAAATAATTTTATTTTCACACACATAAAAGGGCTGTTTAACTTAAATTCAAAGTTCCATCATAAGTACAAAGTAAAAGCAATGCTCATGAATAAAAGCTTGATTGATTTGAATTTTGATACCAATTCAGAACACAGTAGGTCAGTGCGTCCTTGTTTATTTTGCACTTGGACTTAACACTGCCAGTGTTAAAAAAAAAAAAAAAACGCAATGGCTTTTCTTCAATCCGATTAGAGAGATGTTATTGAATTTTGTGGATTCATTTTTTGGTTTTATTTCAATGATTTGAATCGTTCACAGTTTAGAATTTGTCGAGTATATCAGTCCTGTAAAAAAATCAAATCCATCGGATAATGGCAACTATATGTTTAGATCAACTTTGTATGACAAAAAGTGAATAATGAGAAAATAAACGATTCATATAAAATTGATCCGAACACGTGGTTTCTGTTATCTGATCGACTTGATTTTTTTGCAAAGATGATGTACTCGATAAATTCTAAAATGTGAACGATTTTAATCATCAAAATGGAACCCAAAAGGAAGCTTACTGGGCTAGACCGGACAATTCAGTCCGTAATCGGACTAGAGACAATCCAATCCCTAAAAAAAATTAAAAAACATAATAAAAACCATAAAAAAAAACAAACCAAACAAAAAACAATGATGGATCTAAATAATGGATCTAAATACTTTTTGGGTGTGAGGACCATACATTGTTTCTTAAGTATTTTTTGTGATTTATTTTTCAATTCTGATCAGTGCCTCGAAAAAAAGGGGGCACGAATGCCCCGAATTTCCCAACAAGGCAAAAGAAAAAAAAACAAAAAAACAAAACAAAGTTACCAGTTTTAGAAATTAGGGGCATTAGTGTCCAGTTTTTTAGTGCCACAAAACATTATTCTTTATTTTTTTATTTTTTGTATATAGTATTATTAATAGATACGTCTTATCAAAAAAGTTCAACAAATCTGGGTCAGCTCAGCCCAGTCCTAAAATATATGGGTTACACTTGGGTCTATTGGCTTTTCAAAGCCCAATCCATAGTCCACATTTTTTTATAAAAAAAAAATAATGTTATGCTTTCCATTCTAAGAGCTTTCAAAAACCTAAAATTGTACTGGTAAATGTTAATTAATGTGTTAGTATTTTTCTCTTAATTTTTCTTGTACATATAGTTTATTTGGGTAGAGAAGTATAAATGATTGACAAGTTTGTATATCAACCTAATTCGAATATACTTTTTTCATAGTGACCTTTTCTCTCATTTTCAATTTAATTTAACGACATAATTAATGTGATTTTGTATTTAAATAAATAAAGTGCAATTTTTATTTTTATTTTTTGGTTCGTTATCAAATATGCAAATTTAATTGTGGTGATGCATTTTAAAATATTACATTATAATTTTTTTATTTTTTTGAATTTGATAAAAATCTCAAAGTAGGGCCTTGGCCCAAATGGGTCATGCCCCACGCTAAGCCATTAGTTCACATGTTTCAGCCCATGGGTAAAACTTGGACTTTAGGATGTACATGGGCGGCCCTGATCCAAGTCCATTAACATGGGCCTAGAATTTAAGGGCCAGGTTCACCCATTGCTGAGGCTTATAACCTTCACACTCCAAGATAACAGGCCTGAGGTAGATATGAGTTAGCCCAAAATAGTAGGGGGATTCTATTTAAATACAAAATATGTCACAGTGTGACCAATTTAAATTCATAAATTTTAATTTTTATTAAATTCTAATATAAATTTATTAATAAAGATAATACATATTAAACCTTAAAATTTTTTTTTTTTCCTTATGGTGATCAATTATTTATATTCAAATCTCTGTATTTTCTTTCCCAATAGATCAAAGTTATTTATTCTTCCTCTTCTTCTTCTTCTTCTTCTTCTTCTTTCTCTTCATGCTCCCTCCAAAACTCCAATCTACCCTACCAAAACTCACCATCATCATTAATATCATTGTTTTTTATTATTTTGAAATCCTAAACCCTAGAAGAAAGTTTGAAGAAAATCAAGTAATTGATGAGAGTAATAATTAAAATAATTTTTTAAAACAACTCATCAAAATGGAGATAAGTATTCATATAAAGGGGTTTCTTAATTTTTGTAGAGTACCATCAATTATTTTCTATATCGTTTTTTTAACAAAAATTAGAGGGCTTAGTAGTTAAATTAACAATGACATATTATTGGAATTGTTCTTATTTTGTCATTTAAATAGTACATTATTTGGGAACTACTCTTTCTTGTTAGTACCTGATACTTTTGTGTTTATAAGTTTAGTTTTTACTTTCCACGAGTATTCTTGTAGATAATTTATAATATAAATTTTTTTTTATGTATTGAAAAGTTTCATAATGCTTATGTAAAAGTTTGGTTTTTTTTTTTTTTTTTTTTTTTTTTCTATATTTATGATGCTTATGTGCTTATAAGTTTAGTTGTGTTTTTTTTTGCTGTATTTGAAAATTATTTTCTATATTGAAAAGTTTTTGATATAATATAGTTTTTTTAGTTTGTTTATTATTATTATTTGGGTTTACCTTAAGGGTAATTTGGAAGAAAAAAAAAAAAATAGGGTCATTACTAAAAAAATAGTGTTTTTGAATCGGCAGAGTATTTCGTCGCAAATAGCATATTTGCCAACACAAAAAGTTTTTGCGACGGTAACTCGATGGACGAAAATGGTGGGGTTAAAAAAGGTTTTTGAGTCGGCAAGTTGCCAATACAAAAAGTTTTAATTTTCTGAGATGGTAAGTTGCTGACACAAAAAATGGTTAAATGTTTTAAAAAATTTAACCCATTATTTCCTCATTAACGCTCCCAAGATTTGAGCCCACTTCATTCGGATAATTTAAACCTAACGTACCATAGTCCACTACACTACAATACGTCTTTCTAATTTTAAATGAGATATATATTATTTATAGTATATACACTCAATATTAATATAAAAGTATATGTATAATCAAATATATTTATTAAATATAATTAAGTAAATATATATATTGAGTATAATTTTTTTTTTGTTGCCACAACATCCGTTGCCGAGGCAAAAAGTTTATCTTTTGTGTCGGTAAATTCAACGAACTCAAGTAATGCTATAAAATATTAATTTTTTGTGTCAGCCAACGGTACTGACACTAAAGTTTGGTATTTGCGTCAGTAACTCTGTGCTGTCGCAAAAAGACTAACTTTTGCGATGACAAAATTTGCCGACTCAAAAGGTCCTTTATTTGGAGTAGTGGGTGAGAGTAAAATAAAATTTTAGAACCTGTTTGGTAATCATTTCGTTTTCAGTTTTCAGTTTATATTTACAAAAAATTTAAAAACTGTCATAAAAACTTGTTTGATAATTTTTTTGATTTATAAATGGTTGTCTCAGTTTGTAAATTTGAGAAAAAAACGTAAAGTCAAAAAATGAGTTTACGTTTATTTTTAAATAGAAATTTAAAATTTTGACTAACAAAATTTTTTTTTCAATTTTTTTTCCATTAATTTTTTTTTCAAATTTTTTTTTTTTCAATTAATTGTTTTTAATTATTTTTTTTTTCAATTGTAATGTGTATGATCCCATTGTCATAAATAATAAAAATAAATATAAATATTTTAGGCCTAAATAAATATATTTTTTATTTAGTTTATATTTTTAAAATTTTTCAAATATTTTGTTCAAATCAAACGCGTTTATAGTTTATGTTTTTCTAAAAATAAACACAAATTAATTTATAAAATTTTTATAAATATAAACCAAAAACGTAAACATTACCAATATTACCTAAATAATTAAATAAGATGTATTTAGAAATTGAGAATACTTAATAATTTTTTAGGCATAAATAGAATCCCCAAAATGCTGCCTCAAAATGCAAAAGTGAGAGTCAAAGCCCAATGTCCAAAATTGCATCCACAAATGAAAGAATCAGTATGAAGAATTGAAACTGCATGACCATGAGGCATTACGAAGGGAAAAAAATACAAAATAAAAAAAACTTTGTAATGAAAAGATAACACAAAATTATCATTTGAGATGTTTAAATAATAATAAACAGGGAAAAAAAAAACACAAAAAGAATGTTAGTGGAGAAATAGAACTTTGGTCAAAAAAATTATATGAGAGTTAGTTGTGTCAAAATAACATCAGAAACAATGAAATTATATAGCTAAAAAGTAGGGTGAATGACACTAATGGTTCCTATAGTTTGGGGCTTGTGTCATTTTGGTTCATGACTTTTCAATTGTGATACATTTGACTTTGAATTTTGAATCTTGTTCCAAATAAGGACAATTGAACATACAATTACTTAATTTCAAGGGCAAAATCGTCAATTTGATAAAATATAAATTAATTTGATAAAAATAAACTTTAAAACATTATTTTTGAATTTTTAAAAATTATTTATAGCTACTAAAGATAAAATTGTATAAAATTGATAAATCTTTTAGACATTTATTTATTTTTTTACCAAATTAATTTTTATTATGTATTTAGATGATGATCATGTAAAATTAATTTTTAAAAATTAATCATGTAATTTTTATTAATTTTTATCAATTTTACATAATTTTATTTTTGGTAGGTAGAAATAATTTTAAAAAAATTTTAAAATATTTTTTGGACATTTATTTTTGTCAAATTAGTTTATATTTCATCAAATTGATGATTTTGCCCTTGAAATTAAGTAATTGTATGTTCAATTGTCCTTATTTGAAACAAGATTCAAAATTCAGGGTCAAATGTGTCACAATTGAAAAGTCAGAAACTAAAGTGACACAAGCCCCAAACTATAGGGACTATTAGTGTAATTTGTCCTAAAAAATAATTAGAAAAATTATTAAAAAATAAACTCATGGTTTAAATTTTGTAACAAAATAAATTCTAAATTTTTTTATTTTGTCAATTTAAATTCAAATATTTTGATTTGTTTTTATTAAAGCAAAATTTTTGAAAAATATATATTTTAATCATTAAACTTAGGAAAAATTATTTATAAGTCCTATTAGGGAGACTTATGCTACATATGGTCCTACTAAAAAGCTTATATTCCTATAAGTCCTGTGTGAAATTTGTTGACACATTTACCCTCAATATTAGTTATTAATATCATAAATAATGGTAAAACCACATATAGGAAATTGAATATTACCATAGATCATATCTATATGAATGTGAATTTGAATTTCAAAATACACATTTGCGAAACGTAACGTGACATGTACATAAACGTAACGTAACGTAACGTGACACCTACATAAACGTAACGTAACGTGACACTTACATAAACGTAACGTAACGTGACATCTACATAAATATAACGTAACGTGCCACGTTACGTTTCGCAAACTTACTAGGTTTTTGATTTTTTAAATTGAATGTGATTTATGGTAACATTCAATTTCCTATATATGGTTTTGCCATTACAGTGTATAATAGTATATCAATACTATTTATTTACAACTTATAGGCTTTTGTGGAATACATTCCTATCTAAATAGGACTTAAAACTCTATAAGAAATTACATAGAACTTAACATAGTATAAGTGTCCGAAATAAGACTTATAAATAAGTCTCCCTTAAACTTAATGAAAATTGTCTAAATTATACATTTATATTTAATTTAATGACTAAAATATATATTTTTCAATAATTTTACTTAATGAAAGTGAACGAATGTTTTAAGTTGATAACAAATCAAAAACTTAGGCCTTGTTTGGTTTGTTTTTCATAAATTTTTTTGAGAAAAATTCTCTACAAACAAATTTTCAAGAGTAATCAAATCAAACGAATTTTTTTCAAAAAAATCTCAAAATTTTGTTTGGTTACCTATTTTCTAAAATCACTCTCTCTCTCATACACATCAAATCAATTATTTTTTTTAAAACTCTCTCTCCCCAAAACAATTTTCTAAAACCATTTCTGAAAAAAAGGCAAACCAAACAGGTTTTCATACTTTTTATCTCAAAAACTACTCTACAAACACAAACTAAATACACCCCTAATATTTAAATTGATAAAATTAAAAATTATTTTGTCACAAGATTTTGAACTTTTTTCTAAAATAATTTTTTTTGTACTTAACTTCTCCCATAGTAAATTATACTATTGTTATATTTTATCATGAAGTTTTAAAATTTGAAGTAGGATATATTGGGTTATAGGGTATATAGGAGTGTTTTGAGAAGTTGGTAAAAAGTTAATTTTTTTAATTTTTTAGTTTATTTTATTTTTTTATGCATAAAAAATATGAAAAATGATGTTACTCAAAATATATAAAAAGTTAAAAATTAATTTATTATTATTATTTTTTAACTTGCCAAAAGAACCATAGTGGGAGTTAAAGCATCTCCAGCAGCTTGGCTATTCTTTCCTTTTAGCCATAGAAGCGAGCTTGGAAGGGTAAAACATTGCTCCAGCGGACTCGCTCAAGGATCGCTACAATGGTGGTGAGCTACAGTACCTCGTCAGGACAAGCGAGGTACTGTTCATGCACCTTTTAATTTTTTAATTTATTTTTGGCTCCTGAACTTTGTTTTTGGCGGTAAAATTAATGCCATTCTGTTGATGCCATTCTGTTATTTGTATAATTTTGATAGATAACAGAAAATATTGATCAATCTTCAATGGGTTCAGAAAATATTGATGAAACAGAGAAGAAAATTTATACAGACTATTTTCTTTCTTTGTTTCTGGCTAATAGTAAAAAGTATTCATGAAAAATCAAAGATTACATCTTGCATATATTTGAAATTGTTGAATTTGGTTTAGTATTTGATGTTTCTTCGGATTTGGATAACATAGAACACAATTTAATGCTGTTGCACAATGGCCTGTCAACTGTTTGATAAAATGCTTATAAGAAACTTAGGCTACTAAAATGAAGTGAGTGATACTATATAACTGTTGATTAGTGGGTTCAAAGATTGATTTGGGTTCTTGGTCAACTCCAAACAGAATGTGGCATCCTTGATAGAAGTTTCCTTGGATCATTTGGGTTCTGTGACATATAAGGTTAATGATCAATTGGATGAAAAGGTTGATGAAGTTTCTGGAACAGAGTTTCGGGTATCTTGTATTGAACAGGTATTCTCGTAATTCCTCATTATTCAGTGACTGATTCAAAGGTTTTTTTTTTGGTTAGAAGAAATATTTTTCGAAGAAATTTATGTCTGAGAGTTGGTGAAAGTCAAAGAATATGGCCACCATTATACTGCAGATCCTATTTATCTACTTTAAATCTCATATAAACTGAGCAAACACTAGGATCAAACTTTTAATTGAGCTTGGAATGATGAATCTTTAGATACAGTACCCATGAATTTAAAATTTGAAAGACATATCTCATGTTTAAAATTTGAAAGACAAATCTCATATAAAATTTGAAATATCTCATGTTTTGCCTCTATGATGTCAGATAGGATAATTGAAATTTCCCAACTTCACAAGAACCATCATAGACTTAGATACAATACGTAATATGCTTATTGCTTTAAATATGTAATATGCTTATTGCCCTTGGCACAAATAAAGGATTTTTTTTTAAATGCGTTGTCCATGTATTTTCGTCTGTAATTAATTTTTATTTAGTATGTTTCAACATTGTTATAAATGTTTGACTCTTCAGGTTGTCATCACAAAATGCTACCACCTATTTTGCAATTCGTGCATTCAAAGGATTATAGAATCACGCCATCGCAAGTGCCCAGTTTGTGCTGCAAGTTTCGGTGCAAATGATGTCAAACCTGTTTACATCTGACTGGAAACTTGAGAAACTGCCTATTGATGAGACTTACTCCCCCAGAGGTGCCCATGATGCAGGACTCGGGGTGTCAATGCCCACAGGTTCACATGTATTGTTAAATTAGAGGTTGAGATGAAGAAACATTGACATGAAACAGTGGAAGTTTCTGTTGCTTTCCCATTCAACCTTGTGCAAATTGGGCTGGATTTGCGGGTCCTAGTTTTAGGTTATTGATTTCACATAGTTTGTCAAGTTTAGTGTAATTATGTAGTTTGAAATTTTCATTGACTGTTGAGCAACTGGATTATTTCCATTTATTATTTGCAGTTTTTTTTCTAAGTTAGTCCAGTGCTAGTCCATGGAAGTAGGGTCATCATGTCAGTGAGGGTTTGAATTGTCTCAAATTTGGAACGTAGTTTGAATTTTTAGCTCACCATGCTTTTTGGTACATAGATTCTGGAACATATCATTGTATTGTTTTGGTTGCTTTATAATAGTATCTTGTAAAATGATTATGCAGGTCTAACTAATAATCCATTTGTATATATGCCTTTTAAATTCATTTGGTGTTGATTGGGACAATGTCTCGTGGACAATTTTGGTGACATGCCTATTGTTCTCACTTATTTATATATATATATATATAAGACATCGGCGAGATAGTATCCCATTGTATATTCATTACCATTGATGGTGTAATTGACTGCAGGAGCACGCCCTTGAGCAAGTTCGGTAAATACAAAAGACCTTTCTAGCACGTTGATATCATTATGAGACCCAGGTAATCCAAAAAATGCATGCCAAATCCAAAGATCATATGATGCAACAGCTTCCAAAATAATTGTTGGTTCATGAATGTGACCAGTATACATACCTTTCAACGCAGTCGGACAATTTTTCCATTTCCAATGCATACAATCAATGCTCCCCAACATTCCAGGAAATCCACAACTTTTACCAACCGCTAGTAGTTTAGCGATGTCATTGCTGTTTGGTGACCTCAAATACTCATTAGAAAAAATATCAACAATTGCTTTAACAAAATATTTTAAGCTTTCTATTGCAGTGCTTTCTCCAATTCTCACATATTCATCCATAAAATCAGCGGCTACTCCATAAACAAGCATCCTAAGTGCAACAGTTATCTTCTGAAAAGAAGACAAACCAAGCTTTCTAGCACAATTTCTTTTTTGGAGAAAGTATGGATCGTGCGTTTCTACTGCAACTTGAATTCGAAGAAAAAGTGAACGCTTCACCCGAAACCTCATTCGAAATAACTCAAGAGGATATACAGGCGATTCAGCAAAATAGTCGAGAAAAAGCCTTTCATGACCTTGAATATGATCACGATGAATGACTTTACAACCTCGAACAGAACCACAACGTGAGCTTGATCCTATCTCACTATCTAGTAGTTCTTCATCCATAGTAACAGCTTTGAGCATCTCCAAATCATCATCAGATTCAGAGAAGTCAGAGTCATTTACAAGCATATCATAAAGAGAATTGAAAGCCATAGAGAGAGATATGGAACTTTGGATGAAGTAGAAAATTGAGTTGAGGGTAAGATCAAATGATAGGGAATGTCTTATTTATAATGGAAAAGTACAAAAATATGACCGTTGCAAAAATATGACCGTTGTAAAAATTTGAAAAAATATGACCGTTGGAAAAATATGACCGTTGTAAAAATTTGAAAAAATATGACCGTTGGAAAAATATGACCGTTACAAAAATATGACCGTTGAAAAAATATGACCATTTGAAAAATACGATAGTAGAAAAATTTAACTTTCACAAAAATATAATTATATTTAGAAGAATGAAAAAAATAATAATTTGAATGAAGTTAGTTTTTTTTTTTGATTGGAAAAAAGGTAGTTAAAGTATAAGAATATTTTAATAGAAGATAGCTAAAGTAGATAGCCTTGTTAGAGTGTATATTAAAAAAATGACTAGCTAAAATAGTAAAGTGAAATTTTGAATAGCTATTCTAACTAGTATTGCTGGAGATGCTCTTACGGACTTGACCCTTGTCATCATCCTGACAGGCCAAACAGTAAGATATCATAGAATTTCCCTATTTGAGTATATTCAGTTGTTTGGCTATGCGTACACACCCACTCCAACTTTGTAGCTTTTATCCAAAAAAAGACAGGTGAAAAACAAACACCAGTAGATCCCATCCCATCCCATCCCATCCCATCGGATTGGAGCATCCAAAAAGCAGCTTTTGAACCCTAAATTGATTCCAAACAACGCATCGCTTCTGCATATTCCCTCTGAGTTTCGCCCCAGATTTCACTCTCTCATGTAAGCAAATCTTCACTTCGAATGTTATCTATCTATCTATCTATCTATAAATCAATCATGTAACATGTATCCGTATATATGGCAATGTTTGTATTCTATAGCCATACTTGCTGAATTTTGGTGTCTTAAATTGTATGTTTGTCGGAGAAGTGTATCGAAATTTTGGGATTTTAACAATTTTGTTTTATGAAACATCAACACTATTATTAGTTTCATGAATTTTATTGTTGGCGCAATGTGCCTATGAATTATAGTTTGATACCCAATTTTTTAATTTAAATTAGGAATAAAACCCGGTGTACAGATTGACTGAGAGTAATTTCTGTTTGTAATGCATATGCAACATTTCATTGCTTATACAGGGCACTAGATCCAGTACTGGACAACTTTGAAATGATGAGGATAGGTTTACAAAATCAAATTGTGGTGTCAACAGATGGATGTTGATCATCATGACTTGTTTGTTGTGATTTATTCAGTCTAGCATTTCATGGGTTTAGGTAAAGTTCTCAAGTATTGTTCAAATCTGAATTATAACCTATATTGCATGGACTCTTCTGAATGTATGAAGTAGCTGTGTCAGACATTCAATTCTTGGATAAGGATATGGGGTGATATGTATCTGATATGTGTAGTTGGACATTCACTTAGTAATTCGAGTTTAACATAAAACTATGATACCTCATGAACACTATTTTAGCCATAAAATTAAAGAAATATGAATATTTGTTGTGTACTTGTATCCTGGATGTGGAAATTAGATGAATCAGACTGTTAGGACACATTCCCGCACCGTCACCCATACCTGAGTCCATGCAACATAGATTGACGCTAAGCATCACTGTCTTTCTTTAATTCAAAAGTATATCATTTTCCGTTGTTTCAATCATTTTCAAGCATAACAGAAAGATAAACCGATATATCCCACATGTGCTTTCCGATTTAGAGAAGCTTCACTGCTTTGCGTGTTTATACCATATGGCAGTTTGGATCATTGCTATTCCACACAAATATTGGGCGTTTGGGAATACGTATTTTTCCCCCTACTAATTAGTGATTGCATAGATAAATTCATCCGGAGCTCCCTCCCTTTGCATCTGGCTCTATCTAATCTTTCATTTTTATGCCCAACATGTGACCGAACATTTTCTGAATTAATTTCATGAAGGTTCTGCTAAATTTGTATGTTGGTTGAGTGCCTAAAAGAATCATCTACTTCTTTGGACATGGGACCCAACTGTGTGTGTATAATACAGACCTTAAACATAGGAAAGGTGGAGTTCCTATATTGCTAAAAAAGTACACTGGTAGTTTGATAAATAAAATTTACTATCCTGGAAATCATCAGAAATCACGGTGATGTGTGATCTATTCTGCCTGAGTCATTTTTTATTTGTTTTTTTAATCCTTCCCATTCTTGGAGGACCACTTTTTTTCTTTGTAATTTAAAAATATATATATATATATGTAACGCACTGGTATCTATCTTCATTCCAGACTTCCTCTCCATGAGTTGAGGCAACTTCAATTATGGCAGACATACCAGGTTATGTGAGAGCCTGCTTGCAAACTGGGAAACTTGTTTTCTTGGCAATTTTGGTCTCTGGAGGAATCGTCTTGCAAGTTTTGGTTAGTTGCATTCTTTCATGTTCATTGCTCTGGGTTCACTATATGCGATTATGTTGCACATCCCTTGTAACAAAATCATTATTAGTTGCTTACTTTTACTTTTGTAATGCCACAGGCTTGTGCTTTGTACAATAATTGGTGGCCAATGCTAACAGGTAGGGAGATGCAAGATTTTCTTGGGTTTTATTTGGAGTCTTTTCCTGTAATAAGTGTTAAATTTTAGTGTGTTTTGTAGTTCTCCTTTTGAAAAAGAATCAGTTAGATGTAGCTATTTTATTAGTTGGTATTTCAAATCACGAGTTACATGACAGTATATGAGCATACAACATCTTTGCAAGTACCAAGTGCTTAAATTAATATGAGTTCCTTAAGTTATCCTCAGAAAACAATTCGAGAGGTCTCCTCAATTATGTACTGGTTAGTTCATTGTTGGTGCTATTTTAGATATTGAAAATAGACTTCATCAACCATAGAAGAAACTTGTTTTTCCTTGAAGACTATATTCATTTCTTCAAAAATATGGTGTTCAAATACTATACCTGCAAGCAAACATTTCTTAGTTGAGTTATTGAATATAGCGTGTAGACTGCTTTAAGCAGCCAGATTCCTGAACTCCTTGAATTATGGAATAGTGTTTAAAATTTTGTCAAATTGCATATATTTTCATGTCCTCCACGTGGTGGAATGGATATGCATTCGGACATTCGTCATGCTTTCAATTGTTTAGTATCATCCTGGAGAAAAAAAAAAAATTTCTTCTTAATATAGTGTTCTAACTTCCATTTTGGATTTGATGGTCTTACTGTTATTGACAAGTAGATACAATATGTGCTTGTAGACATTTTAGGTACTACTTGAAAATGCCAATTGCCATGTTGATGAAGTCTAAGAGATTTTTTATTTTTTATTTTTTGATAAATAAGAGATCATACTAGACAATCTTCATTTATTAAAATTAGCACCTAACACCTAACCATTGCCCAGCTAAAAGGAAAAAACCCAGCCAGAAGTTTCATTTTTTTGACCCAGACATATTCAGGCTAGTCATTAACTGGGGTTAGATTCTTGTTGTAGACTGGAATACCATATTCACTTATATTGGCAATTTGGTATTAACGCCTGATATGTAATTATCTTATAAGACAAGTGAAGAAGTCCGATCTAAGTTTTCTCCACATTAATTTTACAGGCAATTGGAATTTGAGATACTATTTGTTTCATGGAATAGGTTCTGACAAATAATGTTGCATATTGTCATCTTGCAGCTGTAATGTACGTGCTTTTTCCCCTGCCTCTGCTGTTCTTTGCGGGTTCTGATACCTCTTCTTTCACTTCTGAATCTTCGAATGGGTTGGGCTTTTTCCTTTGAACTAACCAATAAGATAGGACCTTCCATCTTAAATTTGTTTTGACTATGGAAATAATCTTTTTTAACTTATTGCTTTAAAACAACTGATGAAACAGCTGGGTGGACGCAAGTAAATTCCTCTCCGGGGCTTCGGCCATGGGCAGCATTGCCATACCAACTATCTTAAGGCATGCCGGTGTTATTGGTTGGGGAGCTCTGGGAATGCAACTTGGATCTTATTTCGTTTTTATTTTAGCTGTTGTTTGCTATATTAAGATAAACAGTGACGATGATGGATACAGTAGTATGTTCTGAGACTTGGTCCAAGGACCCTGCCCTATTTGTGTAAATGAGGTATTGATTGTCAATTTGGGTTGATAATGTTTTTTTGGTTTTTTGCTTTTAATTGTGTGATCAGACTTGCCATTTGTAAAATAATAGTATTAAGTGTCTTTAGTTTCAATTTTCTGAATTCAATTTTCTGGAAATTGAGCTTTTTGTTTTTCGTATTTTTTTGTTTTTAGTAAATATTTTTAAAATTTTAAACAATTTTTTTTTACTTTTTAGACGCACTTTACTAAGATATATTTAAAAAGTAAAATATTTGTGAAAAAAATATTTTAAAAAATTAATAAATACACAAAAATATATTAAATTTTCATTTTTTTTTTTGTATTTAGTAGTTAGTGAATTTTTTAAAGATTTTTTTTTACAAATATTATACTTTTTAAGTATATTTATGTTAGGTATGTCTCAAAATTAAAAAAATTATTTAAAATATTAAAAAATTTAGTGAAAATAAAAATATATATATATAGAAAATAAAAAAATAAATTTTTTTGAAAAATAAATTTTAAAAATCAAAATCAAACTTATTTTTTAAATAATATTTTTGTCCAGTGACTGAGTGCCTTTTGTCTTGTTTGAAATATTTTAATGATTTTGTTTTATAAAAGCTCTCTAGGTTGTCTGGTCTTTTGTCTATTTCAGAATTGGTTTTATTTATTTATTTGTTTTTATTTATTTTTTGAACGGAAAAATTGGTCGAGTTTGAGCTGGCACCTCTCATTTGGGAGACGCAATCACTGCGTTTAGTTTTAATTTTTTAAATTGAATTTTTTTTAGTGTGAATTTTTTTTTTTAGTAAATATTTTTAAAATTTTAAGTAATTTTTTTATTTTTTCTAATGCAATTTATTTAAATGTATCTAAAAAATAAAATATTTGTAAAAAAATATTTTAAAAATTAATAAATACTAAAAAATACTGAATTTTCGTATTTTTTGGTATTTAGTGAATTTTTTAAAGATTATTTTCATAAATATTATACTTTTTAAATATATTTATATTAGATGTATCTAAAAATTAAAAAAATATATATTAAATTGTTAGAATAGTAGAGAGATAGAGATAAAATAATATGTATTGTATTCAATAAATTAATCTTATACAATAGAAGACCTATAATATGTATTGTATTCAATGAATTAATCCTATACAATAGATTGAGAAAGAGTATCTTATTAGAAACAGAAAAAATATCTTATAAGAATCCTAACTATGCATATTCCTATGTATATCTAGGAAATTAATACCTAATATATCTAGGAAAACCACACATACATTAACATAAATATTAAAAAAATTCGGTAAAAATAAAAAAATACGAAAGACAAAAAGTTTCAATTTTCTAAAAAATAAATTCAAAAAACTCAAATCAAACCTGCTGCTCTCTCTCTCTCTAGGTTGTTGTATAATCTTCTTCTTTTCTATTTTCTTTTACTTTTTTTTTTTCTTTTGTAAAGAATGTTGAAAGTTCATTTCTCTTACAAAAGGCAAGTGAACATGCTTTCGAATAAGATGCTAACTAACAATCCCATAATATCTTGTTTTGGGGGCATAAAGTACCTACAACCACTTTGAATATTGTATGAAAACATAGTAATATAGAATTCTTTAATTATTTCAAAATCTATTGAATTTATCTCGTCCCATTTTTATCATGCGAAATGATTGAACTCATTTTCAAGATTTCAATCATTCTTAAATTTATTGTGAAAACTCATATTTTTCTAAATATTTTAAATTATTAATATTTCTTATTTACTAATAGAAAAAATAAAACTATGCATTATCATATTTATTTCACTTATTATGTATTTATGTAATAAAAGTCATAGACTACACTTGATAATAAATATTTAATATTGTATTAATTTGCCTTTGAATTTAGTAATTTTTTAATTTTAACTTATCAATATGTATTTAATATTGTATTAAATTGTCTTAAGTTTAATAACTTTATATTTTTAATTGATTAATTAAATTAAATGTATTTAATAAATTTCTTTTTTAATTCATTATTTAAAATTTATTAAATAAAATAAAATAAAATATTATTAATTAATTTTTATCATTGTCACTTGTTGTTAACACGATGTTTAATACTAAAAAAAAAAAATTGGTTTCATTTTTTCTTAATTTTAATTTTGTCCAAATATAAAATTCTATTTTTACTTTCATCCTTAATCTTCTGACCCTAATTTTCTAAATCCAAACCCCAATCCCATCCCCAACCACCTTCATCAATCACCACCATCTCCGCCCACCATCCAATAGCCCCTAGTTATTGCAACCACCACTCTCTCCGATGTCTTACTTTTGTGACCACCACCACCACCTTCATAACCCTCTTACCATCGCTATTAAGAGAGAGAAAAGTAGTAGTCACTACTTCTCCACCTTCGACGAAGATTGTTGCTTTTAGATCGAAAATCCTAGATCTAGGGTTAAGGTTTTGGAAGAAAAAGAAGAATAAGAAGAGGAGGAAGAGGATTAGAAAAACAAAACAATCGAAGATTTATATCGATACCCATTTCTCTATTTTATAACGAAAATGACCAATGTAGTGTTTTCAAAATTGTTCAAGGACATTATTCTCAACATTTTCTTCATACTCGAAGACGATCCTTGAAATTAGGCTAGACTCGATTGTGTTTGCACCAAATTCTCTTTTCTCATTCAATTCAGTAAATCAGGCTTGAACCACCACCATTTATTCAACGATCTTCAACCAAACTACCAACATTTATTCGGTAATCTGCACCTGAATCTCCACCATTTGTCTGGTATTAGTTTTCCAAACCAGGTGGGATGATTTTAAATGAAGAAAAATCAAACACGAGCATGGTGGAGGAGGGCTCTAGGATTGTTTTGTGGATGATGGTGTTGATGAATGACTAAGAGGGAGAGCAAAGGCGATAGGGGTTGGTGTAAGATGATAGATGAAGGAGAAGTGGTGGTGGTGGGTCTGGTATGGGGGTAAATGAGCGACCACGGGAAAGCTGCCAAGCGAGGTTGTAATAACGGGGAGAAGTCGTCAGGCAAAGTAAGTTATGATTTGGAGACCGGTAAAGTGACAGAAAAGAGACAATATGTTGAGGTGAAAGTATATTTGTAACAACCCCAATCCGTAATTAGCTACTAATCCGTATTTAATGATGCTAATGAGAGGATTAAAATAAATTATGTGTTTATTCTGTATTTTGCAGGATTTTGGCTTTCTATCTATTACTTGTAGAAATATCTGTCTGGTATTCCGCTTTAATATGAAAATTGAAAGCCTTATCTGCATCCGAAACCGAAATTGATTACATCAATATGTTATTTGGAATTTTTAGAATACGATGGCAATTTTTGTTAAAAATTGATTCAGTTCAGTAAAAATCGCATATGATTAAATTGAGCCTTAATGGGAACCATTTTGGATTAATTAAACCTTGTGCTGACCTGGGTAAATTAAGGTTACTTGTGTTTGATTTAAATGATGCGTGATTGGTACCTAATCTGATCCTATTAATGATCCAAGATGTGATTAAGTGTATAATGTGCCGAGGCATGTAATGGTGTTGAGTGCAGAGGATAAATCCCTGTGGGTGTGTTGGAGTAGTGCATGTGTGTGCACGTGTTATTCATTCGAATGTGGGAGTGTGTGAGTGTTGTGTATATCGACTGAAATGTGAAGGAATGTAGGCAACATTATTCCTATTCTTTCTACTTCTTTGAGCAGAGAGTTCACCTTCGAGAGAGAGAGAGAGAGAGAAGGATAACTCACTCTTGAGAGAGAAAGCTCTACATTCGTGTGGTTTGAAAGAGGAGAAGAGAGCTAAGGGAAGTCCATCTCTTATTGTTTGAAATCAAAGCTCTAGGTAAGAGTCTTGAGCATATTTTCTGCAGCTGACTTCCATGCATCATGATTTCAACACATCTTTGAACCATTTTCATGAAATTAGCAAGAGAAGTGGGTCTTTGGGCTTGTAGATGTCTTGCATGTGTATCCTTGGAGATTAACCTTTTGGTTCCATCATTTTGAGTTAGAGTTTTGAAGTCATTGCAAGCATGTGAGTTCATATCTTGCATGATGTTTTGGAAATTCATGGATTCATATCAACCATTTGCATGTTTTGAAGAAATCAAGAAAATAGTTTGAAAATCTTTCATGCATGAGCTTTTGAGTTCAAATTTGCTAAATCCATGAGTTTTGAGCTAAGCATTTGAGAATGATCATGTATTTGTGTTTTAGAAAGGCTTTCCAAGTGTTTTGATCAAGCTATGCATGAGTGTGGCCATTGAAATTGCATTTGAAGCTCAAAACTCTGTTTTTGGAAACCCAAAATTTCACAGTCCGCTCGAGCGAGGAAACCTGCACTCGAGCGGAGAATGCAAGCCTTCAGTATTTTTTTGCAGGCATAAGCGCTCCGCTCGAGCGACCACTTGGACGCTCGAGCGAATCCTTTGCATATTGTTGATCCGCTCGAGCGTGGAAGTTGTAGCTCGAGCGTAGATTGAGACCAACCAGTACTTTCTCCAAGTTTGCAGACCGCTTGAGCGAAGGAAGTCTCGCTCGAGCGACGCCTCTCATGTTTGCATGTCCGCTCGAGCGAGGAAAGCTATGCTCGAGCGGGGGCCTTATTTTCAGAAAATTTGACTAAGTGTTCCAATTCATGTTTTGGCATCCTCATTGCATCTTAGGCATTCCTAAGCCTTAATTAAGCCATAGTGATGAAGTTTTGGAATAGAAACACACTAAGAAAAGAATGTATTGAGTTACGAGACTACAAGTGTGTGTGTGTTAAGCAATGTGCTAAGAATGAACAAGAGTCAACGTAATGAAAGCTGAGCCGTGATGGCCACATGAATGTGTAATGATAAGATATGCTTGTGTTATGTATTTTGTGGTTGTAGGTCAAGACTCGAGGGTTGATTGACCGTTTACAGGAAACTACTGTGAGTAACATTTCTGTAAAGATATGTTAATATAAATTATGTTTTAATTGTTATCGATAAACTATGGTTTCTTGAAATGCTGTTTTGATTATGTGAACTAATGTCCTATTTGTGAATCTATTATGGCATCCATAGATAGTCCAAAGTCATGGGGGACGGCATGAAAATTCGGGTCCATGACATACATGTGATTACGAGATCTCATTAGTCACTTCATTGTGGTGATATGTGTTTAATCGGTATCCGGAACCGATTACTCTAGTCAGAAGACGTTATGTGATGTGTTCTATGGGATGTACCATTACTATGTTCAGATACAAGAATGTTTATGCTATGATCTGTTTTATGCTTATGGCATGTTCGGATTTCGTTCACTAACCTCTTTACATTGATGTTAATCACTGGGCTTTAGCTCACTCTGTGTGTATATATATATAGGTGGGCATTCTGGAGATCAAACCTGAGGGCTTTTGTCTGGACCTGTGTCTTGCTGTCAGCCAACCATTGCGCCTCACATGGAGGTTCCTGAAGTGTCATGTGTTAAAGTTTTACTGTTTCTGCATATAAGAGTTCATTGTTTTATTGGCTGTACTTGAAATGTTTTGCTAAGTGTGTAGGTATAATGAGAAAATGATTTTTGGTTATGTATATGAAGTTTTAAATATCCTGTTTCATGTAAGTCTACATAGCTCATTGGACAACTATATTCATGTATTAGCTTCCGCTAGCCCCTTAATTTTGTTAATTTTTTCAGAGGCCTTCGGTAATCCAATGATTACTGGCCGGTTACGATGCTAAACCTATAAGGGCAGGTTTGGGTCGTGACAGAGTGGTATCAGAGCACAAGTTATACCGCACACACGAGTCCATATGAGCTATAGGATGTCCTAGAAATGAAATAGGGGCATTGCATTATCATGTTTAAGTGTATGAACTATTATAAACATATCTGAATTGAAAGTGAAAAGAAATGAATCTATAAGTTATGTGGAATAACATGTAATGTCGAATGTGTAATTCTTGTGAACATGACCATATGAACGTGAAAGACTACGTAACCTACGTGAATATATTTGAGTTGAAATAAAATGACGGACTGTTTGATTCGAAGTGAAAATGAAACATGAAGCCAGTAAGGACTATGCCAATATTAATAATCACCCTGTTTGTGTGTAGTCAATGGAAATGACAAGGAATGTAGACGAATCTGAATCTTCTGATGCTAGAATTAGCCGATTAGAAAGAATGGTCGAAACTTTAACCGAATCTTTGAGACAACAACAACAAAGACAAATACTTGTACCTGAACTAGCTAATTATGATATGATGACACTGACACAGAAATATAATAAGATGAAACCACCGGAATTCCGGGGGGGTATTGAACCATTAAAAGTCGAGGCTTGGGTTTTAGAAACTGAGAAAATGTTTGAAGTATTTCTGTGTACTGAGGCACAAAAAGTTTTGTTGGCAACATTCACACTCAAGGAAGGAGCTAGAAGATGGTGGATGTTAGTACGGAATGATAATGAAGGTGTGACATGGAATAAATTTAAGGAAATTTTCTTCGAAAAATATTTTCCCCAATGCATCTGAGATAGAAAGGTGTCCGAATTTGTACAACTAAAACAAGGCGATATGACTGTGGCCGAATACGAAGCAAAATTTACTGAATTAGCCCGGTATGCACCCCACATGATAGACACTAACTACAAAAAGGCTAGAAAATTTGAAGGTGGGCTTGACCTAGATGTGTATGACCGAGTTGGCGTTTTAAAATTGCCAAAGTACGTGGACGTTCTTAATAGGGCCTTAATGTCCGAAGCAAACATAGCAGCCTTGAAAATATCAAAATCAACATCATCAACTGAATCAGAAATAACGAAATAGAAAGTTGAAATGACTAGTAATTCGATGACCTCTGCGAGTAAAAAATCTAGGGCAATAACTTTGAACAAAGAAAGTCGGGGAAGCAATGTGAACAATGGTATACCTATTTGTAAAGAATGTGGGAAACAACATTAGGGCATTTGTCGCCACCTATCAGGGACTTGTTTTAGATGTGGTCAGAAAGGGCACTTGGCTAAATCTTGCTCACGAGCTCAACCGAACAATAATAAGCCTAATGCTAATACGACTGGTTTTGTTCCTGTACCTAGAGACAAGGAAGGGTTTACACCCTAGTTCCAGGGAATGCTTGGAATACCGAAACAACTGACGCAGGTATTACCTTATTTATGTGTGAATGCATGTATGAAAAGTGATTTGGAAAACCCGTATGACCATGACTTGAACTGACTTGTTATATATTGATTAAAATCATTGAATGATTAGGCCCATGATCTCGAATCGTATACATGAATCAGTCACATGTGGAACTTCTGAAATTGAGAACCTATGTCAGTATAGATGAATGAACTTTTGCTTATGAATTTACGAACGAATGCCTAAATGATAATTGATTCTAGACTCGTACCTGCATGTATATGTGTCCTTACTTGCAATGCTATTAGACTAGATGGGGCCGAACTGTGGTTAATAAACGCTTTGAAACCTACTGCCTGATATGAACTAAATGTACGACACTTTGAATCCTTATGTTTAACAATTACCTATGCTATGAAAAATGTTTGGACTTGTATATATGCATACCTATGCTTGTGAATGTTATTAGACTCTAGATATACACATATACGACTATACCTTTGCTCAGAATGATTGATATGTTATTTGTTTGATAACTTGACCATTGGGATTATGACTCTGGGATTGTGTAACTAAGTAGAGACCCTGAACGATAAACTCTAAACTGCGAATTGTGATTGTTGAAAATTGACAAGACTATTTGACCAGACCAGCGAGCCTATGCTTTAGTGACTGTATGACCAATTTGGGACTCTTACATGACAACTTGCTATTGTGTGCCACCGAAAAACTTTTTATGAAACGTTGCTGTGTACCATATGCCTATATGAAAGACTTATTTGGGAAGCTGCCATGTTGACTATGATGCTTACCTCTTGATATGAACAACTGCATGCCTGTGCATTTACTTGTAAACTTATTGGGAGGAACACATTGTATATGACCTGAAACACTTTGATATAAACTATTATGATACGTGACTTCGATGTGAATTTGAGAACTGATAAACTTAGAACAATTGTGAAACTACTGACTAAGCACCTAAACGAACAGAGTATGAACTGTAGAACTAAATGTACTTTGTTTGAAGATGATGCGGATAGAACTTTTACCTGATCTAATCTGATAGGACTATGGCTTGACGAGACCTTTGTTTACCTGAGAGAACCTCTGTTTGATGACTCACGTTTTGAATTTTTGTTTGATATGACTGGGTGGAACTTTCATCTGACGTGATCCGATAGGACTTTCATTTGATTTGATCTAAGGAGACCTTTACCTAAATGGAGAACTATTATCAGATTTGATTGCGTTATGGGGGATCGTGAATTACTTATGACCAAATGATCGGATTATGTTATTACAGGAACTAATCGACTGAGAACTTGAATCAAATTTGAACACTTGTGAAGAATGTGAACTGTCAATAGTAGGCTAGATGAGTATAAATAGCTTTTAACCATTTGCCTATAACTAATTGCAGACACACGTGAATGGGATTATGAAATTTGGTAACTTATGCTTGAGGAATATGGGAATACTGTATACATGACATGTGGTTAATTGCTCCGGTATTACCATTACTACCATGAACTTATTTGACAAGGAGAATGATTACTTTTGTGTGACGGTACTTTGAAATTGATGATGTGGGACTTGTCGACAGTAGACTGGTTTAATTGTAAACCTTGACTACATAGAATTATATGAAAACAGTATGTTCTATGATTGACTACTTCCGTAGTAGCATGTGATACAATTGAATCTGTGAAAACCGAGGCTGATGATCAGTATGGGAATGATTACTTCAGCATTACGTTTACTACTATGGGGTTTATATATTAATTTGTCTAGTATACTGATAACTTCTGAATGACCTAGACTAACTGTGATGAAAACCGAATTGAGTAAAGACCGGATGAATGACTTAGAAATGAATAAATCAAATCTCTGTAACTTGGCGGGGGAAATTACTTATGAAAATAAAAACAGTGTGAATCTATGACCTCTGATAAGTACTTGATATACGTAATGTGAGTAATAACATAGTAAAGCTATGTTCAACTTTATTTATTTTCTGTATGATGAAATAAGATTTGTTTTCTGAAATGATATATTCTGTACAATGAATGATTGTCCAATTTCTGACATGTATTCGTGGCATCCTTAGCATCATGTGCTATCTGTTAGCTGTTACCCGATATCGGAGGTCCCATTACGGGACTTATTATGTCTGTCATCTGTTACCCGTACCAGAGGCTCCATCATGGAGCTCAACATGTTTATTTTCTGTTACCCAGATCTGGAGGTTCCTTTATGGAACTGGTTATTCATAACCACCATGTGTCTGTATCTGTTCTGTTAGCGCTAATGAATATATCACGTATGATTAAGCATGAACTTTGATTTCTGTATGTGATTTGAAAATGAATCTGTTTCTGATTAAAGTCTGAATGTGCATAAGACTCTGTTTGATGTGAACCTTAATCTCTGTATATGATTTCTGATTTCTGTTTCTGGAACGGAGTTAATGTCGAAATTGGGTCATGAATATAGTTATGCTTCTGTTTTATAAAGAGCTGAAGTTATATTTTTTATGGATATCATTTCTTTTGATATAAGATAACTTGAGTTTGGAGGACCAAACTTCTTAAGGTGGGGAGATTGTAACAACCCTGATCCGTAATTAGCTACTAATCCGTATTTAATGATGCTAATGAGAAGATTAAAATAAATTATGTGTTTATTCTGTATTTTGCATGATTTTGGCTTTCTATTGTTACTTGTAGAAATATCTGTCTGGTATTCCGCTTTAATATGAAAATTGAAAGCCTTATCTGCATCCGAAATTGAAATTGATTACATCAATATGTTATTTGGAATTTTTAGAACACTATGGCAATTTTTGTTAAAAATTGATTCAGTTCAGTAAAAATCGCATATGATTAAATTGAGCCTTAATGGGAACCATTTTGGATTAATTGAACCTTGTGCTGACCTGGGTAAATTAAGGTTACTTGTGTTTGATTTAAATGATGCGTGATTGATACCTAATCTGATCCTATTAATGATCCAAGATGTGATTAAGTGTATGATGTGCCGAGGAATGTGATGGTGTTAAGTGTAGAGGATAAATCCTTGTGGGTGTATTGGAGTAGTGCATGTATGTGAACGTGTTATTCATTCGAATGTGAGAGTGTGTGAGTGTTATGTATATCGGCTGAAATGTGAAGGAATATAGGCAACATTCTTCTTGTTCTTTCTACTTCTTTGAGCAGAGAGTTCACCTTAGAAAGAGAGAGAGAGAGAGAGAATGATAACTCACTCTTGAGAGAGAAAGCTCTACATTCGTGTGGTTTGAAGGAGGAGAAGAGAGCTAAGGGAAGTCCATCTCTTATTGTTTGAAATCAAAGCTCTAGGTAAGAGTCTTGAGCATATTTTCTACAGCTAACTTCCATGCATCATGATTTCAACACATCTTTGAACTATTTTCATGAAATTAGCAAGAGAAGTGGGTCTTTGGGCTTGTAGATGTCTTGCATGTGCATCCTTGGAGATTAACCTTTTGGTTCCATCATTTTGAGTTAGAGTTTTGAAGTCATTACAAGCATGTGAGTTCATATCTTGCATGATGTTTTGGAAATTCATGGATTCATATCAACCATTTGCATGTTTTGAAGAAATCAAGAAAATAGTTTGAAAATCTTTCATGCATGAGCTTTTGAGTTCAAATTTGCTAAATCCATGAGTTTTGAGCTAAGCATTTGAGAATGATCATGTATTTGTGTTTTAGAAAGGCTTTCCAAGTGTTTTGATCAAGCTACGCATGAGTGTGGCCATTGAAATTGCATTTGAAGCTCAAAACTCTGTTTTTGGAAACCCGGAATTTCATAGTCCGCTCGAGCGAGGAAACCTGCACTCGAGCGGAGAATGCGAGCCCTCAGTATTTTTTTGCAAGCATAAGCGCTCCGCTCGAGCGACCACTTGGACGCTCGAGCGAACCCTTTGTATATTGTTGATCCGCTCGAGTGTGGAAGTTGTAGCTCGAGCGTAGATTGAGACCAACCAGTACTTTCTCCAAGTTTGCAGACCGCTCGAGCGAAGGAAGTCTCGCTCGAGCGACCCCTCTCATGTTTGCATGTCCGCTCGAGCGAGGACAGCTATGCTTGAGCGAACCCTTTGTATATTGTTGATCCGCTCGAGTGTGGAAGTTGTAGCTCGAGCGTAGATTGAGACCAACCAGTACTTTCTCCAAGTTTGCAGACCGCTCGAGCGAAGGAAGTTTCGCTCGAGCGACCCCTCTCATGTTTGCATGTCCGCTCGAGCGAGGACAGCTATGCTCGAGCGGGGGGCCTTATTTTCAGAAAATTTGACTCAGTGTTCCAATTCATGTTTTGGCATCCTCATTGCATCTTAAGCATTCCTAAGCCTTAATTAAGCCATAGTGATGAAGTTTTGGAATAGAAACACACTAAGAAAAGAATGTACTGAGTTACAAGACTACAAGTGTGTGTGTTAAGCAATGTGCTAAGAATGAACAAGAGTCAACGTAGTGAAAGCTGAGCCATGATGGCCACATGAATGTGTAATGATAAGATATGCTTGTGTTATGTATTTTGTGGTTGTAGGTCAAGACTCGAGGGTTGATTGACCGTTTTCAGGAAACCACTGTGAGTAACATTTCTGTAAAGATATGTTGATATAAATTATGTTTTAATTGTTATCGATAAGCTATGGTTTCTTGAAATGCTGTCTTGATTATGTGAACGAATGTCCTATTTGTGAATCTATTATGACATCCATAGATAGTTCAAAGTCATGGGGGAGGGCATGAAAATGCGGGTCCATGACATACATGTGATTACGAGATCTCGTTAGTCACTTCATTGTGGTGATATGTGTTTAATCGATATCCGGAACCGATTACTCTAGTCAGAAGACGTTATGTGATGTGTTCTATGGGATGTACCATTACTATGTTCAGATACAAGAATGTTTATGCTATGATCTGTTTTATGCTTATGACATATTCGGATTTCGTTCACTAACCTCTTTACATTGATGTTAATCACTGGGCTTTAGCTCACTGTGTGTATATATATATAGGTGGGCATTCTGGAGATCGAGCCTGAGGGCTTTTGTCTGGACCTGTATCTTGCTGTCAGCCAACCATTGCGCCTCACATGAAGGTTCCTGAAGTGTCATGTGTTAAAGTTCTACTATGTCTGCATATGAGGGTTCATTGTTTTATTGGCTGTACTTGAGATGTTTTGCTAAGTGTATGGGTATAATGAGAAAATGATTTTTGGTTATGTATATGAAGTTTTAAATATCCTGTTTCATGTAAGTCTACACAGTTCATTGGACAACTATATTCATGTATTAGCTTCCACTAGCCCCTTAATTTTGTTAATCTGTTCAGAGGCGTTCGGTAATCTAAGAATTACTGACCGGTTACGATGCTAAACCTATAGGGGCGGATTTGGGTCGTGACAATACTTAGGATTAAAATAGGATACAAAAAAAAAAAAAGGAACGAAACAATTTTAATAACAAGATTCAAAGAAGTGGAGATTTTTAAAAAAAAGTTAAGAATATTTAGCAGCCTCTATAACTATCGTCACATCCTTTCTTTTATTTTTGATACATATTTTAGGAAGGCATTAAAAAAATTAATTAAAACAATCAATTCTCAAATTGGGATTAGTTAATAGTTGCCGAATGATTGATTACCGAAGACCAAATTTGTGCGGTTGGAGTCTTAACGATTTTTAATTTTTTTCCCTGAATTGTGTCTCGACAGTTGAAATCTCCCAGCTTTTCTCACCACTCCACCACTGCTCTCTCTCTCTCTCTCTCGATCTGAAAGAGAAAAATGAATGAGAAACAGCGATCAATCATCCTCTCATCCTCCTCTCGTTTTCCACCACCACCAGGTCCCTTCTCAACCATTGTTTTTTTTTTTTCTCCTTTTCTTTTGGAAATTACATACTGTAAGATTTGATTGATTTTGGTTTTGGTTTTTATTTTAATTTTGCGAAAGGAGTGAAGCTATCGTACGGAACGGCAGGGTTCAGAGCAGACTCTTTGCTGCTCGAATCAACTGTGTTTAGAGTTGGGATTTTGGCCGCGTTGAGGTCTCTCAACACTCATTCTGTGATTGGTTTGATGATCACTGCTTCCCACAACAAAGTCTCCGACAATGGCATCAAAATCTCTGACCCATCCGGCGGTATGTTGTCTCAGGATTGGGAGCCTTTCGCTGATGCTCTCGCTAATGCCCCTGATTCTCAGCACCTTGCCCAGGTCTCTCTCTCTCTCTCTCTCTCTCCATATATAGGGAAAATTGCAAATGAGTGGTAACTTCACAAAATATTTACAAATTCATGAAAAAGTTTATATCTTTAATTATCAAAGTTAGTAAAACTTATTATTGGTTTGAAATTGTTTTTGAAAACATGAACTTACTTGCAATTTTCCCAAAAAAGTATATATGAAAGTATTTATGGGTGTATGTATGTCTATACGAAGTTATATATATGTGCTTGTTTGAAGTTTTGGCAATGAAATGAAGAGGAAGATATTGAGGGAACTAGTGGTAGGTGCAAATGATACACATAGAAAAATATAGGGAAAATTGCAAATAAGTGGTGATTCTTGCGTAATCACGAGTAACTAACCAGCAGGGTTAATTCCGTGTCCGCACAAGTGGTAACTTCACAAAATATTTACGAGTTCATGAAAAAGTTTATGTCTTTGACTATTAAAGTTAGTAAAGTTTATTATTGATTTGAAATTGTTTTTGAAAACATGTATTGATTTGCAAATTTCCCAAAAAAACATATATGAAAGTATTTATGGGCGTATGTATCTATGTCTATACAAAATTATATATATGTGCTTGTTTGAAGTTTTGGCAATGAAATGAAGAGGAAGATATTGAGGGAACTAGTTGTGGGTGCAAATGATTTTATATTAAAATTTTAGATTGTTTGATAATTGAGAGAAACTGATTTGCCGATTTGGACAGTTTGGAATGGTTATTGGGTGTGGGTTGGAAGGGCATTATTGGAAAAGTTAAAAACGTGACAGTATTCACATCAAGTTGTACACTTTATATAATTGAATAGATATTTGTAGTAAGAATGACAATAGGTTTTATGTTACTGTTTGTAACAGAAAAAAATTGAAGAAAAGGGATGAGAAGATCACATGGAGGAGAATCAAAGCTCCATAATTCATAAGAAGTTTAATTCAGGAAACATCCAGTTTTCAATGTTTGACTACGTCTTTTCTTTTTTTTTTGATAAATAATGTTTGACTACGTCTTTAAATACAAGAAATTAGATTACTGACATGAAAACCCACTAATTACCATAACACATACAACCTAACTATCTAAGGAGGTTATTTGGTGGTCTCTTGAGCAACGCTCTACACCATTCACTTTAAAGCGGTTGTCCTCATGTCTTCTCAAGCACAACGTAAACAGCGATGGGTCCTACTGTTTCAACCAATAAAAATCAAGTTGAAGCACCGTATCATTTTGCTCTAGGAGCACTAAATAATTTTCCCTATGTAAGAGACTTACTAACCAACTAATTCCAAAACTTCTAGTCACTAGGAAACCGCTAATGACCAAAAAATTAAAATTTTAAATATTTTAAGACATTATGAATGTCATTTTATACTTGTAGTTCAGTTGTGTTGAGGTATCATGTGGATTTTTGTGAGAGTTGATAATTGTGTGCTTGTGTGCTTCTGCCCTTTTTACATTTGTTGATTGCATAAATTAGGAAGGAAAATTGAACCCATGTTTGGTTTCTGAAAACAGTTGATAGATGATTTTGTGAAGAAGGAAAACATTCCACTTGAAGAAGCAGAGTCAGCTGAGATATTATTGGGAAGAGACACAAGGCCGAGTGGGGAGTCTCTTCTGGATGCTGCAAAGCAAGTATGGCTTCCCCTGAAATACGATGAACTTTCCCTTACTGATTACTAGTTTTTGTGCATACATGGATACATATTGCATATGCTGTCTATATAGTTATTTCCTTGTAAGTTGTAACCTCCTAAACCACTTATTGTAGTTTGAAAAAATACTCATACTTTGCTGAAAATTATTTTACCTTCTGTCCTCTTAGTTCTCCTCCTGTGTTTTTCGTATTTTGGCCTACTTTGCACCTATGAATGATGTGTCTGAGTGCGTACTCATGTGATATAAAGTGAATACTTTTGTTATTTTGGATTAAGCAGAGACTTTGGTTGATGGTCATGAGCCAATCTGCAATGTTTAGTTGATCTAAAATTTATGTAATGAAAAATAAACATGTATATACTTAAATCTGTATTTAATTCACTTATACTAGGGGGAGAGGAGGGCATAGGTCTTTGTTCACTCTATTTTCCTTCGTTTGTTCTCTGTAGACGCATTGCATGTAAAGGAGTTATACCAACCTTGCCTTCAAGTGAATTGCTTTGTGCAATCATAGAGGTAGAGACATATTCTCACTTATCTTTTGGTTTTCAATTCAAGGGAATCATTTCAATAGTTGGAGCTGTTGCAGTTGACATGGGAGTTCTAACAACCCCACAACTGCATTGGATGGTTCGTGCCAGAAATAAGGCCATGAAAGCAACTGAACTGGACTATTTCAACCAGCTTTCAAGCTCTTTCAGGTTCATTTATGCATCATGTATATACAGTAGTGCAGTTTGTTTGAATGAGTTTTACATATTTTTGTTTATTGGGTGCATATGATTTTCAGGTGCTTGATAGATCTGATTCCCCAGGGAAGTGCAGTCAATAAGATGAATGACAATGTGGTTGTTGATGGGGCAAATGGTGTGGGTGGAGAAAAACTTGAAGTTCTCAAGAAGATTTTGAATGGTTTAGATATGGAGATTCGTAATTCTGGTAAAGAAGGTGTACTCAATGAAGGAGTTGGTGCTGATTATGTGCAGAAGGAAAAGGTTGCTCCACGTGGATTTGGTCCTGCTGATGCTGGTATAAGGTGAGACATCATCCTGTGGCTCATCTTAGTCATAAGTGACTTGGCTTGGCTTGGCTTGATAGATTTTGTATGTTGAGATGAATTTTGTTTGTGAACTCTCTACAATCTCAGTGATGTTTTTGTCTTGGACAATGGCATCATATACAATTGTTTGGAAACACTGGTGGGTGATACGTCACAATTTGATGCATATCTCGTTTTTCTAGTTGCATGTTGATGCAGACTTGCTCTGATATGGATTAAAATGTGTGGGTCTGTTCAACAATTGTGTTATCGAGATCAGTATCATTTGGTTGTTCATTTCTATGTTACATATAGCAATAGTTGGCTGAGTCAAGTCCTAAGTTATATTTGCAAAATCTTCGAACTATGCATTGTCTATCAGAAGTGGGAATTAATTGTTTGGATGGTTCTAGTGTTTCAGGTGTGCAAGTTTGGATGGAGATGCTGATCGACTTGTGTATTTCTCTGTGCTATCAAATGCTAACAATAAGATTGATCTTGTTGATGGGGACAAGATATTGTCTTTGTTTGCCTTATTTATTAAGGAACAACTAAGTACCCTCAACAAGAATGAAGGTGACAAAGAAAACAAATGTTACCGGCCAACTCTTGGTGTTGTACAGACAGCTTATGCAAATGGGGCATCCACAGATTACCTGAAACAATCAGGCTTAGAAGTCATGTTTACTCCGACAGGAGTGAAATACTTGCACGAGAAAGCTGCTGAGTATGATATTGGGATCTATTTTGAGGCAAATGGGCATGGAACCATATTGTTCTCAGAAGGATTCTTACACTGGTTGGATGGTAGAAACAGTGAGCTTGCTTTAACTTCGAAAGGTAATTTCTGATACAGTTCTCATATTTTTGTTTGTTTCGTTTTCTTTTTTCCCCATTGTTTCTGGTATTCTTCATATTTTTGGTGGTTACTGATATTTTTATTTTTCGAATGAGTTTGTTCATGATATTTTTGTGAGTTATCTAAATTCTTGATTTATTGATTGTTTGTTTCAGGTTCAGAACAGCATAAGGCTGCTATGAGACTATTGGCAGTCAGCAAGTTGATCAACCAGGCAGTGGGAGATGCTTTGAGTGGGTTGCTTCTGGTGGAGGCTATTTTGAAGCATATGGGATGGTCAATCCATAGATGGAACGAACTTTATCATGATTTACCCAGCAAACAACTAAAGGTTTTTCTTTATCCCTTGTAAAAAGTTCCACAGATGCTCTCTGACTTACTTTTCAGCAAAGTCTTAAAAGGCTTTATTGAGGCTCACCTCAAGGTGAGGCTAAGGCTAACTGCATTGAGGTTTTGATTTTTAGGTGATACTCTCCAAAAGCTTGCACGTCACAGTTTGGGATGTGTGCCTTGTGTATGAAGAGTTTGTGTTGGATTGTCGTTGAAGTTACTCTAATACATGGTTTAAATATAGAACAGAAGAACCTCTTTTGTAACTATATTCCACTGAAAAACTAAGTAAATGACCAACCAAGAAAAAAATACAAAGCTAAGTCTCAAGTGAGAAGGTCGATAACTAAAGCTAAGAATGTCGATTTTTACCTTTGATGAGGGCAAACTTTCTTCTGTGCAGTGAACTGTTTGATGCCTTGAGGAGAAAAGTGTTTATGCCTTTATATTCATGAAAGGGTGCAAAGTGTAATTAACCCAATTATTCATGAATAAACTTGGTATATATATTCTTTTGGTTTCCATATAGAGTCTCTATTATGACACTTCAAGCTCAAACACTATTTTTGCCTATCGCATGGCCATGGTTTTTTTTCTCTCTCACAATTTAGTTATTCATAAGGGCCAATTGAAGCCTTTATTTGTCCTTATTTTGTCATTAATACATTTTGTAGTATGCTAATAAGGGTATTTTGCTTGTCGTGAGTCAAAAAAGTATGTTTTCTTTCTATATTGGCACTCTCTTTTTTCAGATAGTTAAGGTCTTCATATTATATACTTTGAAATTACTGCTTCAACTGCTTTTCACATTGTTTATTTGGTTTTTAGGTAAAAGTCATTGACAGAAGTGTGATCGTTACAGAAAAAGCAGAAACTGTGGTTGTAAGGCCTCTTGGCATTCAAGAAGCCATAAACATTGAAACTGGTAAACACATATCACTGTGACTTATGATTTCATACTCTTGGATGCCAATCTTTGCCCATATCTATTTAATAGATCCATTCAATCAACTTGATTGTCTATTGAAATATGTTAGTTGTTTGGCTAGCTCTAGTATATACCAGTCATATCAACCTTCAAATGGAAGCCTCTCTATGATGAACAAATATAAAAAAATGGAATAACGGCTCGCAGACTCTTCTAATTGTTGGTGTATTGTTGTTTGGGTTGGTTGTTCTTTGTGGGTAATTTGTGTCTGACATGGCCAAAGATGCCGTTACGGAGGGGTTGACCCCATAAAAAGGCAAAAAGAAGTCTTCTCTCAGCAGTTCACTAGCCTAGAAATTTCTTGTTGGCTCTCGTGATCCTTCCCCTTGCCTAGGTTTTACGCCTGCTTGGCACCTTGCCTTTACTTTGCCCACTTGGTGGAAGCGGACTTATTCACCTCACACGCTTAGCAGCTCATGTACTTCACTTGCCTCTCCAAGACTTTGCTTGACTCTAGAATTGCACCACGATGCTGCATAGCTTGTCTAGGTTTGAAGCAAGACCTAATGACCCCCTAGGGTTCATACCTTGATCATGTGAGTGACCCACGACTCCTAACTGGAACACCAGAGAGTTGTAGATTGGCAATTAGTATTGAGGGCTCGTGAATCTTGTGCTGCCCAAACCCTCAGGATGGTTCCACTTTGACTTGTCTTAGACAAGTAAGAGAGGACCATAACACCTACCTGTTTTACATCTTGAAGAGTATATCATACCTACTCACTAGTCTACAACCTTGGCATGACCGTCAAGAATGAGTTGGCTTCCATGACCCTATTTTCCGATAAAATGGTCTCCATCTCCATACACAGGAACACCCTTAAGGAGGGTCCACCCTCCCTCACCTATTCATCATAGGCTTCTTCCTCACTACTGTGCTCTCTCTACTCTAAGCCTGCTTCAATTCTCTCCGTCTTCATCTTCAGTGGTCTGCATCATCTTAGTGCCTACCATAATTCGTAGAGGGCCCAGAGTCTCCATTGACCATCAACATTCTTGAGAACAAGAAAGTTCTACGGAAGTGAATTTCTGATGTTGCTGCTATTACGTGGTGTGTAGTTTTTGTGTGGCATATTTTATATTTTTTTATCAAGTGAATGTGACCTAAAATGCTAAATACCTCGCAATCTCAAATGTTTCTGATTTTTATTTTTTATTTTTTTATGCAGCAAAATACCCTCGAGGCAGATGTTTTGTACGGCCATCAGGAACAGAGGATGTTGTAAGAGTATATGCAGAGGCAACCACAGAGGAGGCAGCAGATAACCTAGCCAGTTCCATTGCTCGACTTGTGGATCAGTTTCTTGGGTTCGGCAGCTCCTGATAATCTCCTTCCTGACTTTCTCGCCTTGTTTGAAGATCTTTATACACATTTTTTACAATGAAGGTGATTTTGCGGACCTATTTATTGAAAAAGGGGGTGAATTTATGGACTTGTATGTGTACCCTTCAATGATTTATTTATAGCTGAACTTCTTTTAGCTGTTTTCGGAATAGAGTTTCTCACAATTTTGAACAAGCTTTTTAACTTCGAATTTTTTTGGATGGAAACAAGCTTTTTAAGCTTAATTCCATAGTTTCTAATTTCAGGATATTGTGTTTGATAAAAATCTTGTTTATAATATGAACATGAATTTTAATGAAATCATTGCCTTTGATATTCTTGTATTTATGATGTTTTTGACTAATTTAAGCTATAATGAAAATCTTGTTTATAATACCCTTCAGTGGTGCTTTTAATTTTTTAGTGATAAAACTTTTGAGGCAATCATTTTGTATGATGAATTTTTTTTTAGGCAAAAATGAAAATGAAAATAAAATAATAATAATAATAAAGTTTTTCTCGTAATATAATATAGGCAAGCCCAAAGATCACACACGCACCTTTTCATGATCTTCTGTGTATTCTCTTTATTTCAATCTCAATAATGAAGCTATATAATACAATACTATTCATATATTTTGAGCTGATAATATGATTCATATATTTAGAGATGATTTAATGATTTTTCAGATGATCTAATGATTTAAAATATATTTTAATAGAAGGATAGAAAAAATTGCATGTAGAAGATGCTTGGGGGATGCACCAATAAATCCTAAATTAATAACTTATACACTGTTTAGTCCTAAAAGTTTTTTTATAGACTGAAAGGTCCCATTACAATGTTTCAAACATCAGATTAATGTTTCAAACATTATATTTCAAACATCTAATGTTCATCAGATTTCAATAATGTTTGAAATTATAGGATGAATGTTTCAAATATTAGATTTCAAACATTTAATGTTCATCAAATTTTAATAAATTTTGAAATTTAGAATGAAACATCAGATTCATTTACATCATGAACATCATGATGATGTATAAAATGGGATTAAATGGACCATAAAAAAACTTTTAGGACTAAATGGTTCAACTTTTCAGAAACTAGGATTTATGAGTAAATTTTCCAAGATGCTTTGTTTCAAATTGTATTTCAATAATTAATCGGATTTGAATTCTTAACCAGTCTTACTAACCCTGTGATGTTTTAGAGCAACAAACAATCAATCTTATTTTATCAATTTGTTGTTAATTGACCAAACAAAATTTGATAATGTAATTAATTTTTTTTTTAATTCTGTCTTTATTAAAAGCATACTTATTTGAAAAAAAAAAAAAAAAAAAAAAAAAAAAAAACAGCAATGGTAGAGGGCCACAATTTTTATGGCTCAAATGGCTCGAAATTGTCAAAACGACATCGTTTTGATTACAAAACAACATCAAAATTGCCAAAACGACGTCGTTTTAGCAATTTTGAGCCATTTGAGCCACAAAAATTGTGGCCCTCAAACATTTTTCTAAAAAAAAATTAAAAAAGATACTCTTTCCCTTTCTTCCTCGTGGGTCATCTCCTTTGCTCCCTCTCTTTCTCTCTCAAAAAGAACCCACCTCCTACCACGAGATACCAAAAAATTATTTGGTGAGCTTACAACAAATCTATGTGATGTTGTATTTTAATATTCATTAGTTAAAATAATGGGACCTAGTATTTTTTATTAGCTTTTTGGAAGAATTTAATGAGTGCCAAATAATAAATAGTATAGAGTAATATTTCAAAATCACTTAATAATCACTCTTAGATATTTGTCTCAAATTCATACCTTCACAACAAAAACACATTTTTTCAAGGAAAAAAAATTAAAATGATGAAAAGAAGATAAAAAAGAGAGATAAATATGGGAGAAATTAACCTAAGTGGTAATTTTAAAAACTATGACATATATTTGAAAAAAATTATAATTATAATTATTAATATTAGTAATAAAATTTGTAATTAATTTTATGAGGGGGCTTTGCTGGTAAGATGTGGGCTAAAATACGACTAGCTTTTTTTTATGAGGTTTTTATATTCTAGTGATGTTAGAAACAAAAATACAAATTTATATAAAAAAAATAAATTATAAATTTAATTATTAATATTTATAAAAAATTTCATTAATTTCGAATTACTTTTTCAACAATTAATTGAGGTGATATTCTCCTTTTTTTAGGGCAAATTACAACCCAAAAAAAAAAAACCAAGGTGTTATGTTGAATATATATATAAATGCTTATCTCTATTGTTAATTTGCTAAGCTTAAGAACACCCTCCAATGCCAAAACCCTAACTTCCCTCCTGTAACATCATACGCCACCTCCAACGTCTTCTGCTGATGATTCCCGAAAATACCCACATCCGAAGCATTACTATTCCCTGCAAATGCCAAGCACACCTGCGATGCACTATGCCCGAAAAGTATCCCCGTCGGGTAGATCGGAACCTTCACATTGCCTTGGAAATAAAAGCGTATCTTCGGAATTAACACCGTTTTGTTGTTGCTCAGATCATAGCATGTGTCAAGCATCGACAAACCTTTAGTCATCGGATAATTCGTCATCTTTTGTCGAAAAGCCACCCTCAAAGCGCTGTAAATCGCCGGCGGTAGGCGGGTGATGACGGTGCCGGAGTCTATGATCGATGTTGTGGTCTTGAACACTGATTTTGCGATGGATAGTTTCCGTCCACCGACTTTGATCCCCGTTATATGGACGAAGTAGAACGATGGATTCTTTGAGTTTCTGGAAAATGGGGTGAAATTTAACTTTAAGGCACTAGAGGTTCCTCCTTTTCCGAAGGTTAGGTGTCCGGTTGAGCTCGACGTTGATGGAAGGCAATAAGAGAAGTATTTTTGGTACATTGAAGAAGTTTGCGAGACGACGGACAATTGATTTCGCGCGAGTCCTAATAATCCGGCGGCGCCACCGAATAGGCCGTCGTTGCTCTGGCCGCAGCCGAATCGGAAATTAGGCAACACATCGGTGGGAGTCAATGTCAAAGTGTCTTTGCTGAAGAACCCGATGGAGTAGGACTGGTCGACGTACCCTATGCCATAGATGCAGGTGGAGGAGTTGGAGCAACGCTTGATTACACCGCCGGCATGGGAGGTGAGTTGAGTACACTCGGCCGAGTTACAACTGATGTTTTTGTAGGTTGTTGACTCATTGGGGTTGAAAATTGGTTCTTGTTGTTGATAGCAGGAGTCGAGACATGGCTGGCACTGAGTCCAAGTGAGGTCGCTGCCGGTGTCGAAGAGGAGGGTGAGGTCCTTTTTGGGGGTTCCGAGTCCGACGGTGACGATGAAGTTACCGGTGCCGATTGAGGCGCCGGAGTTTACTGGGAGAGTGGCCTTGGAGGAGTTCAGTATATTGTTTTGGGCTGAGTTGGAGCTGAGTCGAAAGTGAATTATGTTGACTCGGGATTGGTCTTCGGAGAGGATCTGAGTCACATTTGGAGCATTGGCTTTGTCTAGACTCAGGTGAGAGCATGGCCCGTGCTTGTGAACTACTTTTAGTGTTGCCTTTTTGCCGTAACCTGTTAAAATGTATAAGTATATAGAAGACAGAGAAATCATATAACCATTTAAGGTTGTTTAGATATAGGTATCACCAACAATTTGTAATTTCATAAGCAAAGGAAAATTTATGACTTTTATTGGTTAAAATAGTGAGATCTAATAATTTTAATTTAATTTTTACAAATAATATAATAAATGTTATATATTAAATTGTGTAAAATATTACTGTAAGATCGTCAAATAATCGTTCTAAAGACTTTCTCAACATTGAGGTGTGGCATAGCTACTCTCAAGCCCCTTCCTTCCACCTCAAAGGAGAGGGAATCTTTTTATTTTAAGCACATTATTTTTAATAAAATATGATATGATATGATAATATATATAAGGAGAGTTGATGTAAATGACCTTTGATAGAAGGGTTGCAAACAGAAACTGATAAAAGAGAATTGACTTGAAATATATGAAAGTGGCTTTGCATAGTCTTTCTCTCTCCACCACCCAAAACATAGCCATTCTCTGAGGAGCAGACAAGAAGGAAAAAAGATACACAGAAGAGGAAGCTAATGGTTATGGAGGAAGCTATTGTAGTGGCCGTCATTGACAAAAAGCCTGTCTCTCTCAATTATGTTATTTTTCAAAGCACTTTTTGTGTTATGAGTGTTGTAAAAAACTACTGAATTTATAATGGATGCTCAACCTTCCACTTCTTAAGACAAGATTTTTGATGTTATTAAGCCTTCATTTGGGAAAATTTAATTTAGCCTGACTTATTGGCTAAATTAACCTGGTTAAATTATAGGTAAACTATTAATAGGTTATAATAGTTGGACTTAATTCTCATTAAGCCCTATTAAAAATAAGTTTTAGTAAAATTGTCGTTAAAAATAATTTTTTGTGACAATTTTTTATATACGTCGCTAAAAATTAACGATTAGTGACTTTTTTTGTCACGATTTTTATAAATTGTCGCTGAACTTATAATTAGTGACCTTTTTTTATGACAAATTTTTTCCATAGGACCTATTAGACAATAAATTTACTTATTAAGACCTACGTGTAAGTATCCCCTAAATTATCTCATTTTTAAAAGAATTTTTTACTATGAATGTGATGGTTGTGAGAAAAAAAGTGAAATGTTTATAGTTTAGATATGATATTTATCTTATTATTAACTTATTTTGTCTTTTTGTGCTTATTTAGACATTTTAATTCTTTCCAAACAAGCTCTAAGTTTACATTTTCTCTAGTCATCCTTCACATTTCCTTCTCTTATTATTAATTTCATACAATTTCTAGTAATTTAACATTAAATTTTAACCAAAGTGAAAATAAAAAATATTTAAAAAATTGAAATCCTATTTACCTATAAGAAAAAAAAATACTTAGAAAAATGTCAATAATTTGAATGTGTTGCGTGTGGCATGAGTCACACTCAGGATAATCTGATCAATATATTTTAAATTTATAACACATTCTAGATTTTTTTTTTTTTCTTTTCTTAGATATCTAAGTTTTGCCGAGAGAAAAATAATTTCTAGTCTAGAACTAGAAGTAAAAATTTATCCCATATTATTTCCTCCTTTATCCTTTACCTCTGTATTTTTCTCTTGTAAGCAAATAGAGAAAAGTAGTTTTATATTTTCCTTTGCTTCCCCTCACAAAATTCATGAACAAAATGAAACCAATTATTTACCTACGGAAAGGAAAATAAGAAGAGATAAAATTATTTTAATTACTTTAGTTTGGTCATATTAGCCACTTAAAAAGGTCATCTAATTATTTTTTTCCTCCCTAAATTCAAAATTTAAATACAACCGTAATATTTTTAGTCACATTGGCCTTGTTTGGTTTGTGTTGTCAGATATTATTTCAAAATTAATTTTTTGAAGAGAGTTTAGAAATTTTTAAAAAAAATTTGGATGTATATTTTAAAAATAGTTTTGAAATTTTAGAGTTTGGTATGATTTGATATTTTTTTGTAATTGAATAAATAGGTGTGAGAGAAAAAGTGATTATGATTGACAGATGAGAGAGAAAAAATGATTAATTGATATGTAATAAAAAGAAAAATAATTTTAATTTTTTTTAAAAAAAAATTCAACCCCACATGTTTTAAATCTCAACTACTACAATATGGTCCCTTGGTATGAGTGGTGACTTCACAGTGGGAAACATTATTTTCTTATTGGTAATCAATTGACACCATTAGTGACACTCTTGTGTGGTGGCTTTAGGATGACCCACAAAAAAAGAAAAAGAAAAGGTCTACTCCTACATCGATGTCGGGAGAAAAAGTGAGAAAAATTGATTAAGGATGAGAAAGGAGAGTGCAAAATCAATAATTGATATGTAATAAAAAGAAAATTAACTTTTTTTAAAAAAATAAAATAAAAAAATTCAACTAAACATGTTTTGAATCTCAATTGCTCCAATATGGTCCCTTAGTATGAGTGGTGACTTCCACAGCGGGAAATATTATTTTCTTATTGGTAATCAATTGACACCGTTACGTTGCGTTTTATTAGAAAATTTGGAAAGAAATTTAAAAATAGGAAGAAAAAAATATGTAAAATATAAATAAAATATACCTATATTTCACATACTTTTTTTCTTTCCTTCCTTTTTAAATCTCTTAATCAAATACAGCATTAATAACACTTGTGTGATTGCTTTAGGATGAGCAGAAAAAAAAAATTGTTTACTCCTAAATCCATGTTGGTGTCATACATATTGCATCTGTGCGTAATATCAGTGGATTGTCAATTTCATTACTAAAAAAAAAAAAAAATGTCTACTTAGCAAATATTAAACAAGCAATGCAAAGACTTTATTTACAAAATTCAAACAATATAAAATTTAGGAGCAAAAATAAATCTCAAAAGGGGCAAATTAAAAAGTTTAGCAGGGCAATTAAGTCTCGTTTGGCAACCTTCAGTTTTAGCGAAAAAGTTAAAAAGTTACTGTAAGTTGTCACATCACTTTCTCTATTTTTTTACACATCTTTTCATAAAAAGTCAAAAAATTACTAAAATAGTCTGTTCCCAAATGAGATCTTAGCCTATCCATGTGTAAATTTTATTTTTATTTTTATTTTTAATATTGAGTTTCTCTCTTCTTAATGCACTTTCAATCTATAATTATGCCTTGAAAGTCTCTTGTTTTAAAATTCTCACTAGATTGTGTTAACAATGCATTAGAAATAAAAGAACAAGGAAATCCCTAGCCTTCATACACACATATTATATGTATAATAATTTGTCTATTTGTAATATGTGTGTGTGTGTGTGTGTGTGTGTGTGTGGGGAGACACAAAGAGAGATGTGAAGGTAAATGTATTAACCATTGGTTGATGAGTAGCAAACGATGCTGGTAGAAGAGAGCTAACTTGAAGGGTATGGTGGTGGCTTTGTAGAGTATTTTCATCATGCAAAGCATAGCCCTTCTCTAAGAAGTGAAGAAATAGGGAAACAAGACAAGCAAAGAAGAGAGAACTGGAGGAAATTGAAGTGGCCATCAACCAACCTTTCTCTGTCAACTTCTCTCAATTATGTTTCTACAAGCTCTTGTGCTAGCTTTATAAGCAATTACATTTGTAATGGATTTTCAAATTTCCACAAGTATATCATCCACACTATGACAAAGTTATTAATACAATCATATATCATTTGACAAAGTTATTTGAGTCAACATTATTCTATTTTTAAAAATTTACACTATGTTAGTAAGTACGAATATCAATATATATATATAATATTATGAGATTATTAAGGTCAAATTTGGAAACATGCTATTTTAGTAAATTTTTTTTTTTGGGGCTAAAATATAAGATAAAAAAAATTAGTATGTTTAGAATGACTTTTTAGTTTTTTATAAAAAGATGTGCAAAAAATAGAGAAAAAACAAAATCTTTGACTTTTTGGTATAGGTCATAGGTTTTGTGGATTTTTTTAGTAACTTTTTGACTTTTAGGCTACAAGTGTTGCATGCCAAACGATACCTGAATAATACTTCTCAACAATCAATCTTAAGGGGTTGGATTAGTGGACACAACTTGGGGTAAGGGGGTGTATTTTTTTCAAGTCTCAGATTCAATATTCACTTATCCTAATAAGTTCCTTGAGACCAATCCATACAGGGCGTTTGCTCTTACTTTAAATAGGCCCCCACAAGTGAGCGTAAATTGTGTCTCTGTAAGTGTGTAGTGAGATTGGTTTCTCGAAATTAGTCGAAATGCACATAAATTAGTCCAAACATCTTATTATTAAAAAAATGAAAAAAGAAAAATCCAAAAAACACCATGAAAGTTGCCCACCAAAAAATAAAAAATAAATGGTGAAAACTAGCATATCATAGCAACAAAACCTCAGTTGCACCAATATGGTCCGTTAGTATAAGTGGTGACTTTCACAGTGGGAAACGTTAGTGACACTGTTGTGGGTAATTATTCAGTAATTTTGGAGTATACACGTGATATTTCATAATATTGTGATTGGTGGAGAAGGTGGGTATGTGGGGTATTGTGTTGGGTGATTGAGGAATATGAAGAGGCATATTGAATGATGATTGATTAAGGAGTACGGACACGTAGTATTCTAGGCATATTAGTGGACATGAAGTACTCAACAAACCCTACAACATGAACGGTTCAGATTATAAAAATAAATTCATAATGTACAACAAAATGAGCCACAACAGTGACTGCTGTGCCAAAGGCACAGCGATGACCCCAGTTCCAAGATTTAAACGGTGTATTATAAGATTCATGTATAAATTAAAGTTGAACCACATGATCAAATTTTCGAATAAAATTACTCAAAAGATACTCTTTCCCTTTCTTCCTTGCTGGTCATCTCCCCCTCTCTCTCTCTCTCTCTCTCAAAAGAACTCACCTCCTACCACGAGATACCAAAAAATTATTTGGTGAGCTTACAACAAATCTATGTGATGTTGTAATTTAGGCCTTGTTTGGGTACTCTCAAATAATCCAAAAAGTTAAAAAGTTACTCAAAAAGTTAAAAAGTTAACACTATTCATCAAAAGTCAACAATTACGGCTGCACAACTCCCAATTCAAATTTTCCTCTAAAAACCAATTTTCACAATTTTTTATTACACATTTTTCCATAAAAAGTCAAAAAGCTAACCCAAACATCCATATTTTAAACCTCAATTTTTTAGTCAAAAAAGACAAAAAAGTACACTTATTTAGTCTTTCCAAACTTGGCCTTAATATTCATTAGTTAAAATAATGGGACCTAGTATTTTTTATTAGTTTTTTGAAAATAATTTAATAAGTGTCAAATAGTAAATAGTATAGAATAACATTTCAAAATCACTTAAGAATCACTCTTAGATATTTGTCTCAAATTCATACATCCACAACAAAAACACATTTTTTCAAGGAAAAAAATTAAAATGATGAAAAGAAGCTAAAAAAGAGAGATAAATACGGGGGAAATTAACCTAAGTGGTAATTTAAAAAACTACTTCATATATTTGAAAAAATTTATAATTATAATTATTAATATTAGTAATAAAATTTGTAATTAATTTTATGAGGAGGCTTTGCTGGTGAGATGTGGGCTTGTGGGCTAAAATACGACTAGCTTTTTTTTATGAGGTTTTTATATTCTAGTGATGTTAGAAACAAAAATATAAATTTATAAAAATATATATATTATAAATTTAATTATTAATATTTATAAAAATTTTCATTCATTTCGAATTACATTTTCAACAATTAAATGAGGTTATATTTCCCTTTTTTTTTTTTTTTTTATGTCTAGCTTAGCCTGGGATCCAAAACGAATGGGTCCCGCCCACAGTGCGGAAGAGGTGATTACGCACCAATGCCTAGTTTCAAAAAAAAAGAGTTAGTGTCACTGCTGTGCGGCATGTGGAATTAATTTCGGATCTTATTTTGATGATTTAAATCGTTGATAATGATATAGCGTGTTTTAGATGGAACGAATCGGATTGATCCACACTTCTCAAACCGGTGCCCGAGGTACAAAACCCAAAGAGAGACCTGCACAAGAGTTCAACGGGGAACGGGGAGTCCCCCAGCGAACCCTCCAACGAGCAAGTTAGAGAGATGGAATGTAAAGATAGATTAGTAATAGAAAAGCTTAACCATTTCCTTGTCTTCGATGCTTGCTTATATCCTCTACTAATCATTTCGTTGTCTCTTCCGACTTGTCACCTTGGCCAAAAGGCTATGCTCTAGCTCACCTTGTTCATGGTGAGACCGTTCTGTCCCGACGGGGAAGGTTATCGAAATAAATGCTGCAGGAAAACTCATTAATGGCTGATGTGTGGTGCAATAACTTTGCAGGATCTTTGTCTGCTGATGTGGGTAATTCTCTACTTGCTAAGTGTTTAGATGTCATTGGTGTTTGGTGTAACGCTGGGTTTCACGAGTGTTAGGCTTTAGTATTTAAATCATGGATTGGACCTTAGGTGGTGGGCCATATCCTTTATGGGCTTACCCATGTCAGTAGTCCCCCATTTCCAAGTGCAACTTTAGTCCAACGAAGGGAATAATGAAGAAAACGAGGGTTGTGAGAGACCGGTAGGGCAAAGACCAACCGAGAGATGGGCCAATGGCGAGAGGTGACCGAGCGGAGGAACCGACTGTGAGGAGGGCCGACTACGAAGGGTGACCGAGTGGAGGGACCGACCTTGAGGAGGGCCGACCGCGAAGGGTGATCGAGTGGAGGGACCGACCGTGAGGAGGGCCAGCTGCGAAGGGTGACCGAGTGGAGGGACCGACCGTGAAGAGGGGCCGACCGCGAAAGGTGACCGAGTGGAGGGACCCACTGTGAGGAGGGCCGACCGCGAAGGGTGACCGAGTGGAGGGGAGAAGTGGCGGTGCGCGGGGCTCGAGGAGTGGCAGGGCACGTGGTGATTTGAAGTGGAAAAGATAGGGTAGAAGAAGGGAGCAGTGGGTCGTGGTCGTTCACGTGGTGGAATCCCGTAATGGGGAAGGTTAGGCGTTGAGCAAGAAACGAAGGGATAGGTCAATATAGGGTGTTTGAAAAGGCAGTTTTGAAAAAAAATTTGAAAATTTTTAAACTGGCAAAATTTGACCTTGACCCTTGGAATACAGGCAAGCCTTGGGCATTTGGTTTTATCCGTTTTACCTATCTTTGTGCAAAAAACCAGCACGTCCTGGAAGTAAACTTGTTTGTTTCCAGTGATACACCTCTGCAACATTTTGTGAACTTTTTTGTGCCCGCGTCCGAAGCCATTCGCAGACACACAAGAGAAATGGCCCAAGAGGAAGTAGCAACCGCAAGGCTTGATTTGTTAGGCGACGACGATGCGGTGGAGTTGGCGGAACAGTACCGTGCAGAGCGAAGGGAGGGGAGGTAGTTAGTCAGGCAGTGCGGGCTCATCCTATGATGATGATTGCGACCGCGAAACCTATTAGTCAAGTGGGCCCGGACCATTGGCACACGAAGGCCGATAAATCGACATGTGCGGCGGAGGAGTTGGAGGAGATGCGCGAGAGGTATCAGATTCCCGCAGAGATAGAGTTGAAATTGCCGACGTCGAAAGAGAGGCCATCCGACGCCCGACCGGGGGAGTTTGCCCTCTACGAAGAAGCGCTAAAGGGGGTGTTGAGGTTGCCGCTTCCCCAGATAATAGTAGACATGTTGAATCGGCTGGAGGTGGCTTCGGGCCAACTGATGCCCAATGTGTGGAAGATTTTATTGGCTTGTGCAAGTGCGTAGCCACGGGCGAACGAGGGGGCTGTAATGACGGTGGATGAGTTTTTTGCATGCTACAAGGCTTCGGGCCAGCAAGAGACTTGGGTCACCCTACAAGCGGCGGTAGGGAAGGGTCTGGTAGCGGGGTTGCCGTCGTTAGTGAAATGGTGGAGGCCGCGGGGTGGTTCTATGTGTCCGCCAACGGGGGAGTAGGAGTGCGCACGGTATGGAAGGTACCAACCAAGTCGGTTGAGCCAAGGTTGGAGGCAGAGGCAGATGAGAGGGTGAAAAATGTGAAGGCATGGAGGGAGAAGGAGGGCGCCAAGTGGGACAACCTCGTTCAGCCCTTAGCCTTGTTTGCCTCAAGGCTGGGCCCTCAGCCGACCGGTAGAGATTTGCACCGCAGAACTAGAGGCGAGGAGGAAGAGGCAAGAGGCGGAGGACAGAACCACCTTCGCCAAGACCGATCAGTACAAAAAGGCAAAGTTAGGCCGCCTGCCCAAACCGATCATAAGGGAACGAGTTCGATCGCGTCCCAAGCCGCTGGGGGAGAAGGACCTGAGCAGTTTTAAGCGACGACCACCTCCAGTGGATCCTCTGAAGGAAAAGAGCAAAAAGGAGGTGGAGGCTGTGCTGAAAAAGAAGAAGAGAGTAAAGGAAAGGGATGAGGGGCTAGCCTTGAAGAGGATGAAGGAGGGGATGGCAGAGGGGACCCCCGAAATGGAGTTGGAGGGAACAGCGAAGGGGATGGAGAGTACCCTGGGCCCCAAAACACAAGTGGAAGGTGGGGCGACTGGCCATGAGCAAGGGACAAAACAACAGCCCAAGGGGGGTCCTATGCCCCAAAGAGAAGGAGCGAGGGCCAGGTTGAAGACCGCCATTTACCACGCTCTAGCAGTGTTCGGGCGATTAGAGGGAGAAGGAGGTGAAGCCGGGACTGCTGCCGATCGGCTCTTGGGAATAGTGGAGGACGCGGCCCTGCGTTCGATGACAAGTTTCACAGAGGCCGAACTGCTAAGGGGGCTGTACTCGACCTAGATAGAGGCGACGGCCTTAGCAAGAGCCTTCCTGAACAAAGCGGTGTGCGCAAAAGACGAAGTTGAGCCACTAAAGGCAAAGCTAGAGAAAGTGAAGGCCCAGCTTGAAAGTTTAAGGAGGGAGACCGGGGGCTGGAGGAAAGCCGCGCGAAGTGCGTGTGTTAAGGGGCTGGAGTATGCCCAGAACACTAAGAAAATGGAGGTGTTGGCGATGGTGCAGGGCTATTCAGCATACTGTGCTAATGCTGAGCTGCTCACGACCAAGTTAGAGTTGGAGACGGAACGCCGCAAGGTGGTGTCGCTCGAGTTCCAGTTGGCTGGCGAGCAGAAGAAGCTGGAAGAGGCCCAGAAAGCCTGCACCGTCGCCAACGAAAGGTGGGATGAGGTCATGGTCTGTAATGAAGATCTATGCGCTCAGTCGATCAAAGAAAAGGAATAAGCAGATCAGTAGATCGCTGAGTTGGAGAGGGCGTTGGCGCACGAGTGGGCTAGACTGACGGTTGAGAGGGCAGAGATGGAGAAGGCCCTGGCCGGTGAGAGGGCTAAGTCAGTGGCTGAGAATGTAGGGTTGGAGAAGACCTTGGAAGAGGAGAGGGCCAAGTTGGCATCTTAGAGGGCGGCGTACCCCGACCTATATGTTGCAGCGGTAGAGCAGTTCAAGGGGTCCGCCGACTTCTAGATGACTATTGATGCCGCTATTGCCAGCAGCTTGGCGAGAGAGGGGGATAGGGGGGCTGGCCCCGTCGGGAGCGACCGCTGGAAGTAAAAGTGAAGAGGAAGTGATCTAGAGCTTCCAGTGGTCGGACTTCTACAAGCATGAGATGGCTGAGTTCTGGGACAGTGGCTAGAAGACTTTTAAACGTTAAAGCAGAGGAGTTGTTCCCAGACTTGGACTTCAGCAATGTGAGAATAGATGAAGACGATGTGACCCAGACCCCCCTAGATAAGGGAGTTGACGAAGAAGACCTGGCCTCGAGCGAGGATGAATGATTGATGTAAAATTTTTGTGTTTTGCGTGTTGTTGTTTGTAAATAAAATTTTTGTTGTTGTTATTATTTTTTTTTTTGGTCGAGTAAGTTCTGTAGTGAATTTATGTATAAGTTTGTAAATAAAATAATGAGTTGTGCTTTTTCGTACTGTTGTCTTTATTTCTTATAGATTTGAAAAGAATGAGAATGGGCATTGAAATAAGGCTTGTGTATAAATTGTAGTAAAAGTTGAGAAGTAGGGAGCCAGTCTAACTTGTGAGAAAACCATGATGCAAAGAATGTTAACAATAAAAACGTTAAAATGTAAAGGTTTTAAAGTGTGAACTTTTGAATCATGTTGTAAGAGTGTTGAGAAATGAAAGATTGGGTTGGGCGGCGAGGCGTGTGGATTGTAACGGAATTAAAAATGAAAGTTAAAAATGTAAAGAATGTTAAGAGATGTAAAAGCATAGACCTGGATTTTAACTAAGTATGGCAACTATGCTACAATCATGAAGTTGCAAGAATGGCCTTGGCCGAACTCTTCATTCATGCTCAGTTTGGCTTATGCCATAATTAACTCAGTCTGGTTAAACCCTTCGTGCTCAGTCTGGCTGAGGCTTTAAGTAACTCAGTCTAGCTGAGCTAGAGGTGGGCGCGGGTCGATTGCGGCCACAGAACCTCCACTCCGCCATCCATCCGCCAGATTAAACGGATTGGAGAAAATCAATCTGCATCCGTCCGCCAATCCGGCGGATGTGGATTAAGCGGATTGGCGGTTTAAAATTTTATAAATTTTCAACATAATTCAACTTGTGCACTTCCTCAAAAAAAAAGAAAAAAGAAAAAAAAGAAAGTATTACAGTCAATGATTTAAAAAAGTATTACAATCACTGTATGTCTTATCTAAAGAAAGAAAGTTTAAAACTTTAGAATATCACGATCACTGCATGCCTCATCCACATATTACAATCACAGCATGATTCATCCACACAAAATATTACAATCTGTGGTTCTTAAAATATAATAACAATTCAAACCATCAAAACCATGAACAGAGCAGTAGTAAAGATTGTATGTCTCTGTATTATTACATCTATATATATTTTTGAAAACAAAAACCAACCAGCATATATCATATTTTCTATTTATTATTTTTAGAGTTAGATTTAAAAATAAAAAAATATAGATAAATAATATGTTTATTTTTTTCAATTCAAAAAATATATTCAAGTTGAAAACTTTTTTTCAACAGAATATTTAAACTCTTTTTCAATTGAAAACACAAACATAATATTTAAACAAATTAAAAACACAAAGTCTTATAAATTACTAGGGGTGCTCGCGGTTTGGCGGTTTGGCGGTTCGATTGCAACCAAAGAAATCTCAAATCCGCCATCCGTCCGCCAAATTGGCGGATTGGAGAAAATCAATCTGCAACCGTCCGCTCGTCATCACGCATCCGTCCAAAATGCGGCGGATCGGTTCGGTTCGATCGGTTTTGGCGGATCGGTATATCCGCTGCTCACCCCTAGGCTGAGTCCTTCGTGCTCAGTTTGGTTGAGGCTTTAAGTAATTCAGTCTGGCTGAGCCCTTCGTGCTCAGTCTGACTGAGGCTTTAAGTAACTCAGTATGGCTGAATCCTTCGTGCTCAGTCTGGCTGAGGCTTTAAGTAACTCAGTCTGGCTGAATCCTTCGTGCTCAGTCTGGCTGAGGCTTTAAGTAACTCAGTCTGGCTGAGCCATTCGTGTTCAGTCTGGCTGAGGCTTTAAGTTACTCAGTCTAGCTGAGGCTGCAAGCAGGGTGTTATTGAAATACCACGCAGATAACTAAGATATAAGATTGTTGTCATTTAAAGCGTAGCCCATTAATCACAAATTTACACCATGTGAGAAAAGGACAAAAACATCCAAGTGTGTAGATTGTCAAAAAGAACATACAGCAATTGATCAATACAGAAATAGGGCTTTATTGAAAATAACGCTTCAAGTGCTCGACGTTCCATGGATGGGGGAGATCTCAACCTTCCATGTCCTGAAGTCGGTAAGTGCCCGGACGAGGTCTGGCCTTAACAACGTAAGGTCCCTCCCACTTGGCTGCCAGTTTGCCCTCAGCCAAGTTTTTGGTGGCAAGAGTTGCTTGGCGCAAAACAAGGTCCTCTACCGCGAACTCCCTCAGTCGGACTTTGCGGTTGTAGTGTGTTCTCATTTTCTATTGATATGAGGCCCGCCTGACAGCAGTGGTCTCTCGGAGCTCTTCAATTAGGTCTAAGTCTACCTGACGCAGTTCTTCAGTTAGTTCTGGATTCGGGTGCAGAACCCTCGGGGTAGGCAGACCGATTTCCATTGGGATGACCGCCTCAGCGCCGTATGTTAAGCGAAAGGGGGTCTCCCCAGTGGGGGTTCGAACGATAGTGCGGTAGGCCCAAAGTACGTTTGGTAATTCCTCAACCCAGAGTCCCTTAGCAGCTTCCAACTTAGTTTTGATAATCTTCAGAAGAGAACGGTTGGTAACCTCAACTTGGCCATTGGCTTAGGGATGACCTAGGGAAGAGAAACATGGCTGGATTTGAAGTTCTACACAGAATTTCCTAAACTTGGCATTGTCAAATTATTTGCCGTTGTCGAAGACGATGGCTTGAGGGATACCAAATCGGCACACAATCGACTGCCAGATGAATCTGGTTGTGTTCCACTCAGTAATTGTGGCGAGGGGTTCCGCCTCCACCCATTTAGTGAAGTAATCAATGGCGACGATTGCAAATTTGGTTTGGGCTCGGCCGGTGGGCAATGGGCCAACTAAGTCGATCCCCCATTTGGCAAATGGGTAAGGACTGCAAAGTGTGATCAGTTCTATAGGAGGAGCATGAGGGATGTTGGCAAAGCATTGGCACTTATCACATTTAAGCATGAATTCAGTGGCATCTTGATTGAGAGTAGGCCAGAAGTAACCGGTGCGTTGTATTTTGTGGGCTAGTGACCTGGCACCCAAATGATTACCACATACACCCTCGTGGACTTCCCTCATCACGTAGGTCGCTTGAGCAGGATTGAGGCATCTCAGGTATTGGCGTGAAAAGCCACATTTGTACAAATGGCCACTGATAAGAATGTAGTTGGACGATCGGGCCCTGACTTTGGCGGCCTGGTGTTTGTCGGCAAGTAATTCCCCATTTGTCAAAAATAACAAGATATCTGCCACCTATGAAATAGGTTCATTTTGGAGGAAGTGGGCGTGCTGTTGTTGTGGGGAAATGGCAGGGTGGGCCAGGTATTCAAGGCGGACGCCATGGCTGAGGTCTGACTGGTCGGCAGAAGCTAATTGAGCCATTTTATCTGCTTTAGAGTTTTCCGTCCGAGGGATGTGCTTGATGTGGAAAGTGTTAAAGAGGCGCGCAAGGGGGAGTGCAATATCCCTGTAAGCCCGCATTGTGTCTTCCTTGTCATCTAATTCACCCGTAATTTGTTCGACAATGAGTTGGGAATCGCTGAACACCTGGATATGGCTGACACCAATGTCTCTGGCTAGGCGGAGACCTGCTATCAATGCCTCATATTCAACCTCATTATTACTTGTGTCGAACAAGAAACGAAGAGCACACTTAAAATAACCACCCTCGGGGGCGGTGAGGATGAGACCAGCCCTACTACCTTCTTTGCGGGATGATCCGTCGACGTTGAGGGTCCAAGAGTGGGGGTCTTTTGCCTCAGTGTGGGATTGCGGGGGCGGGGGGGGGCCGTGGTTGGAGTGGGATTAGTGAATTTCAGGATAAAATCGGTAAGAGCCTGCCCTTTGATCGCTGTTCGAAGTCAGTAGGAGATGTCAAATTGGCTGAGCTCGACTGACCATTGCATAAGTCTGCCGGACAGCTCTGGTTGTTGCATTATCTTCTTCAAAGGTTGGTCAGTGAGGACCACTATGGAGTGGGCTTGGAAGTAAGGACGGAGTCGTCTTGAGGCGGTAACCAAGGCCAAGGACATTTTTTCTAACAATGGGTAGTTCTGTTCTGAGCCCCTGAGAGCCCGGCTAATGTAATAAACTGGGCGCTGTACTGAACCGTCCTCCCTGATGAGGGCCACACTGACTGCGGTGCTCGATACGGCTAAATAAAAAAAAATGGGCTCACCCGTGAGTACCTGGGAGAGTAATGGAGTGTTGGCCATGCACTGCTTCAATTGTTAGAAAGCCTCTTCGGATTCGGTCGTCCACTCGAAAGCCTGCCGAAGAACTTTGAAAAGGGGAAGCACTTGTCCGTTGCGCGGGAAATGAAGCGGTTGAGGGCGGTGACTCTGCTAGTAAGCTTTTGAACCTCCTTAACCGTTCTGGGTGACTGCATTTCTATCGAGGCCTTGATCTTTTCGGGGTTAGTCTCGATGCCCCGCTGACTAACCATGAAACCCAAGAACTTCCCAGATCCTACGCCGAAGACGCATTTTTCCGGATTGAGCTTCATTTGATACTTTCGTAGGGTGCCAAAGGTCTCTCGCAAGTCGACCAGATGATCAGAGGAGAGTTTGCTCTTGACTAGCATGTCATCGACGTATACTTCCATGTTCCGGCCTATCTAATGATGAAAGACGGCGTTGACCAGCTATTGGTAAGTTGCTCCAGTATTTTGCAACCCAAATGGCATGACACGATAATGGTAGGTTCCCCGGCCGGTGATGAAGGAGGTGTGTTCCTGGTCAGACAGGTGCATCAGAATTTGGTTTTACCCAGAGAAGGCATCCATGAAGCTAAGCATTTGATGACCAACCGTGGCGTCAACAAGCAGATCTATGTGAGGAAGGGGATAACTATCTTTAGGGCAAGCTCGATTAAAGTCGGAGTAATCGACACAGAGTCGCCATTTACCGTTGTTTTTACGGACCAAGACCACATTCGATAGCCACCTGGGGTAGTCCACATTCTTGACAAACTGTGCCTCCAGTAGCTTATCTACTTCAGAGGCAATAAGAGCGTTGCGTTCCGGGTGGAAGATGCATTGTTTCTGGCGGAAGGATCGGAAATGGGGTTCGATACTCAAACGATGAGTGATGAGGGAAGGATCGATACCCGGCATGTCGGAATGGGTCCAGGCAAACACATCATTGTGTTCAGTCAGGAGGGTTGTAAGATCAGCCTTGGCTTGAGGGGATAGTTGGTTGCCGATCTTGGCTGTTTTTGTCGGGTTAGTGGGATCGATAAGGACCTCGACAAGCTCTTCCACTGGTTCCCCTCTGACCAGCTCGTCTTCGTCTCTGACGTCGAGTCCTTCAATGATCATAGCCTCCTTTAGCTTGACCTCTTTAAGTGAAGCGACGTAACATTCTCTGGCCACAGTTTGCTCTCCCCTCACCGTGCCCCAAGGTCGGTGGGGAATTTGACGACAAGATGGAAAGTGGATGTGACAGCTTGGAAAGCATTTAGGGCGGTGCGGCCGAGGATAATGTTGTAAGCAGAGGGACAGTCGACGACGAGAAAAGTGAGCAACTTTGTGGTCTGCCACGGGTATTCTCCGATTGTGATGGGAAGATCGATGGAGCCTATGGAGGTCACCCGATCTCCAGTAAAACCGACCAATGGGGTTTAGAGAGGGGACAGACTTTTTTCCTCGACCTTTAGCTGGCGAAAGGCATTTAAGAAGATGATGTTTGAAGAACTGCCGTTGTCGACGAGAACCCATCTGACTTTGTAATTGGAGAGGAGGGCAGAGATGACGAGGGGGTCGTCATGGGGGTAACGGATGCCTGTGCAGTCGGCCTCCGTAAAGGTGATGGGCTCTATCCACTGCTTGGGCTGTTTGGAAGGGCGGTCCAATGTGACAACTTCTTTATCTGAGCTTTGCCTTATTTTTCTGAGTTCTGCCCGCTGAGCTGAGCATGATGGTCCTCCACAAGCAAGCCCACCAGCAATAACTCTGATCTCTCCAACAGGGGAAGCAGGGTTGCCTTGTGTTCGGGGTATGGAGGCCTATCATGACCTTGGTTAGGTTGTGCGAGTTGTCGAGGAGGGGTGCGTCAGTGGTTGTTTCTGATAGGTTCAGTCCTTTGCCTTTGTTGAGGGCGGGCTACCGTGAACCAACTGAGACATCCCTGACGTATCAAGCCCTTGACTTGGTCTTTGGGGTTAACACACTCCTCCGTATTATGGCCGTGGTCCTGATGAAAGCGGCAGTATTTGGACTGGTCTCACTGGTTGGAAGGAGACCATGACGGTTGGGGCCATTTTAGGGGATAATCTCATTGGATCTGGTTCAGGACTTATTCCATGGGGGAATTGAGGGGTGTGTATCGTTTGAACCTACCGGGTGGTCGGGTTGGCGCCGACCAGTCGGCTCGGGCTGGTCGGTCGGTATACTGAGGTGTTTGGTGAGTGTATTAGGTGTTTTTGATTTCGGAGTCCTTTCTCTTCTTTCTGGGGGTCGGGTTTTTGGCTGTAGGATCTTGTCGGGCGGCTAGGGAATCTTCGACGTTCATGTATTTTTGGGTTTTGGAAAGTAAGGTTGCCATGGAGGTCGGGGGATTTTTTGAGAGAGAAAAAAGGAAATCAGATGATCATGGACCGGCCATGAAAGTCGTGAGGATGACCTTGTCGTCGTTTTTCGCTACCTGCAGGGCTTCGGTGTTAAAGCAGGTAACAAAGCTGCGTAGTGACTCCCCCTCAGTCTGACGGATGTTGAGGAGCTGGGTTGCCGGATGCCGCTGGCGCTGGGCACCAATGAAATGGCTGAGAAATGAGTCACTTAGGTGCTGGAAAGTGGAGACAGAGTCTGTTGGCAGTTGACTAAACCAGAGTCGAGCCGACCCTTTAAGTGTTACGGGAAAAACCCGACACATGATCTCGTCAGGGAATGTATGGAAGACCATGAGGGTTGTGTAAGTTTCCAAATGGTCGACCGAGTCTGTTGTGCCGTCGAAAGAGTCAAGCGAGGGCATTTTGAACTTAGGAGGTAAGGGTTTGTCCTTGATAGAGGCGACGAACGGTGAGTTGGCTGTGGTAGATGGTTTATTCTGTATGTTCTACATGACTCCTTGGAGCTGGAGCTTCATGGCTCGGAGTTCTGCATCCCAGAGAGAAACGTTGTCACCACTAGAATGCAGCGGAGGCTGGACACTACTGGCCTCTCCCTCGGGGATGGGTGCCTGGACCGATGGATGTGGGGCCCAAGGTGGCGGGTTCATATCTGGGGGAGGGGGTCGCAAGCCTTCCAAGTTGGGTGGGTAGGGCTGTTAGATAGGATGGCTCAGGGCTCGTTCTTGGTTGGGTGGGATATCTTGAGGTGGAGAAGGAGGGACGGGAAGGTCTTTTTGAAGCAAAGCATTGATCAGGACTTGGTTTTGCTCTGTTAAGTGGTTGATGCTGTTGGTAAGTTCTGTGAAGTGCTGCGACGGGTTGTTTGGATTGGGAGGGTCAGCTTGGTGGTTAGCAACATTGTGGTGAGAAGCTATGAATTTAGTTGTGACCATCCACCTTGGTGGGTGGCAGGAAGGGGTTATTGGGAAGGGGTCTCCGGCGACAATGAGCACAACTAGCGCGCGGAGCAAAAAGTTTCCCACAGACGACACTAACTGATGATACATCGTATTCCAGATGGAATAGGTCAGATTGATCCACGCTTCCCAAACCGGTGCCCGAGGTACCAAGCCCATAGAGAGACCTGCACAAGAGTTTAACGGGGAACAGGGAGTCTTCCAGCGAACCCTCCAATGAGCAAGTTAGAAATATGGAATGTATAGATAGATTAGTGATAGAAAAGCTTAACCCTTTCCTTGTCTTCGATGCCTGCTTATATCCTCTGCTAATCATTTCGTTGTCTCTTCCGACCTATTACCTTGGCCGAAAGTCTATACGCTAGCTTACCTTGTTCATGGTAAGGCTGTTCTGTCCCGACGGGGAAGGGTTATCGCAATAAATACTGCAGGAAAACTCATTAATGGCTGATGTGTGGTGCAATAACTTTGCAGGATCTTTGTCTGCTGATGTAGGTGATTCTCTACTTGCCAAGTATTTAGATGTCATTGGTGTTTGGTGTAATGCTGGGTTTCACGAGTGTTGGGCTTTAGTATTTGAATCATGGATTGGACCTTAGGTGGTGAGCCATATCCTTTATGGGCTTACCCATGTCAGTTGAAAATTTAGAAAATATCGAAAACAATATACCTGTAAAAAATTAAGTTGATCGGATATTAATAACCTATTCATCAAATAACATCTTTATATAAAAAAAAAATATATATATATGTATGTATCAAACTAAATACAAATGTTATTTGATGAACAGGTTATTAATATCTGATCAATTTGATTTTTTACAAGTATATTGTTCTTGATATTTTTTAAATTTACAGTTCGGATCATCAAAATAGGACCCGGAATGAGTTCCACGGACTGCACAACATGTTTTACTCTGCTCTATTTTCAAGAGTTGACTGAGACCTCAGTTGAATTCAAAAATGACAGTTCTTGAGGAAAAAGAAGATGTAGAAAACGATGGGAATTGCGATAGTGATAAATTGGTGATAGAAGAGAAGGAGAAGAAGGCAATCGCGGTGATGAACAAATTGGGATAAGTTCAATGAATGATCGTCGTCAATAGATGAATTATCATGTAAATGATTTGATTGTTGTGGTTGTCTTCTTGTTTCAATAAACAACATGTTTTGTGCTTTTTTTTTTATTTTTTATTATGTATTACACAAGTGTCAGGGACGGATAAATATCTCTCAATTGATTTTCACCACATTGAAAATGTAATTGTTTTCTTCCTCAATTTTCAAAAAAATATAAAAGTAAAAGACTTAATTTTAAAAAAATTAAATTAAAAAAATTGATGAATAATAATAAAAGGAGAAATTTTAATATATGGTATGAGTTTGCAATTGTTTTGGTTTTTGGGTCAACCCTCTAATTCTCTTTCTCTTCTCACAACCAATATCAGCGATGGGAATTATATCCTGATGGGGAGGCAAGAAGGAGGCTCCATCCTCCTCCGGAAGCAAATCCGCCTAGAAGTATTAAATTGTTTCTCCTACTTCCCGTGTTGTGTTTACATGTTTATAACGGAAAAATCAATACCGATTTGAGAAGCCAAAATTTTATCTCTAAAATTTTGTCTCCATGAGGTGTCAACACTGGCAGAGGCAATAATGATGGCAGTGATAACAATGATGGTTATGTGGATGGAGATGACGTTCATGCAAAATTTATTTTTTACTTTCATTTTATAGGCAGTAATTTTTATTTTTTTTCCTTCCACAAGCATAGCTCTATTCATTTCATTCGGTTTAATACTAATATATGATGTAGTAGAGTCCAAAACATACCCTAATAAATTTGACACTATATTATCAACAAGTTTATACTCAAATAAATATTAATAACAAAAGGAGGGACATGATTATAAAATATTAACAATACTTGTTGGAAAATTGATAAAGAGGTAGTTGTGAATTGAAATAGACTCCATTTTGAATGAAAGGATGTAACCTTTCATGGTGTCTTTTTATTTTAAAAGAAGGGTCAAACCTCCATTTGAATGAAAAGGTGCAAACCTTTCATGGTGTCTCTTTATTTTAAAGGAAGGGTTATGTCCCTTCTTCATACATTTTCTATTCAAATTGAATAGGTGCCAACAAAGCCTATATAAAAGCAGCCCCATTCCAATTTTGATTGATTCCGAAAATTCATTTTTCTTGCTTTCATTTTGCTCTCTTGCGTCCTTTATTCTTCATATTATTTTAGGAAAAATTTCAGAGAGTTATAGAACACAAGGTTCTAGTTCGCCAGACAAATTTGTTTGAAGTGCTACTACAAATTTATGAAGATCATTGTATCCTGGAAGATAGACGCCACATAACCGTAAGCACCGTTGCGAGGCGAATCTATCTTAAGGATAGGGTGTCACACACTCGATTTGGTCTTTTATTTTTTTCGGTTCAATAAAATAAACTCTGTAAGTTATTTATTTTATTTTGTTTAATTTAGTTTCAATTTATTTTATTTACGCAGAAGATTGTTCCAACAATCTTAAGACAGATTCGAATTATTCTGTTTACAGAATTTTTCGTTTGTTTCCTTTTCTCTTTCTTCTTTTGAAGAAAATTATTTTCTGTGGATTTACAAAATAATATTCTGGTTGGAAAAACAAATAGTGATTATATGCTATTTGATAGATAGTAGTAATATATTATCTATTTTCTTTGACAACTAGTAGTACCATACTGGTGTCATTAACAATTCAGAATATATTTTTGTAGAATTTTTTTTCAGAAATTAATTTTGGGTTTTAGAAATTATTTTCTAAGTTTTCTTTACTTAAAATTCTATTTTAGTATTTTAATTATTGAAGTGTTACATAAATTAATTTTCTGTGTGGAATTAATTTGGTTAAATAAAATTTTATTTTATTTCCAAATTAATTGAAAAAATAAAAGTTATTTTCTTATTTCTTTTGTTTTACAGAATTTAATTTCCTGTGTGGAATTAATTTGGTTGAATAAAATTTTATTTTTTTTCCAAATTACTTGGAAAATAAAAGTTACATTCTTATTTCTTTTATTTTTTTACAGAATTTAATTCTGTGAATTTGGTTTAATTTTCTGTGTAGTGTAAATTCTAATTATAATTTTGTTTTATAAATTAGAATTGATGGCTACTGAAACTAATGCCCAAACAAGTACTACTGTGGTGGCTGCAATGACGCCAACCCCCTCTCCTGTTGTAACAGTACCGGTAAATCACGATGAAAAGCCAGAGAAGTTCTCAGGAACTGACTTTAAAAGATGGCAACAGAAAATGTTGTTCTATCTTACAACTCTGAATCTGGCCTGTTTCCTCAGTGAAGATGCTCCTATCTTGAAAGAGGATGAAACCAATCGGCAAATGGTTGCTGCGGTTGATGCCTGGAAACATGCCGATTTCCTTTGCCGGAACTACATCTTGAACGGACTTGACAACACATTATACAACGTCTACAGTTCTATCAAGATAGCAAAGGAACTTTAGGAGTTTTTGGAGAAAAAATACAAAACGGAAGATGCCGGCTCAAAGAAATTTGTGGTTGGCAGATTCCTGGATTTTGTAATGGTTGATTCAAAAACTGTAATCAGCCAAGTTCAAGATTTCCAACTCATTCTGCATGACATTCACGCAGAAGGCATGTCTCTCAGTGAATCCTTCTAAGTTACAGCCTTAATTGAAAAATTATCAAAAGGCTGGAAGGAATTCAAGAACTACCTCAAACACAAGTGCAAAAAAATTTCTGTGGAAGAATTAATTGTGTGTTTGAGGATTGAGGAGGACAACCGCAATTCTGAAAAGCGGGCTGGTAAGCATCTTATGGAGTCTAAGGCAAATATGGTGGAACATGCTTCAAAAACCAAGAAACGAAAGTCTTCTGGAGAAAATTCATCACAAGGCTCTAAAAGGGGAGAACATAAAAAGTACAAGTTTAATGGAAAATGTTACATCTGTGACAAAGAGGGACATCGGGCGAAAGATTGTCGTAGTAAAGGCAAAAGCAAAAGAAGAACAAGCAAGAAGCCTGCTCAAGCTCATATGACCGAAGTGGACAATATTTCCAATAGTATAGATGATATCAATCTTTCTGCAGTTGTTTCCGAGGCAAATTTTGTCGGAAATCCTAAAGAATGGTGGGTGGACATTGGTGCTACTCGCCATATTTGTGCCGACAAAAAGATGTTCACATCTTATTCTACAGTGGACAATCGTGAACAACTTTTTATAGGCAACTCCTCAACTTCCAAAGTTGAAGGACAAGGAAAGATTGTACTCAAGATGACATCTGGAAAGTAACTCACTCTCAACAATGTGCTGCATGTACCGGACATTCGCAAGAATCTTGTTTCTGGATCTTTGTTGAGTAAGAATGGGTTTAGACTAGTATTTGAGAGTAATAAATTTGTACTTACTAAGAATGGGATGTCTGTAGGAAAATGTTACATGTCTGTGTAGACACCCCATTTTTGACCGACCTTAAGACTCAGACGTCACCGATTGAGCGCTTGGTGATGTTGCATATCGTGCTCGTTCAGAGGTTTCAGAGTCTTGGCTGCGAGTCTTGCCTCCGGACTTCCGGACTCTTTCATGCTTTGCCTCGGTTTGCGAACCAGGCTCGATTTTCTCTGTTTCTCTTCCAGAAGGGAGGGAGAGGTCTCGTAGACCACCTCTCGGTGGCCGTAGGCTACGTTTCGTGGTCGTAGGCCATTTTGCCCGTTTCGGAGCCCGGTTCCCGGTTTTCAGAACTGTTGGCCGTGTGCCTCGATTCGGGACCGCTTAACCATCTCCGTTTGCTCCGGTTTTTGGCATGCATCTTATTTACTCCCTTTTGAGGGACACTGTGGTCCGAGAGATCAACTTCGTGGTCGAACACCCCTTCTGGTGTCTAATAGTTAGTTTTCGGGGCCCCGGGCTACGCGTTTTGGCCCCCGAACCTTCATTTTGCATCGGTTTTGGTTCATTTTTGGTGGAGACCTCTGTTTCATTGTTAGAAAGGTCGTAGAGGGGTGGGAGGCCAGTAATTGTTCTGACAACCAGTTTTATTCCTTCATTGCCCTCCGTCGCCCGTTTTTCTCACTTCAAAGCCAATGTTGACCACTCTAGGACCACTTTCTTGAACCCTAAACCACATATTTGTGTTGTAGATACCTGGGAGGCCACCAATATCATATGGCCGGGCAGTAATTGTGATTGAACCTTTTGAACCCCTTTTGAAAAGTGGGTTGTTCTCTCTCCTGGTTCACTTTCTCCAGATTTTGACCACATGGCTGTGTTGAGCACACATGGGAGGCCACCAATATGTGGTGGCCGGCCACTAATCTCACCTGACCCTTTTGACCCTTGGCTGACCGGCCATGGGGAGGGCCGGCCGGCCACCTAAACCCTAGCAAGCTGGCCGGCCATGATCCTCACTGTTGGTACATTACAAAAATACCCTCCTTTTCCCCCCAGATTTTGTATCCGGGGGCCCAACTTTTGGGGGGAAACTTGAATTGTTTTCCCCCCCTTTTTTTCCCCCTCTTTCTCCCCCTCTTTTGCCTATATAAACAGCACCCCAGCTCTGGTTTTAGGGGTTAGAAAAATTGCTTTTGGAGCCTTGCATTACATCTCTCTCTTTCCCTCACTTCAAGCACCAAAACCTCCCAAATCCTACATCCTTTACTCTACAACCCATACCCCCACCCTTCCGTCCTCCATTCCAACAGCTTGAGGTTGTCCTTCAGAGCTTAGGAGCACCCAAACTTGGGCCAAAAGCAGCTGGAAGTTGAGTCTTCAAAGGTAAGTCTCCTTCTCCCTCTTTGGTGCATTTTTTTGATCTATATCTTAGCTCTTTGTGCTTGCATATTTGGGCTCCGACCCTAACTGAAAATAGAATTATTTTGAGCTCTCTTTCATGTTTATTTAAGGGCCTCTCACTGTTTGAGGCTTCCTTCTTGCACTTGCCTCTTTACCTCTCTTGTATGCCTCTTTCTTGTACGGTATTTTAGGCCTATTTGTAAACTGTTTTGAGGCATATTGTAAATTGTGAAGTGGCTTATTTTGAGCCTTTCTTCAACATTTTTGAAGGGCTCATCACTGTTTGGGCCCCCCTTTTGTCACTTGCCTTTGTATCCCTCTTTTGGCCCCATTTTTGCATGATTTGTTAGCCCTTTGTGCTTGTTTTTTTGGGCTCTGGTCCAAACTGTAAATAGCCTTATTTTGACTCCCTCTCCATGTTTCATTAAGGGTCTTTTGCTGTTTGAGCCATCCTTTTTGTACTTTGTGTTTAAACCTCTTTTTTAGGCCTTATTTTGCATCGTATTTTAAGCATGCTTTTGCACTGTTTTGGGTCTGGTCATCAACTATAAAATGCCATATTTTTGGCCCCTCTTCAATATTGTTGAAGGGTCCTTCTGTGTTTGAGGCCAGCAACCATCACTTGCTTCTTTGTCCCTCTTTTGGCCCATTTCTTGCATGAGAGTTTAGCCATACTTGTGTTTGTTTTTGTGGTTTTTTGTAAACTGTAAAATACCATATTTTGGGCCCCTCTTCAACATTGTAGAAGGGCCCTTCTCTATTTGAGGTCAGAGGCTGCTACTTGCTTCATTATCTCGCTTTCGGGGCCATTTTTGCATGCTAGCTTAGCCCCATTTATGTTCACTTTTTGGCCTTGCTTAAAACTGTAAATATACTTTTTTTGGGTCTGTCTTGATTCTGTCTTCACACTTCATATTCAAATAATGCATGTATTGCATAGCCATAGGTCATTCCATGTACCTAATTTCATGTTTCGGGATTCATTCCATGCATCGGATGTCATTTTGCCATGTTTCGGGGCTGTTTTGCATTAATTTTTGCTACTGAAATTTGCATGCTTGTATGCCATATTCCATGCCTTGCCACGTCCTGTTAGAGTGGCATTCGTGCCCTAGGATCGGTCCTCGGTTTGCGTGCACGTACGCACGCATTTCGAACGTCTCATTTTCATCTGATGGCCTCTTATATGAGTGTGGCTGAGGTCCACTTGTGTTAGTGTAAGTCCATTATGCATTGTGTATGCCATTTCATTCCATAGCATTGTGTATGCTAGGTTGTATGTTAGCGCATTGTGTATGCCATGTTATCTCGTGCATCGTGTATGCCATTCCATAGCATTGTGCATGTTAGGTTGTATCTTAGTTTCATTTCATGCATGTCATGCATATTGCATTGTGTTTAGGATAGGAGTTAGCCCGGGCACGGGAAACGAGGTACGTTTCGTACTCCGAGTGACGGAACGTGTCTCAATTCCCCAGTCACCGACACTCCGGATTGTCCATGATGGAGTTAGGTCTTAGTTGTATTTTCATGTGCATTCATTCCATATTGAGTTGTGCAATTCGACTCCTCAGCCATCATGCATCGAGATGCGTGATTGGTGGCACGAGGATCAAGGCATGCATACATTTGTGAAAATACTTTGCTATGCCCCTTTGTTGCTCTCTGTTGCAGTAAATCAAGAATCAGCAGCCTTCCGGAGTCTGGCGCGCATTCCAAGAATAATTGTAAACAGAGGCAAACCGGGGCATTGCGAGGGATTCTCCACACAAAGCAACCCGAACATGCATCATCCATCATCCCGAGCAGAGTCAAGGCAGTCCCTAGCTTGCACGCTAGTTTACCGCTTTCCTAGTTTAATTTGTTAATTAATTAGGATTTCGTATTTATTCGGACTGTAATTATTTATTTGGGACTGTATATTATTCTTTCGGACCCTCTGTGCGAGGGCATAATTGTAATAAGTGTGCGTGTGTGTGATGTATGTCTTCCAACCCCACGTCTTTCTTCCCTTTTATTTACCTGCTTATGATGGTTAGATTAGGGCATGTTTCAATTAGCATACAGTATGATAGCATGTTGCATTCATTTATTCTGTTTTGCATGCACCGGGCTCGGCGCATCATACTAACTGCATCTGTATTTCAATTCCAAATTGAATACTTGTTAACTGTTGCATCTCATATGCCATGTTTAGAATAGCCGAGCCTGCTATAGTTGCATTTTTGCATGTGTTGCATTAGGCATTTCTGTATAATTAGGATCATGCATTGATTTCTAATTAGCTTTTGTTTTGGCTTGGAGTACTCGGTAAGTTTTATGCTTTAGCATCCTTGCATGTGTGTGAGTGACTGCCATGATAGCATGCTTACCATGAGGCTATGTGCTTATATGATATACCTGCTTGAATGCCTGTGGGTGAAGGTTGGGTTACTTAGATTGGAACAATTCATTCACTGTGAGTTTTAAGCCCACTAGATAGTGGCAAAATCATGTTTTCTAAGCCCACCCGAGGGTGGCAAATCCACGTCTTAGCCTACTTGCGAGTAGCACCATCAAACCATTTTCAAATAAACAAACATGAAATGTTTTGTTCCAATTCCGGCAATCCAGTCTATACTTGTATGCTGTGCGCATCACATATAGTAAATCTAGGCTAATAACCGGAATAAGAACACATAATATTTTCAAAACTCGATATCATGGTTAGTAGAGGCCGATCTTTGATCGGGCGAGCGGGGGTGCCTACGAAGTGACCTTCCCCAATCGTACCCAAGTTCCTGAGCCGAGACAACTTTGGTGATGACGGACACGTGGCCTTAGGCAACGAGTCAGGGTTTCCTAAATTTTCCAAAAATAAAATATTTAGGTGGCGACTCTGTATCTGGCAAAGCAGTCCATGTTTGGCATTTCTTTCAAAAAATCTGTTTTCTCAAAATGATTTGCCGGATTTGGACTCTTTGGTTCAAGATTAAGAACCGTGACACGAATCGAGTCCGAGCTGTAGCGAGGTCCCCCGCGGCCCTGTTACAGTTTCTGGCGACTCCGCTGGGGATTTAGAGAACTTGACTCGAACTCATGATATCTTATTTTGAATATACTTGTGTGTCTCTTTGCATTGCATTTGCATTGGTGCGCCTAAGACACCGTGTTTGCCATCTGCTATTCCTGAACGGTTTGCCGGAGGCTTGTCTTGTCAAGGCATGACCATAAGGCTGACCGGTTATGGGCTCTGCCAGTATGGGAACACAAACCCCGGTTTTACCAGGGCACCCTTTTCGACCATTCGACCTAGTGCATATTCAGATCCATAGTGACCATTCCAAACTAGGACAGGTTGCTTACCCGATAGGTTGTTTGAAACCGCTGCGTGCGTAGTGAAACCCTAGTTCCTGACAAAATAGTAGTACATATCGGTTTTTGATTCATAAATCAGAACATTCCGAAATGATGTAAATACTATTATTGAATCTTGGAATGCATATTTCTTTGAACATGTATTTCCAAATAAGACTGAACAAGAGACTAGTAACAATAAAAGATCTTATAATGCTATTACTAGTCAAGATCAAGAACATGATCAAGAACAAGAGTTAGATCAAAATGACGAAGAGGAACCTAGGCGTAGTAAACGTGCTAGAACCTCAAAATCTTTTGGTCTAAGATTTCCTAACATTTTTGTTAGAAAATGAGCCTTTAACTTTTAAAGAGGCTATATCCAGTCCTGAGGCTCCTTTATGGAAAGAAGTTGTCAATAGTGAAGTTGAATCCATCTTGCAAAATCACACTTGGGAATTGGTGGATTTGCCACCAGGTTGTAAACCTCTTGGACATAAGTGGATTTTTAAAAGGAAAATGAAAGCAGATGGATCAATTGACAAATACAAGGCAAGACTTGTGGTCAAAGGTTTTAGACAAAAAGAAGGTCTTGATTACTTTGACACATACTCACCGGTTACTAGAATAACATCCATTAGAATGCTAATTGCCATTGCATCTCTATACAATCTAGAAATTCATCAAATGGATGTGAAAACCGTTTTCTTAAATGGTGAGTTAGATGAAGAAATTTACATGGAACAACCAGAAGATTTTTCTGTTCCAGGAAAAGAAAAGAAAGTGTGTAAATTGGTTAAATCATTATATGGTTTAAAACAAGCGTCAAAGCAATGGCACGAGAAATTTGACAAGGCAATGATGTCAAATGGATTCAAAATTAATGAGTGTGACAAATGTGTTTATATTAAAAACACAGACAAATGTTATGTCATTGTATGTCTTTATGTAGATGATATGCTCATCATAGGTAGTAATAATGATATGATTAAAACTACCAAGAAAATATTGAATAAACATTTTGACATGAAGGACATGGGTATTGCTGATGTAATTCTTGGTATGAAAATTACCAAAACATCAGAAGGTTATGCTTTGTCACAATCTCATTACATTGAGAAAATACTTGACAAGTTCAGCAAAGATGATGATCATCTTACTAGAACACCTGTAGATGTTAATTTGTATCTTTCTAAGAATGTACAGGAAAGTATTTCTCAATTAGAGTATGCCTAAATTATTGGAAGCTTAATGTACTTGACGAACTGCACTCGCCCAGATATAGCTTATGCAGTAAGTAAATTAAGTAGATATACGAGTAATCCGAGAGTAGAACACTAGAAAGCAATTATAAGGGTTCTAAGATATCTCCGATTTACTCGTAACATTGGGCTTAATTATACTAGATATCCAGCAGTACTTGAAGGATACTGTGATGCAAATTGGATATCGGATACTAGAGACTCAAAGTACACCAGTGGGTATGTCTTTACTCTTGGTGGGGCGGCTGTATCTTGGAAATCTTCCAAATAGACTTGTATTGCTAGGTCTACTATGGAATCAGAATTCATAGCTTTAGACAAAGCTGGGGAAGAGGCAGAATGGCTTCGGCACTTCCTTGAAAATATTCCAATATGGCCAAAATCGGTGCTTGCTATATGCATACATTGCAATAGTCAATCTGCAATAGGTAGAGCACAGAGTCATATGTATAACGGTAAATCTCGACATATTCGTCGTCGACATAATACCGTAAGACAACTACTCTCTAATGGAATTATTTCCATAGAATATGTTAAGTCTAAAGACAACATAGCGGATCCACTAACCAAAGGGTTAGCAAGAGAGCTAGTTGAAAATTCATCGAGGGGAATGGGACTTAAGCCTATTTAATAAGAGTTACCACAACGGCAACCCAACCTAGTTGACTGGAGATCCCAAGATCTAGGTTCAAAGGGACAACCGAGTTGTGAATGACTCAGAAGGATCACTGGGGAGTCTAACTCCTACCAATTTCTTTGATGAAATAGTGATGCCTGCAGCGTTTTAGATTAAGTAAAACTTTTAATGATTCTTATATCTAGGTTAACCTAGTGGAGTATAGCAGGATACTCTTCATAAGAATCACCTATGTGAGTGTGAACTGGGCCGGTTCTATGAGATTTGTGAAGGGCTACAATTCTCTAGAGCACTCATGAAAGACCAGGTTGTTCAGGACCAAATGAACACAATAGTGAGAACTAAATTGTATCTGGGGATATACTGTGTGAGTTCTATTGTCTTGGTTTACACAAACGGCTGAACAGTTCAAGACATCATGTTCAGTGGTTAGCTAGTAAATTCGATAGTGTCTCACAAGGGAAGGTTCAAAGCCAAAAGCTACCTATCATTTGCAGAATATTTCCAATTTCTGTACTCTCTGTATTTACATCATGTTGTTGCATTTTCTCTCTGTCAATTTCATTCATGTGGGGCATTGTTGGAAAATTTATAAAGAGGTAGTTGTGAATTGAAATAGACTCCATTTTGAATGAAAGGGTGTAACCTTTCATGGTGTCTTTTTGTTTTAAAGGAAGGGTCAAACCTCCATTTGAATGAAAATGTGCAAACCTTTCGTGGTGTCTCTTTATTTTAAAGGAAGGGTTATGTCCCTTCTTCATACATTTTCTATTCAAATTAAATAGGTGCCAACAAAGCCTATATAAAGGCAGCCCCATTCCAATTTTGATTGATTCCGAAGATTCATTTTTCTTGCTTTCATTTTGCTCTCTTGCGTCCTTTATTCTTTATATTATTTTAGGAAAAATTTCAGAGAGTTATAGAACACAAGGTTCTAGTTCGCCGGACAAATTTGTTTGAAGTGCTACTGCAAATTTGTGAAGATCATTGTATCTTGGGAGATAGACGCCACATAACCGTAAGCACCGTAGCGGGGCGAATCTGCCTTAAGGACATGGTGTCACACACTCGATTTGGTCTTTTATTTTTTTCGATTCAATAAAATAAACTCTGTAAGTTATTTATTTTATTTTGTTTGATTTAGTTTCAATTTATTTTATTTACACAGAAGATTGTTCCAATAATACTTTACTCTCATTACAAACTCCTTGTCTTATTTTTGTGTTATCTAAAATGAGGGTCTTCCCTTTATACAGTATAAGATTAATTTGATCCAAGAACCATATAGCGATTCCGGTTTTCCCTTTTTGTACTTATGGTATTCCGGACTTTGGTTCCGTGGTGTTGGTGGTTGTATACCTTGTTGTCATCCTTTAATTCCGCATGTTTGAGTTTTAGGATGTGTTGGGTATGTTTTGAACAGGTAGGTTGAGTTTTGGTCTCAAGTGTTGTTGCCCAGGTTTTTGGTGTTACGCTCAAACGGGTCAGTCTGCGCTCGAACGGAATTTGGTTTTTGGTTGTCCGCTCGAGCGGGCCTTCTTGCGCTCAAGCGGGGTTTACACACTCCCAGTATTTCGTGCCTCTGCAAAATTTCTACAGGTGTGTTTTTCACGCTCGAGCGGGTTTCTTTACGCTCGAGCGGTCGCGCTCGAGCGGGTATGTTGGCACTCGAGCGGGTAGTACTTTGTCTGTGAAAGTTCTGGGAAGGGGTAATCTACGCTTGAGCGGACTGGTTTTCGCGCTCGAGCGGATGTACTTTATTCTTATGTCTTGGTGCTCGAGCGGGAATTTTTGCGCTCGAGCGGATCCAATTTTTTGTTCTTGACGCTCGAGCGTCTTGTTCTACGCTCGAGCGGGAGAGTCATATATCTGTTGTCAGCTAGGCTATTTTAAATCACTTTTCACTTTCCATTCTCTCTCTTGCTTTTCGAAAACAGCCATTGGAGAGCTTCTCTCACTAAAACCTCCACTTCTCTCTAGGTATTGATCTAGTTAGAGTAATCTCTCACCCTTTGGCCTTTGTAAAAAGTGTGTTGATTGTTGAGGGCTACATTTTGATCCGAGAATTTTGGGATTTGGAGCATCTTCGTTTTCTTCATCCTCTCCGTTGGTATTCATCTCTTGAGGTAGGGATTCCTACTCACTCTTATGGGTTTTGACCTAGATATGAAGTATTTTGTATAAATGGTTTTGGGTTTTGGAAACTAGGGTTTCAAATGCATAATTTTGAAAAGAGGGTTTTGTTTATTTTGTACCATAAATATATATTTGGGTTTCGAAATAAGTATTTTGATGTTGTTGGTAATATATGGATTCTTGGAGTCAATATTGAGAATAAGGGGAATTATGTCATGTTTGGGTATATTTGGGTCACTAATGTAATTAATGACATTTGTTGATAAAATATGGAATTGAGTTGAATATAATGAAATTGGCTCATTATGAGATGGGTTAATGAAGTTGGATTTACTAATCGCTCACTTTTGGAAATATGGATATTTTATCTGTTGGTGCTTTTATTATCTGTTTAGAAATAATTGCTTTGGGCTACCGGTGGAGGGTAGCTATGATTGTTGTAGATGATGCATGATGATTAGGCAAACTAAAACTAATCAATTGGATGTGTCATAGAGTATGACGGTTGACAGAATACATTAACTGTATGTATTGATTGATTATGTATATGACCTATGTGTATATACGTTGTGTGTGTGGGAGGAGATAGGAGATGTACTCCACGGTTTAGGGGAAGATAGGGGATGGACCTCTAAACCGGATATTGTTTGGGAGGAGATAGGGGATGGACTCCGTTGATACAGCTCATATGCTTATTAGTTAATGTGTTGATATAGCTCATATGTTTATCTATGGAAGTGTTGATATGGCTCATATGCTTATCTGTTGAAGTGTGGATACAACTTGTATGCTTATCTATTATGAAATGGGAAATGTTTAATATGAGTCTCTATCTCATGTAAATTGTTGGCCAGGTTCTGACCCGTTGTTGTGAGTTGTGAATTTGATAAGAAATGAAAAATGAAATGAAACATGGACACTGTGGTCATGTAATGAAAGTGGTATATGAATTCGTTTATGTGAGTCAAACATTTATCAATTGCTAATGTCTTAGTTACCGCTCATATTGTGTTTAGCATATCTCTACTGGGCGTTGGCTCACCCTATATGGGACATCATTTTCAGGTACAGGTAATATGCCACCTCCAAGGACATAGCTTGGATGATTATGAGAGTTGAAGACTCTTTTTGATTATTTTATTTGTACTACATGTATATCAAGCCAATGGCTTATTTTGTATAGAGTTAGTACTCTTCTTTTTGTAACCAAGTGTTGACTTGGAAAGCTGTAAGTCTGGAGGGCATTTGCTTTTGTTGTTAACATGTAATATTGTTGTAAGAACTACTCTGATGAATAGAAAGGTGTTGATTTCTCTTATATCAGTGCATATCTAAAATGATGGGTTTTATGTATTATTTTGAGGGCGTTACAAACCATCATTAGCCTTCTTAAATATTCTAAAATCCCTTTATCCTTCTATTACCTTCTAGAGTTCACTAAACTATTCTATTACATCTGGAACCTTCTAGATATATCTAGATATTTCCAAAATTTTCTAATATTTTGGATTCTTCTAAGATGTTCTAAATTTTTTTGAATTTTTCATATATATTTTAAATTTTTTAATAACTTTTTAACTATGGTTAGTAGGGGTGCTCACATATCAGTTCTGTGCTGTTCGAATGACAGATTGGACCCATCCGATGGGGTACGGGTTGGGAAAAAATGGAACTGTGCCCGCCCGCAGTGCGGATTGTAGATTGAACTGGTGGGTCATGCGGTTGTGCGGGCAATTGTGGACGATTTGTGAAATATATATATATTTTTTTGAAATTTTATTTTTGGGCTTTTGCGTTGGGGCCTTTGCCTTCCCCACTTTCTGAAACCATAAAATAATGAAAAGACAAGGAGAATTCCAGCAACATTTTTAAATAAACAAAGCAACAATGAAAACATTTTTTTTATTAAATAAACAGTGCAACATTTTCACGTACAACAATGAAAACATTTTTTTTATTATTAAATAAACAAAGCAAAAAATTACAAACAAAAGTTTGCAAACCTACAACCAAGCTTGAAACACCCAAACCTTGAATTTGCAAGAAAAAAAAAAAAAACCAAACAAACAAAATTTCTCTAACCTAACAATGAAAACTGGTGTTGAAGAACTTTATAGTCAAAATTGCTTAAAAAATTATGACCCAGAAAGAGAGAGAGGGTACTTGTATAACCCAGCCAATAAACACCCATACCCACAACACAACCAGCAAACCATAAATAAATGAAGATGAAGGATTCCAGATTTGAGATTCATACCTTCATGCAATGAAACATTTTTTTTTTTTTTTGTAGTTTCTACATTTTCTAGATCTCGCATCTCCAAATCTAGTTTGTGATTGGCCAACGACGATAAGGAGAATAGAAGGGGACAATGGCAAGCAACCAACGACATGGCTGGGTTGATGTGCGAGAGGTGATGAATCGGCGATAGAGTAAGGGGCTGATCTATAAGAGACGACGGCGATGGTAGAGTAGATGAGAGAAGAGAGATGGCGACAGAGAGGAGATGAAAGAGACAATGAACAAGGGACGAGAGATGATGGTGGTGACGGCGACGTGAAGGAGAATAACAGAGAGAGAGAAAGAGAGAGAGAAAAAAAAAAGATAAGGGCCAGATGAGAGAGAGTGAGAGAGAGGATGATCAAAAGAATGAAGATTTTTTTAGTTCAACATGAGTGATATTTTTTATTTTATTTTAAACATAATTTGCAGGTGGGTTGTGGATTTGTGCAAGTAGATTCAGATCTGACCCAAACCCAATTTTGAATGTAAAAATAGACCTGCACCTGTCCTATTTATGCATGCAGATAGGTCGGATTTGTGCGGGTAGGGTCAATTTGTGCGGGTTGCGCAATTGGATAAACCGTTACTGGTTATGAGTTAAAACATCATAAATTTTTGCTCTGTTTGATAGAGTTTTTGAAGTTTAATTTTATCCCTTAATTTGAGTGTGTTGTTTGGGTACAACTTTAAAAAATTAATTCCACACTCACTTTGGAAAACACTTTTCAATATCATATGTCACATCACTCAATTGAAATTCTTTTCAAAACTCATAACCATACAAATTTTTCATATTCAAATCATAATTTCAAAACTCACAAAGTTAAAATATAACTCTATTATCAAATTATAATTCTAAGACTCTACCAAACGAACCTTTATTATTCTTTGGTTTTTAATTTTTTAATAATTTTTAACTTTTTAATTATTATTGTAATCCCCCATTTGTGCATTAGTAAAAAATTAAATCCAACCCCATAATCATTTCACTTTTTCTCTCGCAAATATCACATTTAACCACAAAAAAATCTAACTATCTTTTTAACACAAAATTTTTTTCTCTAATAACATCCTACAACTAAAAAAATTTATATAAACCCACTTCTCAGACACCCACAAAATCGACCATTATGATTTGAATCGGAGCAGGTTGCAATTGTTTTAGTTTTCGGGTCAGCCCTATATCTTTCTCGTTATCTCTCTTCTTTCACACAACTAACATGGGGATTCTATCTTGGTGGGGAGGAAAGAAGGAGGCTCCATCCTCCTCCGGAAGCAAACCCACCCAGAAACCCGTCCCGAAGGACAAGCCTTTGCCCCAGCAATCCGAGGTCCCGGGTATGAACGGCGCTGTGGAGGTCACCCGTTCCGGAGCTCCGCCGCCCGACGTCACGGTCTTCGAGTTCGGGTCGGTAGCCACTTCCACCGACAAGGTCACCCTCGCCGGGTACTGTCCCGTATCCGACGATCTCGAACCCTGCCGCTGGGAGATTTTACCGGCCAGTGGCGACGATGCTCCTCAGTTTCGCGTGGTCTTCTGAGAGGGGGCAAAAATTGCTACCGAAGATTGTAAGAAATTTCGGAGACCTTGCTATGAGTTTGACTGAGTGAAATCGAAGATGTTTTTTTTTGGTATAATTCACTGAACTTGAATGAAATTTTTTTTTAAAAAAATTGTACTTCTTAGTTTTAATTTGGCTGTTTTTGTGGAGGTTTGTGTTTTTCTTGCATATTTAAGAATTGGGTTTTGATTTGATTAGTTCAGTTTAAGTTTTTGCATATGCTATTCTGTTTAATTTTGATATATGCATCTATACCCTTCCATTGTTTGTATTTGTACTGTTGAGTGTACTTAGGAATATATTCAATAACTTCATCTCTAATTTGGTAAGGGGGTAATATTCATCTCTAAGGCTGTGTTTTGAATCATGAATTTTGGGTAGCGATTTAGAAAGGGAAACGAATATACGAGGTAAATGGATAAAAAGTTTAGCTTACCTATGATCCTCCCCAGACACCACAGTGGCTGGAGCCTCTTGCACTAGGGCTGACTTTTAGGTAAAGGGAAGAGAAAGGTAAAGGGAAGAGGAAGTGAAGTGGAGGAGATCTATCATCTTCTTTTGTAGAAGAAGAACAATTGACATGTCTATAGTGTGATTTGATGTATTTTTTAGGTAGTGTTTGGGATGAACATCTGCATTGGGAACTGCAAGCTCATTCTAGTGGGAGAGATTCAAAATGTTCAAGGACTGGCCGAATTCTTGAGATTGAGAGTGGGATCCCTCTCAACAAATACAAATTTGGGTCTTCCTTCAACTTAGAAGGTTTATAGCTGTTTGGGATGAGGTTATGTAACACCTTGAGATTGGCTTGTAGGGTGGAAGCGACAATATTTATCCAAGGGAGATAAAATTACTCTTATCAAGAATACATTGGCTAGTCTACCTATTTATTTGATGTTTCTATTCCCTCTACCTGCATCAGTGGAAAGAGTTTTGACAAGTTGAGAATTTTTTTTTTGAGGTTTAGAGGAGTTCAAATTCCATCTTGTAGATTGGAATGTGTGTATTCCTATTGAAGATGGTGGTTTGGGCCTTCGCCATTTTTGTCAGTTCAATCAAACACTACTGGGGAAGTGCCTATGGAGATATATGTAGAGGAGTCTTTATTGCTTATCATAAAATAAATAAATAAAATATAATAATAATATTAAGTTAAGGAGGAGCACCAATTATGGGAAAAGCCAGAAGGGTGATTGATTGCAATTTTGGAGTGGACCAAGGAGGATGGACATCTAAGATACATTGAGAGCTATATGAGGTGGGTGTGGAGGCCTTGTTCAGTTTTTTGAGCTTTCTGAGCTCCTTTGATGTTCCATCAAACAAAGTGGACAGGAAGAGGTGGAAGCGTGGAAGTTGGATTTTCTTGTTCAAATCCTATGATTCCTTGATTATTGGAGGGACGAGGAACCGTTTCCCATTGAAGATCTTTTGGAAGTCGAGAATTATAAACAAAAGTCACATTTTATTGTTATTTTTTAGAAATCCAGTTTGGACTCCATTCTTACTATTGATAATTTGGTGAAAAGAGGTTTCATACATAACCTAATAGGTGTTATTATAAAGTGGAGAAGATAGTGGACATAGGTGGAGCCAGGATTTTTGCAGGTATAATAGACATGTTTATCCTTAATTCTCTCAATCTATCCATGAATTCACAACCACGTGGTGGGGCTTGAGTTATTGGCATTGTATATTGGATGGTTGAGATTTTTCTTTCAAACAAATGTGGAATGGTTACAAATCCTAAATCCAAATTTTATAAGCTAGTTCAACTGCTCTGGATTAGGAATGCAGTAAAGTTTGGCCCTGAAACCAGCCTTTGCCTTGAATTAGTACTTCAAGCATATAAGTGTACTCTACTATTAGAACTATAAATAAACTAGGTTTTGTTGTATAACTTTGTTTCTTGTGGTTTCATGCGAAATATTTCATGGTTTTACATTTTACTTTCCTTTTACTGACGGTAATTTTTTTCCTTTTTTTTCTTCTTCTTCCATACGCATAGCTCTATTCATTTCATTTGGTTTAACACTAATATATGAGGTAGTAGAGCCCAAAACATACACTAATAAATTAACACTATATTATCAACAAGTTTATACTCAAATAAATATTAATAACAAAAAGACGGACATGAATATAAAATATTAACAATACTTTACTCTCATTACAAACTCCTTGTCTTATTTTTGTGTTATCTAAAATGAGGGTCTTCCCGTTATATAGTCTAAGATTAACTTGATCCAAGAACCATCATTAGCCTTGTTAAATATTCTAAAATCCCTTTATCCTTCTATTATATTAGAGTTCACTAAACTATTCTAGTACATTCGGAACCTTATAAATTTATCTAGATATTTTCAAATTTTTCTAATATTTTGGATTCTTCTAAGGCGTTCTAAAATTTTTTGAATTTTTCTAAAATCTTTGAATTTTTTTTGTATATTTTTTAAAATTTTTAATAACTTTTTAACTAGGGTAAGGAGTTAAAAAATCATAAATTTTATTATTCTTTGGTTTTTTAATTTTTTTAATAATTTTTGACTTCTTAGTTATTGTTGTAATTCCCCAAACGTGCTCTAGTAAAAAATCAAACAAAATCGACCATTATGATTTGAATCGGAGTAGGTTGCAATTGTTTTAGTTTTCTGGTCAGCCCTGTATCATTCTCGTTATCTCTCTTCATTCACACAACTAACATGGGGATTCTATCTTGGTGGGGAGGAAAGAAGGAGGCTCCATCCTTCTCCGGAAGCAAACCCACCCAGAAACCCGTCCCGAAGGACAAGCTTTTACCCCAGCAGTCTGTGGTCCTGGGTATGAACAGCACTGTGGAGGTCACCCGTTCTGGAGCTCTGCCGCCCGACGTCACGGTCTTCGAGTTCGAGTCGGTAGCCACTTCCACTGACAAGGTCACCCTCGCCGGGTACTGCCCCGTATCCGACAAGCTCGAACCCTGCCGCTGGGAGATCTTACCGGCCAGTGGCGACGATGCCCCTCAGTTTTGTGTGGTCTTCTGAGAGGGGGCAAAAATTGCTACTGAAGATTGTAAGAAATTTCGGAGACCTTGCTGTGAGTTTGATTTTGAGTGAAATCGAAGATGTTTTTCTTTTTTGGGTATAATTCACTAAACTTGAATGAAATTTTTTAAAAAAAATTGTACTTTCTAGTTTTAATTTGGCTGTTTTTGTGGAGGTTTGTGTTTTTCTTGCATATTTAAGAATTGGTTTTTGATTTGATTAGTTCTTTTTGATGTTTTTGGATATACTATTCTGTTTAATTTTGATATATGCATCTATACCCTTCCATTGTTTGTATTTGTACTGTTGACTGTACTTAGGAATATATTCAATATCTTCATCTCTAATTTGGTAAGGGGGTAATATTCATCTCTAAGGCTGTGTTTTGAATCATTAATTTTGGGTAGCAATTTAGAAAGGAAAAGGAAAATAGAGGTAAATGGATAAAAAGTTTAGCTTATCTATGATCCTCCCCAGACACCACAGTGGCTGGAGCCTCTTGCACTAGGGCTGACTTTTAGGTAAAGGGAAGAGGAAGGGAAGTGGAGGAGATCTATCATCTTCTTTTGTAGAAGAAGAACAATTGACATGTCTATAGTGTGATTTGATGTATTTTTTAGGTAGTGTTTGGGATGAACGTCTGCACTGGGAACTGCAAGCTCATTCTAGTGGGAGAGATTCAAAATGTTCAAGGACTGGCCAAATTCTTGAGATTGAGAGTGGGATCCCTCTCAACAAATACAAATTTGGGCTTCCTTCAACTTACAAGGTTTATAGCTATTTGGGATGAGGTTATATAACATCTTGAGAGTGGCTTGTAGGGTGGAAGCGACAATATTTATCTGAGGGAGATAAAATTACTCTTATCAAGAATTTTTTGTGTGAGGCTTAGAGGAGTTCAAATTCCATCTTGTAGATTGGAGTGTGTACTCCTATTGAAGATGGTGGTTTGGGCCTTCGCCATTTTTGTCAGATCAATCAAACACTATTGGGGAAGTGCCTATGGAGATATATGTAGAGGAGTCTTTGTTGCTTATCATAAAATAAATAAATAAAATATAGTAATAATATTAAGTTAAGGGAGGAGCACCAATTATGGGAAAAGCCAGAAGGGTAATTGATTGCAAGTTTGGAGTGGACCAAGGAGGATGGACATCTAAGGTACATTGAGAGCCATATGAGGTGGGTGTGGAGGCCTTGTTGAGTTTTTTGAGCTTTCTGAGCTCCTTTATGAGATCTGATGTTCCATCAAACATAGTGGATAGATAGGAAGAGGTGGAAGCATGGAAATTGGATTTTCTTGTTCAAATCCTATGATTCCTTGATCATTGGTGGGACGAGGAACTGTTTCCCATTGAAGATCTTTTGGAAGTCGAGAATTATAACAAAAGTAACATTTTATTATTATTTTTTAGAAATCCAGTTTGGACTCCATTCTTACTATTGATAATTTGGTGAAAAGAGGTTTCATACATAACCTAACAGGTGTTATTATAAAGTGGAGGAGACAGTGGACATAGGTGGAGCCAGAATTTTTGCAAATATAATAGACATGTTTATCCTTAATTCTCTCAATCTATCCATGAATTCACAACCACTTGGTGGGTCTTGAGTTATTGGCATTGTATATTGGATGGTTGAGATTTTTCTTTCAAACAAATGTGGAATGGTTACAAATCCTAAATGCAAATTCTATAAGCTAGTTCACCTGCTCTGGATTAGGAATGCAGTAAAGTTTGGCCCTGAAACCAGCCTTTGCCTTGAATTAGTATTTCAAGCATATAAGTGTACTCTACCATTAGAACTATAAATAAACTTGGTTTCATTGTATAACTTTGTTTCTAGTGGTTTCTTTCTGGATTAATGTCTGATGGAATGATAGTAACCATTTTGACAGGAATTTGGTGTAGAATTACGAATCTTTCTGTCTCTGATAGCAAGAATCAGTGGAAAAGGATAGGAAACTTGAAATTGTTTATCAGCAGTTGGTTGGTTGGATCTTCTCTAGTCTTGTTTTGTTTCTTCATCTTTTTGTGTTGTGTTTGGTGTAAAGCGTTTTTAGTCTTCCTTTGCCACATTTGTTTGATAGAAGCCAGAGAGGGTTAGCAAACATATAGAGCATTGTTTCCATGATACAAATTATTATTTTGCCTGTATCCCCTGTGTATTCACTATCCCATCACTGTGAAGTATGCTCTAAAACTTTCCCTTCCAAAAGCTGTGTCATTGTTGTATTTAACCAATGTCGCCCTCTTTAAACTTGTCATGCCAAAAAACAATTAGGGTTATAACTTACTCGCAGGTTCTTCCTAATCTGATTGAAAGAGTTTATGTGAGAATTTTGAATTTAACCATTGCTGCTAGTTGAAAACATATAGATCTGCTATTTTCATTATGGAAACTAAGCAATCGATGTTTTGATAGGTGTTTGAGCATCATTTATGCACTAGAGTAAAGTGTTTTGATATCATAATTTATTTTTTTTATGGCAACACATCTTTGATTGTTTGGTTCACTTTTCTTTACATGTTTTTTGCGCTCATAGCATTACTGACAACAGGAGCAAGAATGGCAGTTAGTTCATTTGCCAGGATTGAACTTCAAAAGGCTCGGCGGAGGGAAGGAAAAAAAAAAAAAAAAAAAAACTACACATTATAATTCAACTGGTGGTGGTTATTGTTGGTTTTGTAAGAAAAAATGAAAAAAGAAAAAGAAGAATAATAAACAAGAAGAAAAGAAAAGAAAGTGACTATTGCTGGGCATCTACTGCAGTTGCCAATGAGCTGCAACAATTGAAAATGTTGGTATTACTACAGTCCATCTCCAATCATTCAAGCATTGTAATTTTCAAAAGAGGTTTCCAGTTTTTTATTTTTATTTTTTTTCATATCTGAAAGAAGTGTCCAGTTCAAATACCTACTTTGAACATTCAAAATCAACTTAAAACTCAATTTTTTTAAAAATAATAAAATACAAGTCTAGTCTACCATGAGTCTAATTTCATGTGAACCTTTTATTTGTAGTCCTCTATGCGTAAATTATTCATGAAAAAAATAATAATTTGTAATTATATAATTTCATTATAATTGTCTTTGAAAAAATTAACAATTTATTTTCACAATCACACTATTCAACTTTTGAAAATAAATGTAATAAAATTATATGATTATAATTATTCAATCAATTAAATATATATATTTTAAATATAAATTATTTGAATTATGAGAGTATGAACCCAGACTAATAGTAATTCAATCCAAATATTGTACTGAATATTCATTATGCAGCTGTGAACCATCAACTTCATATTATGGCATTCTTTTATTTTTGCAACATGCTTAATCATATTTGTGAATCAAATTCTGAGTTACTATTATTGTTTTTAATTTGAAATTCACATTTATTTAAACGACCCTAAATGTCTGTTGGCTTATTTTTTCTACGAAGAAAAATATCATAAATATGAGCGTGCCAGCAAGGATTGAAAAATCCTTACAGATTAAATTCAAGCCAATTATCAAGTGATTGCGTTAACGGTTCTTTTGCCGCAACAAAGAGGACTTCAAAATTGCCAAAATGTAGAGTAAAGAAAAATTAAAAGAAGAATTGAGTGAACAATCAAAGTAACAATTACTTACCTTTACTCTTATGCTTCGAAAGGAAATGCATTAAATGATTTGAAAAGGAAATACTGAAAATAAATGCTTCGAAATACAAATATATGTTAAACTACTCCTAAGATAAGGAAAATGACAACAAATATTGAAATCAATTGTCTTTGATTTGAATTCTGGGTCCTTTACAATATAGCCATGAATGGCTATTTATAGGCAAATATTTGTAAGAAAAAACTTCCAGCAATAACTACCCAATAATCACCTAAAACTACCCACTCTTCTATCTTCATTCCCACAATGCCATATATCTCTCCATGTATTCATAACTTCCTTTAACCTCCAATTCATGCTCTATGTTCTCCACTTTATTCTCCATCATTTTTTTCACATTTCATAACTTCTCATAACCTTCAAATGAGTAGAAGGATGCCACATGTTCTGCAATTATATAAATAATAAATAATAATAAAAATTGCAGATTTATGGTACCAACATTACCCCCCGCGGCCCTTAAAAATAATGTTTACTTGATTTTTTGAAGAGCTGAACCAAGCACATGACTAATCTAAGCAATAAAATGCTTCGAATAATATCAACAAAGTGCTTTGAATGATATAATAGTACCAATAAAGTGCTTCGAATGATATAATAGCACTAATAAAGTGCTTTGAATAAGTATGAAATTATGACTAGATGATCAATAACAAGCTTCGAATGTGGTATAAAAGACTAAATTCATCGTTTGAAGGTCTTGCGGCACAGTTTTGAAGGAACAACATCACCCCTCGAAGGTTGGAAGTATTGATATAGGATGATGATACTTACAATGAAGTTTCAAGGTTAGGCTTGACACTTCAAATGTATTTTCGAAGCTTTATACAGTTTCAAATGTGAAGTAATCAACCTTCGAAACAATTCTTGATGCTTCGAATGTATCTTTAAAGCTTTATACAACTTCGAAGGTGAAGTAATCAACCTTCGAAATAACTCTTGATACTTCGAATGTATCTTTGATGCTTTGATTGTGTACATACAAATAATTGGCCATCAATTTGAAAAGATAAGCCATTCTCAATCACTTATTTAAATGCATAGGTTTTTCCTAGCCAAGTTCATGCATTTTAAATGGTCATCCCCTGTTCTTAATACTTCGAACTCATAAGAACAATTTGTTAATTTTATTAGCCACATCATCAGAATTATATTTTGGTATGATCCACAAATCCAAAGTAGGTTTTAAACACCAAGAACCATAGTACAAGATGGCCTTAAAAATACAAACAAATTGACATTTCGAACAATTTCAAAAAATTCAAATTCATGAACATTAAATTGTTCATCATTCTTAGCCATGTTTGGGTTGAGAATATGTTCTTTGGCCAAATAACTTTTATCATTCATGGACAAATGGGGCTGTTTTTTTTATTTTCGCCATTAATGGCTTATGAAAATCCTCCATAGACATGTTTTTTCCATGGCTTGACTTTCTAAGAATGAATTTTTCAACTCCCCGAGCCTTATATGGAACATTATTTTTAACCATATTTGGCTTAACAACATACTTTTTAGCCATGTTATTTTCATAAATTAGCTCTTTAAAAATGGGTTTTTCGACCCCCCAAACCATTGATGAAATTATATTTTCACTAATTTCAGTCACAAATGACTTAAAAACATTTTGTAAAACCCCACAAAATTTAGTCATTAAAGACTTGACAAAAAGGGTTAATAACTCATGTCTCTATTGGCAAATTTCCACATCAAGTTGATGAGTTACTCCAATTAAGTGGTGTATTTTTTCTTTTACCAAATAATATGGTAATGAAGAAACAACTTAGAAATTTTTTTCATCAAGAAAATGGATCGTTTCTTGAAGATCCAAAATTTTTCTTTCACGCCAATATATTTCATATTGACAAATTCAAATGGTGAAATCTAAATCGTTTGTTATTTTTTACGCTTGACAATCCTATTCGGTGTGTCAAAAATAATGTCATACCATGAGTTAACCCAATTGATCAGAGGAAAAAAAAAAAGAGAAAAAAAAATTATGTTGATTTTAGTTTTGATATTTATATATGCCGAGTTACCTTCGGCTAAGGTTTGAAATTTACTAGTCAAATCATGCCACGTGAATATTGTTGCTAAGAAAGTTGATGCCTTTAAGAGCATCTCCAACCCAATCCTCTCATCAAGAGGATGAAAATAAATTTTTTTATTCAAAAAGTGAATATAGAGTATATCACTATTCATTCCAACTCCAACCATAAACCTTCATTTTCTTCACTATTCATTCCAACTTCAATTTCATTTTCTTTTTTAACAAATATTTAATTTTAAAATTTTTGTAAAATATATTTAATATTATACTCATTTTAAAGGTATGATTTCATATTTTTTATTGATGTCAATTTTATAAAAATTAAATTTACACATTAAAAGTTATTTCAAATATAATAAGAAATATGGAGTGAATAGTGTTTTGGAGGTTCCTTCATTTTTTTCCTCCTCCCTTCAAATTTGAAGGATCAATCCATCTTCCTTCATTTGGGAGGAAGAAATGAAGGATGGGTTGGAGTTGTTTTTGGGAGAGGATCCTCCATATTTGAAGATATGGAGGATGGATTGGAGATGCTCTAACAACGTTAAAAATATCCCAGGAGTGTTTGGGGAGTTGATAAAAAATTAATTTTTTAATTTTTAAAATTTTTTTTATAAGTAAAAAATATGAGAGGTAATGTGATTTAAAATTTGTAAAAAATTAAAAGCTGACTTTTTATTTTCTTTCTAAAAGACTCCTATATTTTTCGTTATCGAGAAAGTTTAGATGAGATTTGTATTTTTGTTTGTATTTAATAAATTTCTGTGATATTTTATTTTATTTTATTTTATTTTGTTAGCTTTTAGAACATTTTAAAGGTTGTTTGGGATATTTTAAATAAGTATACTTTTTGACTTTTTAAACTAAAAAGTTGAGGAAAAAAATATGGTTGTTTGGGTTAACTTTTTGACTTTTTATAGAAAATGATGTATTAAAAAATTATATAAATTAGTGTATAGGGAAAAATTAGGATTGAGAGTTGTGCAGTCGTAATTTTTGACGTTTGGTGAATAGTGATAATTTTTTAACTTTTTAAGTAACTTTTTGACTTTTTAGCCATATGCCAAACTTGGCCTTAGACTAAAAATATTTGAAAAGTAACAAAAAATTAATAATCATTTTAAAACTTTGGGCGAATCATATTAATCATCCCTATAATTTGAGACTTGTGTCACTTTGTCTATGATATTTTAAAGAACTAATTTTTTGGCTTTTTAATGTCTTTTTATAAGTAAAAAATGTAAGAAGTGATGTAACTCAAAATGAGTAAAAAATTAAAAGTTGACTTTTTATTTTCTTCCCAAAAGACCCCTATATTTTTCATTATCGAGAAAGTTTAGATGAGGTTTGTATTTTTGTTTGTATTTAATAAATTTCTGTAATATTTTATTTTATTTTGTTAGTTTTTAGAACATTTTAGACTAAAAATATTTGAAAAGTAACAAAAAATTAATAATCATTTTAAAACTTTGGCCGACTCATATTATTCCTATAATTTGAGGCTTGTGTCACTTTGTTCCTGATCTTTTAATTGTGATACATTTTATCATAAATTTTGAATCTCGTTCAAAATAAAGATAATTGAAGACATTATTACTCAATTTTAAGAGTAAAGTCGTCATATAACTTATTTTGATTGATTAACTTATATGTTGTTTGAAATATAATGATTTTTTTTTTTAATGAATAAAGTTGGAATTTTTTTGATCACAAAGTTCTATTTGGTTTGCTTTTCATAATTTATTTTCAAAATTTTTTCTAAGAAATTAAAAATTAAATTAATGAAAAAAATTAATTTTTTTTATATAATTTTATCTTTTAGGGAGTAGAAATAATTTTTGAAAATAATTTTTTTGGATATTTATTTTTATTAATTTAGTTTTTATTTTTTTAAAAGTCAAACATGACACTAATTTTGATATTATTATTAAACTAATTCATTAAATCAAAAAATCTAAAATTAAAAATATTTCATATATTAAATATATCGATTATACATTAAAAACCTAATAACTATCCATTACATAATAATCATAAAAAAAATATATGTTAATAGTAAATATAACTATTTATTACATGATACTCATTCAAAAATATTAACAAAAACAACCACCAATTACATGATGATCATTCAAATACATACTAAAAATTAATTTGGTAAAAAATATATATAAAAGATTTATTATTTTTATATAATTTTATCTTTAGTGAGTAAAAATAATTTTTTAATATTTATTTTTGTCAAATTAATTTAAATTTTATTAAATTGATAACTTTTTTCTTGAAATAGAGTAGTAATGTTTTCAATTATCTTTGTTTAATATAAGATTCAAAATTCAAATTTAAATATATAACGATAAAAAGATCAAAAATCAAAATAATACAAATACCAAACTACAAAAACAGTTTACTTTTAAGAAGGCAGTAAAAAGTTCATTTTTTTTAATTTTTTAATTTTTTTTACAAAAAAAAATACAAAAAAATCAGTTTTTAACACAAAAAAACCAATAAAACTAAAACACTAAAGACGATTTAAGAAAAAAAAAGTTCAACATTTCTCAAACTTAATTTTTTTTAAATAAAATAAATGGTCTGAAACCAAACAGACCCGTAAACCTAAACAAGTCAATCAAAGCTTCTGTCTCTTTCTCTCCGTTTCTCATAATTCATCAATCGTCGATCTCTGTGACTTCTCTCATTTCGCTCTGCTAGGCATTCGGCAGAGCCACGGTGTGGATCGGAGACAATCCAGGCAGCATCGTGGGCCTATGGTTTAGTCGTTTCAGCGTAAGATTGCGAAACCATATTTTTTGGTCATTCGTGATTTTCAATTGATTTTTTTTTAATGTTTTATTTGTTAATATAATAATTCCTTAGTTAAATCATCTATCTTTTTGTGATTTAGAGTTTCAGTCTCTGATTTTAGACAAATTTTTTTTTGGGGGTTTCACTTTAGTGGGAAGGTTGGATTTTATTTCTATGCCTTAGCCAAATGTTGGACATGGAATGAATTTTGAATCACAATTTTGGGCTCTGTTTCTAATTTTAGTTTAATCTTACCAGCCTGACCCTTTAGGTTTGTGTGCTAATGCTTTTTTGGAGTGTGATGTTTATTGAATTCTTGTTTTGAAATTGCAAACCTGTTCAATTATGGGAGGATGTTTGGTTTGGGAGAATGGCTTTAAGGAGGAGTTCCAGGGCTTGTTTTCTGTCACAATAAAGTAGGACGCTTGGTTGGATGGCTTTGTAAAGTACAGCTTTTAGAGATGGGCAACTTGACTTTGTTTTGTTTTTGTTTGGTAAATTGCATATGTTTAGCATTTTTACTTAGGTTAGAAGATGTGCTGATATGGATAATGGTCAATTTTATGGTTTTAGCTTCTTTGACCATATATTGAGAGTTTCTCTGGATACGAGTTTTCTGTTGAAGGTTTTGGTTCTTGTGGCCTGTCCTTTGGCTTTTGTTGTTGTTGTTGTTGTTTCTTTTCTTTGCTTTTGGGTTTGGATATGCTCTTTTTAAAAGAGAGGGGGAGGGTGGATTATGGCTCACTTTCTCTTTATCTCTCTATGTTATAAACAAGGCACCTCTATCATTTAATAAAAGTTCATCATAACTCTCTCTCTCTCTCTCGGTCACATCAAAATAAAAGTCCTAATATATAACTCCCATTCTACCTCTCTCATCAAATAAATCAAAAAGAACATGTACTTCTCTCTGCCATACATACTTATCAAATTGTGAATTCTATCCCTATCTCTTATCAAGAAGGTTAAAATAAAACAACTAATCTCATTACACCCTACAACATTTTCTTAAAAAATCTCATATTGGATTGATCTAGTCCAAATCTATCTAATTCCTAAAATATCCCACCTTCTCATATTCAATAACCAAGTGTTAATTATAAACTTCATATTACTGCATTATTTTATTTTTACAATTTGCTTAATCATATCTATGAATCAGTCTTTAGAGAGAATTCCAAAGAAATTTAATGTCACACCGTGAGTTAACCCATTGATCAGACACCTTAAATGACTCGTCAAGTTAAGTGTTTCTTGTCCCACCCTAATTTTGAATGATATGCTGTCCTAATATATTCCTGAAAAGAGAGAAAAATTATAATGTTGAATTTAGTCTAATAATTATTGTTGTTACATCCTGTAGGGGTTCATAAATTTGCCAATCAAACCATGGCACGACACTGAGCAAATAACAACCACAATATCATCCTCATACTGAAAACAGTTAATGTGCACCACTTCTAGTTTGAAGACCCTCAAACACTTCCTCTCAAAAAGGCCAATTAATCTGTGCTGTTGTTCCTTTCATGTCGGTTGCTTCAAACTCCAAACCAAATTCTCCAAAACCCATTACCCAGAACTCAGTTTTGAAGATTCTCAACTCCTCCTATGCCTTTACAACAATAATTTTGAAGATGCTCGTGACCTGCTCGAGCAAATACCTCAAAGAGATAACTCTAGCCGTGTTGTGGGTTGGACTTCATTGCTTTCAAAATACGGGAGAGATGGTTTTGTTGACGAAGCTCGAACACTATTCGAGATCATGCCTGAGAGAAACGTGGTAACATATAATGCAATGATCTCAACTTACCTGCAATGGGGGAGGTTGAATGATGCATATCGATTGTTTGAAGTGATGCCGGAGAGGAGTGTGGTGTCATGGACTTCGATGCTTTGTGGGTTGATGAATGCGGGGATGGTTGATCAGGCAAGGGAGTTGTTTATTGTGATGCCAGAGAGGAATGTGGTTTCTTGGAATTCAATGGTTGTCGGGTTGGTTAGAAATGGATATTTGGAGGAAGCAAGGCGAGTTTTTGATGTTATGCCGACCAAAAATCAAGTTTCTTGGAATGCTATGATTTCGGGGTATGTTGAGCATTGTAGGATGGAAGAAGCAAGAGCATTGTTTGAGAAGATGCATGACTACAATGTGATTACTTGGACTAGCTTGATAGCGGGTTACTGTAGGGTTGGCAATGTGGAAGAGGGGTATTTCTTATTTCGAAGAATGCCCGAGAGGAATGTTGTTTCTTGGACAGCCATGATTGGCGGGTTTGGTTGGAATGGCTTATACAGAGATGCCTTGTTGCTTTTTATTGAAATGAGAGAGAACTATGACATAAAACCAAATGGTGAGACTTTCATTTCACTTGCTTATGCTTGTGCAGGTGTGGGTCATCCTCAGCTGGGCAAGCAATTACATGCATATTTGATAATTAATGGTTGGGATTGTGCTGAAGGTGATGGAAGGTTGTCTAAGAGCCTAATTCACATGTATTCAATGTTTGGTATCATGGATTATGCACATTGTATATTTCTTAAAAATTTGAAAAGTTGTACAGTTCAGTCTTGCAATTCTATGATTATTGGTTATATTCAGATTGGACAGTTGGAAAATGCACAGATTTTGTTTGACACGGTACCCTTCCGAGACAAAATTTCATGGACTTCTATGATCAGTGGGTATTTTAGTGCTGGCAAAGTAGAAGAGGCATGTGATTTTTTTAAGAGAATGCCTGATAAAGATGATGTTGCATGGACAACAATGATATCAGGGTATGTCCAAAATGAATGTTTTGCAGAAGCTACCTGCTTGTTTGCAGAAATGCGAACTAATGGAATATCACCACTAAATTCTACATATTCTGTTCTTCTTGGAGCCGCTGGTGCATTGGCTAATCTTGATCAAGGCAAGCAGTTCCATTGTTTGTTGACAAAGACACTGCCGGAACTTGATTTATTTATTGAGAATGCTTTGATTTCAATGTATGCAAAATGTGGGGAGATAGATAATGCACATGGCATCTTTTCAAATATGATATCTCGGGATTTGGTTTCTTGGAATTCCATGATAATGGGATTTGCACATCATGGGCTAGCTAGTGAAGCTCTAAAGCTCTTCGAAGCCATGCAGGAATCTGTAATTCACCCAAATTCTGTTACTTTCTTGGGGATTTTGTCAGCGTGTAACCATGCAGGTCTTGTCGACCAAGGGTGGGTGTTATTTAGTGCCATGAATAATGAATACTCAAATCAACCAGGCTTGGAGCATTATATTTCTATGATAAATCTTTTAGGCAGAGCAGGCAAACTAGAGGAAGCAGAAGAGTTTGTTCTGAGCCTGCCTTTTGAGTTAGGTCATGCCGCTTGGGGGGCATTACTTGGTGTGTGTGGATTTGGTGAGAAGAATGCAGAGATTGCTAAACGTGCAGCCAAAAAACTCCTTGAGTTGGATCCGTTGAATGTACCAGCCTTTGTGGCGCTACGCAATATATATGTAACAACTGGATGTCACATTGAAGAGCAAACACTGAGGAAGGATATGGGATTGAAGGGGATGAAGAAAGTTCCTGGATGTAGTTGGATTTTGCAGAAAGGGAGAGTTAATGTCTTTCTCTCTGGCGATAGATCGCACCCGCAATCTGATGAGATATTTTCACTTTTATTTGGAATTGCTGGTGAATCAAAATTGCAAGGAGATGAAATGTTCAGCAGACTAAGTTCTAGATGAGATTTTTCTTCGATTTGGTTGTAGGACTATTGAGGATGATTGTATGTTCAAGATTAGACCGTCATACTTCACCATTTTTTCTTGGAGTTAGGAGATCTTTTCTCTTTTCTTGGGATGTTGGGCGCAAATGCTGTCATGTTTTTTGTTTTGTTATTTCCATTTTTTCTCAGAGTTAGATCTTTCCACAATGAGGTTTGTACAGTCTTTGATGGGTACATTTGGAAGCATGAATGTACGCGTGAATGAATTATTTCAATTTTTAAGCAAATTTTCTTGATTAAAATTGTATTTTTCTTGAAATTTACCACGATTAAATACCAATTTCAAATAACACCAGGGAAAATTACCAAATAATTAAAGCTCCCAAAGTTATGCCCAATAACAAATTAAATCGTGAATTTTAAAATTTGGCGTCCATCATCATTAATTCAACAGTTGAGGGATACATATATGGAGATCGATTCAGGGATGCATGCAACAAGAGAAACAAAGAAGCTAGAAAAGTGGTCTCAACCACCCTCCATCACCTTCTCCCTCCATTCTGGTTAACGACGGATCCAAGATTTTGACTTTAGGGGGGCGGAAGCATATGTAACTCCTAATTGAAAAAAAAAAAAAAAAATTTGTCATAAAATTTAATATACAATATCAATTTCTACCATCACACACACCGAAAAAAAGAAACCCCATTAATTTAACATTATTTATCTTTTTTTTAGATAAACATTATCTATGAATAATCAATAAAGTATAAAATATAATCATAAAATTTAGTACGTTTTATTGTATGCATTAACTTAAGAAAAAATATTAACTATTGCTATATTCTTTTTAATAATTTGATTGATGAGTTATCTATCTTTTTGGATTCTATTTCTATTACAAGACTTGAATAAATTCATGGCGTTTGAAATAAGAATTTATATTTTTCTTGCATTAGCTTGACCCTTTAGGTTTGTGTGCTAGCTTTCGATTGTGATATTGATTGAATTTTGGTTTTTCAATTGCAAACCTGTTCAATTATGGGAGGATGTTTGGTTTGGGAGAATGGCTTTAAGGAGATGTTTCTAGGGCTTGTATTCTATCGCAATAAATTAGGATTGTATTCTATCACAATAAATTGGGAGTTTTGGTTGGATGACTATGTGAATGTGTGACTTATTGTTAAAGCAAAGCTTTTAGAGATGGGCAACTTGACTTCGTTTCGTTTTTGTTTGGTAAATCGCATGATATTAGCATTTTTACCTGGGTAGAAGGTGTGCTGATATTCCTTTTACTATACATTGAGAGTTTCTCAGGATATGAGTTCTCAGTTTGAAGATTTTAGTTGCCTTTTTGTTGTTGTTTCTTTTATTTTGGGTTTGGATAGGTGCTTTCTAAAGAGAGGGGGAGGGTGTAATTTTAGAAAAGAGAAAGAGTTGGGGAATGAGTTAGACTTCATTCCCTTTTATATTGATAATTGAGTAATTACATGCATAGTTTGAGTAATCAAAAAAGGAATGAATAAGAATACAACCGACTATTTCCTATTCTAATACTTCCTATTCTAACACTTCCTATTCTAACACTCCCCCTCAAGCTGGTACGAAGATATCTCTCATGCCCAGCTTGTTGAGAATGCCATGAAAGGATTTGCTCCCTAGTCCCTTGGTGAGAACATCAGCTAGTTGGTCCTCAGTCTACACAAATGGAATACATATGGTGCCACTAGTGAGTTTTTCCTTGATGAAGTGTCTGTCAATCTCCACATGCTTAATTCTATCATACTGAATTGAATTATGAGCTATGTTGATTGTGGCCTTGTTGTCACAGAATGGTCGCATGGAGTCAGTCTGATGGATTCCCAAGTCTCCCAACAATAGTTTAATCCATAGTAACTCACATACACCGTGAGCCATAGCCCTGAATTCTGCCTCAACACTAGATTTAGCCACCACATTCTGTTTCTTACTTCGCCATGTGACTAGGTTGCCACCCACAAATGTGTAGTATCCGGAAGTTGATCGTCTGTCAGTAACTGAGCCAGCCCAATCTACTTCAGTAAATGCCTCCACACTGAGATGGCCATGTTTTGAGAAATAGAGACCCTTTCCAGGAGAAGACTTCAGGTATCTCAGGATTCTCATAATAGCCTCCAAGTGGGAAGTTCTAGGAGCATGCATAAACTGGCTCACTATGCTCACAGTAATGGCAATGTCTGTACGTGAGTGGGATAAGTATATAAGTTTGCCCACTAGTCTCTGGTATCTCTCCCTGTCCACTGGATCTCCCTCTTGATCCTCACTCAGTTTCTGGCCCAATTCTAGAAGTGTATCACATGGTCTATCTCAAAGTATTCCAGTTTCCTTTAGCAAGTCAAGTACATACTTCCTTTGGCATATGAAGATGCCATCCTTGGACCGAGCTATTTCAATGCCCAAAAAATATTTCTAATAGCCTAAGTCTTTGATTTCAAACTCTTTAGCCAAATATTCTTTCAAACGAGGAATCTCCTCAACATCATCTCCTGTCAGAACAATATTATCAATATAGACAATAAGAGCTGTGGTCTTACCATGCGAGAGTGTTTCACAAACAAGGTGTGATCAACTTGACTTTGCTTGAACCTATATTTCAGCATAGCTTGAGTAAACCTTTCAAACCGAGCCCTAGGAGACTGCTCAAGCCCATAAAGTGACTTTTGGAGCCTGCATACTTTACCGTTGGACTTAGCATCGGCAAAATCAGGTGGAATATCCATATAGACTTCTTCTGCTAGATCTCCATGAAGAAAGACATTCTTCACATCAAATTGATGAAGGGGCCAATCCAAATTTGCAGCAAGAGAGTAAAATTCTCGCAGAATTCATCTTAGCAACCGGTGCAAATGTCTCTTGGTAATCCACCCATAAGTTTGAGTGAAGCCCTTAGCAACCAGTCTGGCGTTGTATCGTTCTATGGAACCATCTGCTTTATGTTTTACCGTGTACACCCCCTTACACCCAACTGGATTTTTGCCGCTAGGTAACTCCACTAACTCCCAAGTGCCACTCTTGTGAATAGCCCTTATCTCTTCTATCATGGCATGTTTCCATTCAGGAATAAAAAGAGCATCCTGAAAATTGGTAGGTAGACTCACAGAAGACACTTTAGACAGAAAAGCTTTATATGAGGAAGATAGATGAGAATAAGAGACATGATTACTAATAGGATGTTGAGTACAGGACCTAACCCCCTTCCTATTAGCAATGGGAACATCAAGATTGAAAAAAACAGGAATAGAAGCACTAGAATTAGAATTACCTGGACTCTCAGTATAGGTGGGTGACTCTGGACACTCATCCAAAGAAGAAGTTGGCAGTAAAGGATGAGAAGTAGTCTCTTGCATCCAAGTGACTTGCTGTCTATCCTTGTCCCTGATATAAACTTTGTCTGCTTCCTTTTCCTCAACAACCGTTGGCTCATCATCCACTATTTGTTTAACAGGAACAGGAATCTCTTTACACCAAGACTCTCCGTAAAGGGATGACTGTGATACCGGGGGGGTCGGAAAATAGGGCTGAGACCCAAAGAAAGTAACATCCATGGAGACAAACCATTTGCGAGTGGGGGGATGATAACACTAATAATCCTTTTTGGTGGCAGAATAACCCAGAAAAACACACTTAAGAGACCGGGGATCCAATTTACCATGAGTGGGTGAATGATTATGGACAAAACAAACACAACCAAAAGTTGTAGGAGGAATGGAGAACCCGGAAGGGGTAGACCCGAACAAAACTTGAAGAGGTGGTTGTTTTTGAAGAACTTGGGTAGGAAGATGATTAATCAAATAAGCGGCAGTGAGAACCGCGTCCTTCCAATAGGATCGAGGAACCCACATCTCAAAGGATAGACAACGGGCTATATCAAGGAGATGGTGATTTTTGCATTCTGCAACACTATTTTGTTGAGGGAGTTGGTGATCTCCCACTGATCATAACTCGGGTTTGTGGTGAGGGGTGCCTAGATTCTACCATCAACATACCCCATCTTCCCTCTGCTCTTCAAGAAAATAGTCAGACTCTACAACCACGCTAGATAGTTCTGACCATTGAATAAAGAAGTGATGATTTTAAGGCTAGGGTTGAGATTATCAGTCATAGTAGAAGGGATAAGGGAACTCTCGCTCTTAGATGGCTGAGAGGTTGTGGACTCACTAGTGAAATTCGCCAATCACAAACTTGAAGATGGTGGAGGAATAGCCAACACTATAACCACAAAGAGATTAGCAAAATAAGTGCTTTTTTTTTATTTTTTTATTTTTTTTATTTTTTAACGTAGCATCATTTTTTTTAATATATTTTTTATTTTTTGTTTATTTATTTATTTATGTAACTAACCAACCATTAGAAGCACTCCTAATACACCATTACAACTGTATAAGAAAAGAGAGAGAGACGATGCTGAGAGTCGACGACTGCGAGAGAGACGATGCTGAGAGTCGACGACTGCGAGAGAGACGACGCTGCGAGAGAGAAAGTCGGCAGTCAAGAGAGATTCAACGGCTGCCTAGGAGATGCCGACAGAAGCCAACGAAGCCAGAGAGGCTGTCGACAGGCCCTAAGGTGCCTTACGATGGCCTGGGTGAGGCCCTAGAGTGCCAACAGACCCCTTAGGAGACTGACGATGGCCTAGACGGACTGTGGGATGACAGACGATGGTTTGGGTGAGGCTACTGTGACCGACTGGGCTCCTGGGGAAGATAAAGCTGCCGGCAGACAAGAATAAGGTATGGGCTAGGGTTTAGGCTTTGATACCATGTAATTTTAGAGAAGAGAAAGAGTTGGGGAATGAGTTAGACTTCATTCCCTTTTATATTGATAATTGAGCAATTACATGCATAGTCTGAGTAATCAAAAAAGGAATGAATAAGAATACAACCGACTATTTCCTATTCTAATACTTCCTATTCTAACAATTTCCTATTCTAACAGAGGGTGGGTAGGTAGGGTTTGCAAAACAAATGCTTATAGAAGATGAGTTGATTAGAAGAGGCTGCTGTCTGCTGATTGCTATAGTGTGTTATATCTGCAAGATTGATGGAGAATCCCTGGATTGTATTCTTCATTCTGTTGCAGGGGTTATACTCAGTTTAGTGTTTGTGTTAAGTGGTAGTTAGAGATGAGTACAAGAAAAATAGCTTGGAAAAGCAGCTCTGATGTGCTGTAAAAAATAAAAAAGGATAGACAATGACAGATGGTTATATACATTACCTGTAGTGCATGTGGCCTTGTTCTCGCTTCTATAATTTTTTTGAGACAAGTTTTTTACTAATATAAATTGTTCTTTAGAATACTCATGATTGACTGATTTACATCACAAGATCGAGTGCTCAATTGGTCACATGGTGTGTTTTTGATATTGTAGCACAAGTACCACCACATTATTTTCCCAATTGAATGATTTTATAAGATGAGTTGCGATTGAATGTATTTAGATTAGATTATAGAAGAGAGGAATAGGTGTATGCTCCATTAATGTTGAGAAGTTGTGATGCTGTGTATTTATTCCTTCCATCTATATGTTAGCAGCTACATTGTATTTGATTATGCTTCTACAGCTGGTGGATCATATAAAAGATCATGGTTTTTCTTCAATCACATATATGGATCTGTAAACATTCCTTAATTAGGATTACAGGGTTTGTTGTTCATGTTGTATTTGATCATTAGATGGGGGACCATGATGTGATGTCTACACAGTAGATAGAAAATGTTTAAAATCTTGATGAATGGATGATTATACATTTTTAGAAATACTAGTGGAATGATTAGAATTTAGAAGACACGAGAAATTAATACTTTCTAATTTTTATTTATAATTATATGTTGTTGATTTCGTTTATAATTCTGAATTAGTGTAAGCATTACACTTTAATGTTACGTTTTAATGGTTATTTCATGTACGTGCACTTCATATGTATATAATGTAATATTTTCTCAGGTGGCTATGGTATGCATATTCTTTTATAAGTACCATTGATGGTTTTCTATATTTTTTGCATTTTGCAACTGTGGAATTTTAATACTAATTGAGTCAGTTTTTGTGAGATAGTTAAATGAAATGACATATAGGCTAAAGTAAGTTTTACAGCCTAGCATTGGTTTAGGCTCCCATGCTGCCATAATTGTTCTGGTGAAAGGGTGTGTGGCTCATTGGTGCAGGCACTCCTTTCGTGCTACAATGTTCATTCTGAATGTTGTCCTGGCTTGCATTCATCTAGAGTAGACCTGATCGAGATTGTTTAGCCTCAATTCATCCCGCGGATGATGTATTGATTTATAATTTGATGGTTTTTGCTATCAAGGCCATTTAATTTTTGTGTTAAGAGAGTTTGTAGAAGGATGTTTGTGGGAGGAATTTGATATTTGAGAAGTCCAGTAAAAGGGGAGGCCAAGTTATGAGGATTGCTTCTCAGTTCACAGTGGATAACCATATCTGTTTGTGCATCCATTACAGGAAAGGTTTTCAGACATCCGCTCCTGAAATTCTGAACGATCATCAAGAGCTTTTCAGGGGGGTAACACTTTCAGCTCTTGCAAGAGATGGATCCTGGTCACTATGGTCTTCGGCAAGGATGGGAAAATAACAGCGTAATTGTGGTTTCCTTTTTAATCACTATATTGGATGATTTACAAGAATTAGGGCTCATGTGATTGTCCATTTTTTCCTGGCATTTCATCCTTAAAGAACAATGAGAGAGAGCCATGGGACAGTGAGGATATGGAATGGATTTGCCTACTTCATACCATCATTATTAGTTGCTGACATAGCTTATTCTCTTGAATCCACAGGCTTTGGAAGGGTATGGTGCAGTCCATGAGCCAAACTTCTGGTGAGTGCTGACTGATGCTTGGTGCTAGGGTAATTTACCTGCTCATGGGTAAAGAGCTTATTTAAAATGCCGGTTTACATATTTTATCGTGCAATGTATTGGTATAAATCCCACATTTCATGCAAACATGCAGCAGACCTCTTATTAATTTGTGATGATTGTGTTTTTCTTGTTCATATGCATGCTAAATGAAATGTGATAGTGACCTTTCAATTCTTACTACTTCTTGTTCTATATTCTTCACATTTTGTTTTATCATTTTTTTTTTCTTCTCCTCCTATTTGGTTCTTGCTTATGTTCTTTTGGCAGGGTTGATGGTTCATACGAAGATAGGAGGTTTATTGATGAGAGATTCTCAAGGGATAATATCTACTCCAGGAATGCCTTCCACCGGGATATACTGGAGAGGGAGAACTATCCACCTCCTCCACCTGCAGGTGGTCTATGGCCTCAATCAAGGAGGAGAAGTTACGAAGAAGAATATTCATTTAAGAGGGACTCCAGGCGACATGAGAAGCCATTCGCCGATTTATATCATGAAATGGATGCTTTCCATGAAGCTGACAAGTATCACGAAATTGATACATTTCAGGAATATGATAAGTTTCGGGATGGCTATCGTAGTATTGACAACTACCGTCGTCATAGCTATGACAGGCCTGCTAGATATGGGGGACGTGATCGTAATGATTATGCATATGATGATTATGACTACAGATCTCGGATTTCCCATCAAAGCCAGGAGGATAGCCGTGAGAGAGATTATGATTATGGCAGGCATAGTTATGATTCCGATTATGATAGAGGTAGTAGGAGAGACAGTAGTTGGAGCCGTGAATCTCGTGAACGAGATCGTGACAAGAGATGTTTGAGCCGGGATAGAGATAGGAGTCCACATAGAAGTCATGAGCGTTCTCGGTCTCGTGGACGTGATGATCTCCCCAGGTCAAAGTCTCCTCGGAGTCGAAGTCATGGTTGGAGTCATCGAGAGGACAGTTATGATGATTCTGGATATGAGAGGAGTGAGAAGCGAAGGGATCATGAATGTCACCATGAGCATTACTCTGTGGTATGCTTGTGTAATGGTGGATATTCTTATTCAAATATTTCACTATTGTTAATTCAATGGGTCAAGTGTCAGTGCTGTTTTCTTGCAGGCCCCATCTGCTACTGTTGTTGTGAAGGGTCTCTCACAGAAGGCAACTGAGGAAGATTTATACCAGATCCTTGTACTTTTCTACTCAATATTTTTAATTACCTCATTTGTTAATTCTTGCAGTCTACCACATTGGCTACATCTCATTAATTTTTACCATCAACAGGCTGAATGGGGACCACTTCGCCATGTCCGCGTGATCAAAGAACGCAATTCGGGCATCTCTCGTGGCTTTGCTTTTATTGATTTCCCTTCTGTGGTATCAATTAAGCATATCATGTCAAAATTTGATAATTTGGCTTTATGAAAGGCACATGTGAGCTAAATTGTTGTGAAACAGGGAGTTGCACGTGCAGTGATGGATAAACTTGGAGATGAAGGTCTTGTTGTGGATGGTAGGAAGCTGTTCTTCGAGTACAGGTATAAGCATTTTTAATGCAAGTTTGGTACACTTTTTTTGGTGCATCGGAGGCCATAGCCTGGGGGATGGGAAATTGAACACTTTTTTGTTACACTTTCATTAATTTTAATGCATGGTCCTCTTCTGAGCACTGTTATAGTAGTTGTCTACAACTACTATATAGTGAAAGCACACTATTATGTTCATTATGTTAATTTTAATGCATGGTCCTCTTCATGTATGCACTCACACAATTTTTACTTTCTAAAGGGATTGAAGCACATTAGGCAGTGAACCATATAATTTTCTGAAGTGTTCAATAACTATATAGTGAAAGCACATTAGGCAGTGAAGCACATTATACTTTGCTTTTGCATTGTCCAATTACTGAGTTCCAGTGCTTTCATCTTATCGGATTTGAATCATATGTTACTGTCTCAGTGTTTTAGGCGTTGTATTATTCTTTCTTAGCTCTTTAGAAAGATTCTTCATGGCAGATAGAGTGGGTGAGATTTGGACCATATCTTATTCAACTTCCGTTATGAACTTTTGTTTGAGATTTTTGTTAGTTTTGTTCTTCTATGCAACCAAATGTTCCACTAATTTATCTGTAGCTTTAAGCTGTCACATATGAATTCTGTTTTTTATTACAATGTGCAACTCTGTCATGTTGCAGTAGTAGGCCAACTGGGGGGACAAGTGGACCATCATTTGGACCAGATAATGCGTTAAAATCTGGTCATGGTAACCATAAAAGTATCGCTGTACCATCTGATTGGATGTGCACCATCTGTGGCTGCGTAAATTTTGCACGGCGAACATCCTGCTTTCAGGTTTGTTCTTTATTTCCCCCGCTCTATGGCACTTTTTGCATGTATTCTCTTCTTCCTGCTGCTGCTGCTGCTCTCTCTCTCTCTCCCTTGTCATTTTATCAAAAAGGTGTATCATTTTTGTGGACCTAAACCGCATTATATTTGGTCTAGTGCTTAGTGGCTTGTAGTTGGTGCCTTCTGCATCAGTTTTATTGTAGTACAACTATATATGAATCTGCTTTGTAGTTATTCACTGGAGGTAGATAGTTTAAATCTGCTATTCGGCTGTACATGCTTGATCTATAAATAGAAATTTGGTTCATCTGGACATATGTGCATTAATTAAATGAGAGTAACATTTTCAGTTAATACAAAAACTGTTATTTTTTGAATTATGTTTTGTCCAACTAAGTGTTTTTACATTGCGACTCTGAGAGTGATGTTTTGGTTGCGGCAGAGGCTCTTGTAATATGTATATCTGATATTTTACATTAAGCTGGTCTATTTTCTTCCCCTCTTTGGCTGTCTATTTCTCATGTTCTATTTAACAATTAACTATGAATTATACTAAATTGGTGGATTTTCTTTCCCTCTTTGGAAACAGTGTAATGAGCCACAAACAGCTGATGCCCTACCAGCAGATGTGGCATCGTCAAATCCTACAACAGTGGGGAAGAAAGGGGAGGCAGGTTAGTTTTTCTGATGCTTTCACTTGGTGTGCGTTAGGATCATGTGTAGGAGATTTGCTAAGTTGACATTTCAGCAGGTCCTACCCATGTCTTGGTTGTCCGTGGGTTGGATGAAGGTGCTGATGAAGAAATGCTTCGTTATGAGTTTTCCAAACATGCTCCAATTAAGGTAAAACATGCTGGATTTGTTATATAGGTTACTGAAATATAAATAAACCGAAAGTCCATAACGACTAAGGGACGATAGATATATAAATATGTATTATTTACTTATATATAAGGTACTGAAATGTAAATGACTATGCTGTGTTTCATTCAAATCTGCTGAAGTTATACATATTTTAAAACTGCAGGATCTTCGTCTGGTTAGAGACAAATTTACTCATGTTTCAAGGGGATTTGCCTTTTTACATTTTCATACGGTATGTGTATTTTTAGTTGTTGATTCAGTTGAATGCTGACCTGAGTAAATGTATTTGTACACATTGGTTTATGGGTGATGTATAAATATGTGGCATGATGGCAACCAGAGATTGGGATGGAATTCTACCAATATTTGGATTAACATCAATCAGTGCATGCTTCAAACTTATTAAATAACTAAATTTATCCATGGTAGACTTGTCTATAGACTATAGATCACTCTGATAAGTTTTAATTTTTATCGCATGAGATAGATTTATTTTACAAGTACAAAAACAAGGGTGCCACCCCATTATAGATGCACATGCCAAACAAAATAAAATTGACAGACATTACAATCCTATGCATGCCAAATGTGTGTAGTCTGCCCTGTACAAGTATATCGAATTCATCATCAAGTTTCTATATGCTCTTCAAATTTTAAACGGCCCAATGGAATGGTTTAGATTCCCCAAAACACACCATATCACTTTTCAAAAAAATCTTCTCTTCACCTTGTGAAACTGCTCTTAGCACCCTTCAAATGGTTTTGCGTTCCTTTCTCCTCAACTACTTGACGTTAAGCAAAGGAGCTGTGTCTTTCTCTGTCTTCATCCTCCTATATTCTACTCCATGCCTCCAACTATGTAGGTTGGATGCTAATTATGGGAACACTCAAGTAACTCCAAACATGGAAGAAATACCTAAATCTCCTTAGCGACACTATAATGAATAATTGGTGATTGTCTCCCTTGTGCTTTGTACATAAAACATCAATTTGGAGTGTTGTGCTTTTGTAAATCAAAATTGGTGAGAATCTTCTTATGTGCAATAGTTCACCTGAAAAAATGGCCACCTTAGACCGAATTCCCTTCTTTTAAGAGAATAGTTGTAAGTGCCCATCAACTATTTTATAACAATTTCAAAAGAGAGATCTCGCACAGCCCCGACAGATCCAAGTAAAGTGCAACTGAGTTTTTTTGTCCATTGCAATCCTGTCTAGAGCTGGAACTAGCAATTTGAAGTCCCACAGCAAGTATCATGCTGAAAGCTGACTCTGACACTCTTCTACAACAAACTAATGAGTTTTTATGCTTGTATTATTGTATGCCATGAAGATTTCCCCTATGTTCTGCTATTGATGAATGCACATCATGTGTTGATTTGCATTAGTGTTTAACGTAGAATTGTGGCAAAGAATGAGAACTGTTGAGGAGCATAATTTATGTGTATTTTTCTCGATAACCATGTAATGGGCTTGTGGTAAATTAAGGAATTCCCATTTCTAGAGTTTCAGATATTAGTTACCAAGTCTACCACAATGACCCTGTATAAAGACTATATGATATTTCATTTTTGCTCTCAAAATGTCACTTGATTTTGTCACGCTGATTTGATTTTGATTAGACAAATGGGACTGCTTAGTTGATTTATGAGTTGCAACGGGGCTCACTTTAAAAACTATGTAAGATGCAAACTGCAATTATAAAGGCATTGTGGTCATCTCAGTCTTTGTGCTTTTTATTTTTGTCGTATTTTTTTCCACTCTTAATAAAAGTTAGGTTTTTATAAATATAAATATTTTTTTATCATGTTATTGTTTGTTGAAACATATTGATATTCATGCTCAAACTATGGTTTTTATGTGTTTTCTTGTTCTCCAGGTTGAGGATGCTACCAAAGCTCTTGGAGCAACAAACGGGACAACTCTAGAAAAGAATGGACAGATTCTGCGAGTAGCATATGCAAAAAGCATTCTTGGACCGGGATCAGGGCCATCAGGATCTTCTCAGTCAAGCAGTCTTGCGGCTGCTGCAATTGAGGCAGCAGCTTTTGCTCAACAGGTAGGCATGTATTGTTTCATTTTTATTATAAATGTATAGTGGTCTATTCTATACTAAGGGGTTGTTTGGGGTGTCCTAAATAAGTACACTTTTTGTCTTTTTGGACTAAAAAATTGAGGAAGAAAATATAGATGTTTGGGTTAACTTTTTGACTTTTTATGGAAAAATGTGTAATAAAAAATTGTAAAAATTAGTTTGTAGGAGAAAATTAGGATTGGGAGTTGTGCAGCCGTAATTGTTGACTTTTGGTGAATAGTGTTAACTTTTTAACTTTTTAAGTAACTTTTTGACTTTTCCTAGACATGCCAAACTTGGCCTAAATATGTTAGTGTGGTAATTTTGGATGTTCACTTCTTGGTTATATGTATATACACTGCCATCATGTTGCAACCTGCTCTTTTCTGCTCTCTAGTGCTAGTTAACTCGATCTTATGATATGTAGCACCAGGGGTGGAGGGAGGGAGGGGGGTTTGTGGCCCCTTCAAGGTTCTGAAAATTTTCATTTGTACATATGTATGCTATTTCTAATTTTTATTTTATTTTTCATATTACATGATAGCCCGCCAAATTCAATGTAGCACTCCCAAAAAATTTGTGAAGTCTACATTGTATAAGAGTTGGCTTTCAAAATTTAGTAACTCATATAGTGGTCTCAAACATTTACAATAATATTATGATAGGCATATTTTCTTACCATGTTTTGTTTACCATCTTATGTATCAATTCTACATTAGTATTAAAAACATGAATGGCTAAGGTGATAAACAAATTGTGGTAAAAAAAAAATGATCATCCTAACATTAAGATCCCCTCAACTATTAGCAAATATCACCTTACCGCTTATCTATAAATTCATACATTTTGACCCCCTCAACTGTAAAAACTGTACAAATAATGTTTAATTGTGATTAATCTCTTATAATTTTATTGGTTCAATTGGCCTCTATTAAGTAATATTCAATAATGATTTAATCAAATAAAATTCATGCCGATCCATTAACAGCTTGGCGAGATCTGCCGTATGACTTCCTATGGAGGAATCCTGGCTCTGCCCCTGCGTAGCATCATATACGTTGCAGGATACACTCTGTGCTTGTTCTTGGATTTTTCATAGTTTATTCATCCCATTCTTTATCCCTGCTATCTAGAAAACCACTGTGGTCCTTTTGCTGACCTGAAGCTGAAGTGTCATGTAATTTAAGGAGAGGATTCATTGCAATGGTAACTCAGGAAGCAAGCACTTTGAATGCTCATGATTGCTTCCAAAGACACGCACATGTGTATGCACACATGCACACATTCTACCTGGCTGGTCTTTTCTTATTTTCTTGTATTGGTTAGATGCAATTAGTCTGTATTATTGACGAACCTGATTGAATAAATACATTCCCTCCTTTCAATCCTTGTAGTATGATGCTGTTGGATGGGCACCAAAGGAATATAATCCAGACAATAAGCAGCCCTCTGGTGGACAGGAGCCAAGTGGTGGAGAGGTTGCAGGTCCAAAGGATGCTTCTTCATTACAATCTGGCTTTGTTTGGGATGAAGCATCTGGCTATTATTATGATGCTTCTTCTGGATTCTATTATGATGGAAATACAGGTATTTTTTTATTTGGAAGCTGCCTTTTAGTTGTTGTTTTTTCCTCATTGTTACTATAAAAGCTGCCTCTTGATTTTATGTTTATGCATAATATAGGCAAATGTTGCAAGTGTTGTATCATGTGGGCCATAGCCCCCATGATATCAATGTTGTATTCTATAAGTGAAAGTTCTGATATGTGTTGCTCATGCAATTGCACTGGTGCACTGGTGTGGCATCCTAAATCTTTAACAATCTTATTCAGTGTGCATCAAATAATTAGTTTCATTAATCATTGGTCTTGTGGTGGCATTCAATTTTTAAAGGGCCTCTGCTTTGGATTTCTGCTGTCAACTGACCATTGCATTGTGACAGCATTTCTATTTTGGAGTTTATGGTTGGCTTGGATTGCTCTGCATTTGTTGATGGTTTTCAGTTTGGATTATTTTAAGAAAATATAATTTTAGTAATAGTTACAAGGTTTTTTATATTTGAAATTTTGAGCAGAGCCCCGATATTTCTACACTATTCAGAGAGATGAGAGGAGAGACATCACTCAATAGAATTGTACAACTTTGGGAGCAGTATTTGTTGGGTGCTGCTAAGAAACCTATCCAATTTACTAATGGGGGATCTTTCTTCCAAATTTTGAGGTTTACAGAGGGTTAATTTGTGGAGACATACAAAAGTTTTCATGAGGAATATTTCTTGAAAATAATTAATATTTTTGTTTTATAAAAAATATTTACTCCTACCAGTTTCTTTTTGTGTATTTGTTATCAGTTCATTCACAGATTGCATTTCTCATGAACATATGGAGTTATGGCCATGAGAAGCCTTAAACCCGCCTTAAACCCCCCAACTCCATGATATTGTCATAAACAGAGTGAAAGGATGATATTTTATATTGACATTCGCAACTTCTCAGATAGAAAATGTCATTATTGTTTCGATTTCAACATCTTTTTGTTGTTTTATAATTGTGAGAAAACTTGTGAAATATTCGTATATCTTCATATTCTGTTTTATACTTTGAAAATTCAAAACAATACTAATCAATGAAGGCATGGTTTGTTAGTTAAAATTGGGTTAGTGGTAAACAAATATGTAACATAAAGTATCAGGCTCTATTAGGAATGGTTTTCAAACTATGATTTCACCTCTTTATTTGCATTCGATGTTTGTTTATGGTTTTCCAAAGTTCATTCCACATTCAATTTTGAAAACTCTGTCTTAGCGGGAAAATTTGGGCTAACCAGTTGTCCCACCGGACGTCCGGCCGGTTGACCGGAACAGTACAATTTTTTTTTTTTTTTGCGCAATTGACACATGTTAATTTTTATATATTCGAAAAAAATATTTTCCGAATTTTTTAAATTTTTTTATAAGCTTTAATAGAATTTTGAGTTGTGTGTTTAGTTATTAGTTGTAAGTTTTTGTATCAAATATCATGTCACATCAAAAATTCCCCACTCAATTCAAAACTCTTTCACCAAACAAATTTTCTATACTCAAATCATAATTCTAAAACTCACAAACTCAAAATACAACTCCTACTCTCAAATCATATTTAGAAAGCTCTACCAAACGCAATCTTAATCTTTTTTGTATTTTTAATGCCATGATCAGGTGAAGCATATCTATGATAATATGTATTCTATTTTTATGCAAGCATGCTTTTTGCTGCTAATGAACTGGACGGGTACTAGTGCTAGTGGAGTAGACCAAATAGAATTTGATTGATGAAGATCAATGTTTTATTTATTTATTTATTCTTGTGTTTTGCAGGATTATATTTTTATTATTATTATTTTTTATTTTATTTTTTTATAAATGTGCAGGATTATATTATGATGGTAACAATGGGGTTTGGTATTCTTATGATCACCAAACTCAGCAGTATGTCCCCTGCTCTGATCAGAGTGACAATAAAACAGCTGGAAAAGGAGAACAAACTGAATCCTCCAAGGCATCCGATGGTTCTACCAATAGGAAAGTAGTTATTTCTGCGCCAGCTGCCACAATAACATCAAATGAGAAGGCTGCGTCATTGCCAGATGCTGTTCAGGCCGCTGCTAGTGCAGCAATAGCTGCTGAGAAGAAAGAAAAGGAGAAGTTGAAAGAGATAAAGCTTGCTTCAAGGAGCAGTATTCTGGCCAACAAGAAGAAAATGAGTAATGTGTTGACAATGTGGAAGCAGAGGAGTCATGAAGGACAAGCACCCCGTGTAGCTCTTGATGACAATCAGCCATCTGCTTCAGCTGAAGATAAATCCAATTCTGTTGGAGTGTCCACAAGGAGCAGGTACAAAATGGAAGCAGTGATCACGAAGGAGAATATAACTACCAATTTTGGATTTACGACAACCACTTCTACGACTGCTGCCCAGTCTATTAGTTTGGAGGGTGAGGATAAGCCAAGGTCGGTGAGTAGCAGCTCAGGGGGTAGTGTAAAGGGGTTAATTAGAGGAAGGGTTGTGGTGAAATCAGATAGTTCGTATCCTGGAACTTTAGTAGGAGCTTCATCCTCTTCATCTGCTGCTGCATACCCTGCTGGTTCTTCATCAATGAATACAGATGCACCCACAACTGTGACACCCTTTAGAACAGATGCATCTGCTTTGGGTTCTTACACACCACCAGTGGCTTCTGGAAGTGGCAAGAGGAGGTTTTCTGAGATGCCAGTGCAGTCAGTTTCTACTCACAAGGAACAACCTCAAACTACCTATAGGGATCGGGCGGCTGAGAGGAGGAGCTTGTATGGTTCAACATCTTCCATTGGAGACAATGTCTCTGACCTTGGGATTGGGGATTCAAGTAAGCTCACTTGACAATTTGTTATATGGTGGCTTAGCCCTTGACTCCATGTCATGAAGCCATTCTTGAATGCACCTTTTAGATCTATAGAAATGCCTGAAAAGATTAGAATCATTGCACTTGGTAATTTCAGTAGTTTTATACATATAGCCATGGGACATTTGACAAAATTTAGTTGAGTTATGAGGTCAGTGGTTGATTGCTTGCTTTATGTTTCTCAATATTTGTATTAACTTGTTAGAAAATCCCTTGTTTTTACGTAATCCTTAACTTTCAAGATCGAGATTCATCATCCAAAAGGGGTTTAATCGATTCGATGCCTTTTCCCCCTGGGGTTGGCGGAGGACGTGGTTCTGGAGATACTACTAATGTACAGAGTTATGAGGTGATTACAGCAGACAAAGCCATTGATGAGAATAATTTGGGAAACCGGATGCTTCGCAACATGGGCTGGCAGGAAGGCTTGGTAACATTTTCCACTCTTGCAGACCCGTTTACATTGTGTGTTGAGTATTTGCTAGAAGCTAGTGAAGTATGTCTCTTACGAATCTGATGGTGAGACACTTCTTTGCCAAGTGAGTCTTATGGACATTGTCTGGTTGTTTCTAACCTTTTATTAAGTTAGATTTGTTATACAAGTAGCCCTTGTGCGAACAGGCTTCTAGCCCAGTAGCATCTCCCTACCTCTCGCGTATGAGATGTCGGGGGTTCGACTCTTGCCAGAGGCAAGAGTGGTTGGTATCTCTCCTTTAGCTTATATCTGTACAACTTGTCACCCATTGTGGGTTCAACCCAGGCCGCAACTGCCGTGTAGAGGCTCCCCTTTCCACACCCTCAGGTAGTGTTTGGTTCATTGGAATGAAAATGGATTTTTACAGAAGCTAGGGAATGAGCATTTCATTCCATTCCATTTTCATTCCAGTGAACCAAACATAGCATTAAGAGTTGGCTAGATATATAAACTATATTTTGAATCCTCAAAAAGTAGCACTTGCATATTTTCTTTCATCTCTCTGGTTTTGCTAGTCACCTGTTACTTTCCGTTTAATGATATGAGGAGTTTCGAAGTTTGAAAGGTATAGTAGTAGCCGGTGGTTGTTTCTTCAACATTTAGCGGGATTCTGACATTGCTTTGGGGTGTCGTTTTTTGTTGTTCCTTTGTGATTTGATGTGCAGGGACTTGGGAAGGATGGGAGTGGCATGGTAGAGCCTGTGCAAGCACAAGCAATGGAAAAAAGAGCGGGATTGGGGAGTCAACAAAAAAAGAAGTTGGATCCAAACTTGGAGGTGCAAGCTGGAGACAATTATCGAACTCTCATTCAGAAGAAGGCCATTGCCAGGTTCAGAGAGATGTCAGAGGATTAAGGAGCTGATTTTTGAAACAGTAAATAGATGGTTGTGCCAAAGATTCGGAGTTGGATGAATAAGTACAGTCGTGTGGAAAATGCTTTTAGGTTATGGAGATCCCATTATAGGGTTCTTTTTGTAAGAATGATGTTAGGTTTCTTGCTCTAGTAAATGGTCCAAATTATAGTTGGAATTTAAACTTTTGTTTAATTTTTGAAGTCCCATCTTTTCTTGATGTAAAGGAAATAATTGTGTTAAAAGGATCTTACAGTACAAGTGGTTACCTTATTGTTCATGAAGAGGCTGTGTGTACTTTCTGTTTCAGTTATGAAATCTCTGGCCCTCTTTAACTTTCTTATTTGGGAAAGTTTTCCAGCCCATTTTTTGGGACGTCTTTAGACCATCTCCAACGGTTAAGCAGATGTATCACCAAATTTGAATTTAGTGAAAAAGTATATCTTTTTTGGCTCCACGGTTTCATCAAAATGGTATCAAACTCAGAACGGAGCAAAACTGTCACCAAACTGAGAAGCTGGGTCTGATTTCACCATTTCATTGTGCGTTTATGTTGGAGGTGGGTCCCATCGGACAATCGGTCGGACTCTAGTTGGTTGTTCCATCGGTCGTCTGGTTTGGACAGAAAATGCAGAGCTACAGCCATGTTTGGCCTACGAACTGGGTTGACACTTTAAGCAAAGATTGAGAGAGTGCGAGTAGGCTTGGGTTTGGGGGTGGTGGAAAAGTTGTTGTGGTTGATGAAAGTGCTGTTGATTCTGAGAAAACCTAGTTGAATTCACGAGGGTTTCGTTGAAAGCTTGAGCATAGTGATCGAAAATTTGGCGGTTCGGGTCGGAATCTCCGGCGGGTTCTTCGCCCAAGTGCATGACTGTTGATGGATTTCCCCATTCGTACTCCAACATTGCTTCAAAACCCAAAGCCCACTTCACTGATTAGCATTAGCTTTTACAAGAACCCTTAGATCTGTAGAGCAAAGAAAACAAGAGAAATAATTGGGATTTAGAGAGAGAGAGTGAGAGAGGAAGAGAGAATGGAATTCAGAGAAACTCAGAAGGTGTATATATAGACTACAAATTGAAAAACCCTAGTCGTTGTTCATTCATAAATTTAGGTAGCGTTTGGTTGTGTTTTGTAAATGTGATTTGAGAGTATGAGTTGTATTTTGAGTTTGTGTGTTGTGGAATTATGATTTGAGTGTAGAAAATTTGTTTGGTAAATAGTTTTGAAAATAGTTTTGGAAAAGAGGTTTGATTTGAGTGGGGAATTATTGATGTGACATTTGATATGTGATACAAAAATTTACAACTCATAACTAAACATACAACTCAAAATTATTTTAAAGTACATAAAAAATTTAAAAAATTTCAAAAAATATTTGTCCCGATTATGTAAATCAATTGCAAAAAAAAAAAAAAAATCTGGAAATCAGCCGGACATCTGGGTGGACATCCGGGTGGACAAAAAAGGCGCCTGTGCATCAGAGTTCTCTCTGCAGAGTGTAGAAAATTGATTTGAAAACGAAACCAAACATCATGCTCCAACACACAGGTAAAAAATTGATTACAGAGCACAACCAAACAGAGCCTTAGTGTTTTAAACCTCTATCTTGCTTTCTCTCTCCATAATGGTGTGTGAGTACGAGTAAGTTGTCTCTTCTCTCTCTCTCTTTCTCTTCCCTCCCCTCTCAAAACCCAACCTTTCCACCACCTCCAAACCCTGTAGCAGATAAATAATCTTGATCTAACTCATTCACCATTTTTTTGTCTATTGAATTTCTTCTCACTTTCCCAACCCAATCAGAAATGGAGGGGGGGAAAAAAAAATTCAGTGCCTTATCCGGTCAACTGGCCGGTCGTCCCTGCCTTTTGATGCAAGCTACAGTGCACCTGTTGGAATAGCTCATATCAAATTGAGGAAATCGTCCATTTTTTACTCAGATTTGATGAAAAAATATTGAACCGTTGAAGATGCTCTTAGTGAATTATTTTTTTAAAGAGTTTCTTAACTAGAAAATTGTTAAAATTTAAAATAAAAAAAGGGCAAATTACAAAAAGAAATCTCAGGGTTTCGCATGTTTTTTAATTTAAACCCCAAGGTTTCAATTTTGACAAATTAAACAATGTAATTTCTTCCGTGTTTCAATCTGAACCCTCCGTCCATATCCGTTTGATTGAACTAACGGAATCTGGCAAAATTCTAAAATTCAAACACACATGTTCAAACACTTGTATCTCCCTCGTCGTAACTTCGTTTCACCTCATTTTTGCATTGTTGGATTCATCTCATTACCTAGTTTTTATTCCACCCCTCACTCGCCTTGTTTCACCTTTTTTTGTGTGCCGTTGGAACTCCGAAAGTTAGCAAAAAATAAGATACTTCTCTCGTTGGGCAAAATTTTCAGATTCAAACACATATGTCTAAGCACTTGTATCTCCTTCGTCGTAACTCCGTTTTGCCTCATTTTTAGGTCGTTGGATTTACCTCATGGCCTAGTTTTCATTTCACCCCTTATACGTCTTGTTTCACCTCTTTTTGTGTGTTGGCAGAGTTCCGAAAGTTGGCCAAAAAATAAGATTTTTCTCTCTTTAGGCAAAATTTTCATATTCAAACCCACATGTTCAAGCACTTGTATCTTCCCCATCATAACTCCGTTTCGCCTCATTTTTGTGTTGTTGGATTCACCTTATGGCTTAGTTTTCATTTCACCCCTCATGCGCCTTATTTCATCTCTTTTTGCATGTCGTCAAAGCTTCAAAATTTGGCCAAAAATAAAAATTTTCTCTTTTTTCCCCCCTTTCTCTATCTTCTATCTCTACGCTTCTTCCTTCCTACTTTCTTTTCACAATTAATCACTTTTTTCCTTTTCCTTCATGGCCCTTCCATTGAGCTCATGGTGGCCACTGAACCTTCGACGGTGGTGGTGGCGGTGTCGATGTCGTCGAGTATGAATGTATGTGACTTACAAGAACAGAAAGAAACATAAGAGTAGGGGAAGGGCCATGAAAGAAGAGAAAAAGAGAGAATAATTGTGGAAAGGAAGGAGGAAAGAAGTATGGAGATATAAGATAGACAAAGAAAGAAAGTGGGGAAGAGAGAGAGAGAGATCTTATTTTTGGCCAAATTTTGGGGCTCCGACAATACGCAAAAAGAGATGGAACAAGGTGTATAATGGATGGAATGAAAACTAGACCATGAGGTGAATCCAACGACGCAAAAAATGAGGCAAAACGGAGTTACGATGAAGGAGATATAAGTGCTTGAACATGTGTGACTGAATCTGAAAATTTTGCCCAAAGAGAAAAAAATCTTATTTTTTGCCAACTTTCGGAGTTCCAATGGCACACAAAAAGAGTTGAAACAAGGTGTATGATGGGTGGAATGAAAACTAGGCAATGAGATAAATCCAACGACGCAAAAATGAGCCGAAACAGAGTTACGACGAGGGAGATACAAGTGTTTGAACATGCATGTTTGAATCTGAGAATTTTGCACAAATTCCGTTAGTTCAATCAAACGAACATAGATAGAGGGTTCAGATTGAAACACAGAAGAAACTCCAGGGTTTAATTTATCAAAATTGAAACATTGGCGTTTAGATTAAAAAACACGCGAAACCCTGGAGTTTTTTTTTGTAATTTGCCCCCCACCAAAAAAAAGGATCAAAATGAGATTTGAATGTTTACCATTCCTTTGTACTTGTCGAACCAGCCTTCTCAACTCATTTTGACTGTTTGGGGTATGTATGAAATTTGAATGTTTGTAAAGGGTTTACATTTTACATAAAATTGTGTAATAAAAAATGTATAATTTTTTCAAGCCATTTTAGCTTGTTCCTTTAAGATAACCGGTAACAAGATATATTTTACATGCAAATTATCTAAAATAATGTGACTAGTTATAATTTAAAAAATCAAACTGTCACATCATTCAAGTAAAATTACCTTTTGTCCCCTTAAGTTAAGCCATTTTTTCACTTTAACCTTTAAATTTTTTTTCCCCTATTTTGAGTCTATATATTTCAAATTTTTTTCAGTTTACTTCTAAAGTTAATTTTTATTTAAAATTAAACAGAAAATATCATAGTAACTATTAGTATGTCATATAATATAAAAAATATATTATTATAATGGATTTTAAGTTTATGTCAAATGTGTGGGTCATATATAATAAAATATTTTTATGCCATGTGACTATTAATGTATCATTTTTTGTTTAATTTTTAACAAAAAATAACTTTAAAAGTAAAGTGACAAAAACTTGAAAGTAGGAAAAAATAAATTTTAAAGACTAAAATGAGAGAGTGACTAAACATAAACATGAAGGGGACAAAGTATAATTTACTCAATTTCATTATGAATTGTTTTATATAGCATTTTTTTTTAAAATGAAAGCTGGAAATATGCACTTGTCTTGAGGCGGAGCTTTGGGCAGTCTACAAAGGGCTAACCATTATACTCCAACGCGGTTTTAACCAAGTGGTAATAGAGACGGATGCGGAGCAAGTGGTGAAACTGTTGAATGAGGGACCGGATGAAAGATGCCCATTTTGGGGCATTGTGGAGGATGCACGCATTATCATGAGAGGCTGTGATTGCTCCATCCAGCACATTCGCAGGGAAGCTAATATTTGCGCAAATGCCATGGCCAAATTAGGGGAATATCAACCGGAAGACCTCCTTGTTGTCAATGAACCACCTGCAGAGATCCGCACCCTGCTTGTTGCGGACATAGTGCATCTCTCTGAGGAGAGTTCTAGGATGTAGTTTTGTTGTATTGTCTTTATTTTCCGATGTACCTAAAAAAAAAAAAAAAGTTGCTGAAATTATGACCTTAATTAATAGTTTAGAAATATTATGATCAAAAAGAGAGAAAGACTATGATGCACATTCTTGCACCTAATAACTAAAGAAAAAAAAATGATATAATTTTATATTTTTTGAGTTATAACTAAAAAAAAAAATAATAATAATAACTAAACACTACATGAGGTATAACAAAATATCTCAAAATAATATCATAACTAAAAAAAAAATAGCCGTAATTAAAGAAGAAAACGACATAATTAAAAGTCCATATGGTATAATAGTAAAAAAAAGAAGAAGTGATACAACAGTTTAAAAAAGAAAAAAAAAAAAGAAGAAAAAAAGAAGGTGATATAACCAACATTTATTCAACTTTGTCTCTCTTAAGACTAACTCCAATGCTTACTCTATTTATTTTTATTTTTATCAAATTTAAATTTGATGAAATAAGTCTAAATTTGTTGCTCTAACCATAACATCAAATCCATATCAAATTGAGGATGCTTTCAGTGTTGCAGGTACACTGAACGACCAGTCGGTTGTCCATCCTCTTGTACAACCTATTCTTTGCAAAATTGTCCTTCAGGTTCTAGTCAATTTATACAAAACCAGTGAATCGATTGGACATTCGCCCGATCGTCCTTCTGGTCAATTGATGGTTTGATGAAAAATGAAAGTTTTTTGTTGGAAAGCTCGGTATCAAATGAAACTTTTATCCACATTTTTATTCAAATTTGATGGGAAAAAAAAAGAAAAAGAATAAACGTTGGAGATGCTCTAAATATTTACAACTTGAAAACACAGGCACATTTCTTTTCTGCTCTGTATTTTTCTTCCCAATTTCCATCGAAATATTGATGATTGAAGAATAGCTATTGAAGATTGAAGATCATTGACTGCCATCAACAAATTCGACTCAACTTCCACTCTATAATTGTAAGTCTCTTTTTCTCTTTTTGATTGTGATGATGATGAACTGTGAATTTTTTTATTTTTATTTTTATTTTTTTGGGGTCTTATTCTTAATTGATATCTTCTTTATGTGTTGATTTGTAGTATTTTCTCACGTTTTGGGAGATGGATTTGCGATGGCTTAATTAAGAGGGCTAAAAATTTTTTGACGACGAATCTACCCTGTTCTATATATATATATATATTTAACCTTCCTTTTGGTTTTGTTTCTTGATGCATTATTGAAGGTTTTTTTAGTGAATACATTTATTTTTTTGTTTTTGTTTTTGCTTTTATTTTTATTTTTATGATGAACCAGTCTAATGGTTTAATTCATTATTTTATAGGTGTTTTTACTTATCCGTCAATGTTATATGATAGCTTGATTTTGATTTCTAAAAGTTTGTTAGAAAATTGGTACATTGAGGCAAACATGTTGATAATATTAATAAGTGGTGAACCTATGGATTGGACCGGATCTTTAGCAACTCTAGACTTTCAGATTGGATGTGAGCTACTTACTGCTTGTAAATAAATTTTTGAGAACTCACCGACGGATATCCTTTCTAAGGATCCTTCGTTGATAAAGTCAGACATGTTTAAAGATGGTAAATAGCAAGAGAAAATGTTTGTATATAAAAAAAGATACATTTTTAAAGATTGTTAATGAATTTCCATAGAATTTTTACTTGTGTGAGAGGAGGTGATTATGCTACATTCCTCACTTATCACAATTCATCACACGTAATACTATTTTGGAGTATGCCTATTAGTATTAGTGGTGCAGGTTTATGGGGGTGTTTGCTGCAGCTTTTTTGAGCCAGCTTATGGCTTCTGACTTTTAAAAAGTTATTTTGGACTGTTTGGTTAAACTTATTTCAAACAGCTTCTGATTCTAACAGCTTATTTTAAGTCAAAAAAGCTGATTCTGAGAAGCTGCTCACCCCTTGCTTCTGATTATCAGCTTCTGCTGTGGACATGTTAATTCATGGTTATACTCTTAGATTTTTTTATTTTTTATTTTTTAAAAAATAGAAAAAGACCCAAATGGACTATAAAATATTATTATTATTTTTTATGAAAAATGTAGACAAATAGTGAATAATAAAAAATAAAAATTAATTAAAAAAGCTACTTCACAGCTTATTTAACAAACACTACTCAGCAACTTAAATCTATAATCTAACAGCTATACCAAACAGATTAACAACTTCTGATTAAAGTCATAATCTATAATCTGTTAAGCTATAAGCTATAATCTGTTTTAACAGCTACACCAAACAGCACCATATCTCTCTTGTGATAGTTACAGGTGGAGAAGACCATTCTGTAATCGTACCATGTTCATGTTTTCTACCATTGAGGGCGTACCAAGTGTGGTGTGGTGTGTGTTTTTACATATCAAAGCCAATCCACTTCAACAGATACATGTTGATGGGCCTATAAATTGTGCACTCCGAGTGAACCAACTTCCTACGATCTGGGCTTGGGTCTTTCGTAGGCTTTAAGGCCAGATCAAATGTATGTACTACTCATCACATGGAAAAACTACACAATTCAATTCAATTTAACTAAGCATCTTTTAAAAATAAAAAATGAAAGATAAATTAGCAATAAGTCTTAATAACTTAACTTAATTTCCATCAAATTCTATTAAAAATAAATTCTAATAAAATTTTCATTAAAAATAATTTTTTGTGACGATTTTTTACGTATATAATTAAAATTTGACAATTAGTAATTTTTTTGTCACGATTTTTATAAATTGTAGTTAAAATTTACAATTGGTAACGTTTTTCTGTGACTAATTTTTTAAACTGTGGTTAAAAATTAAAAATTAGTAACTTTTTTTGTGATGATTTTTTTAAACTATCGCTAAAACTTATAATTAGTAATATTTTTTGTGATAATTTTTAAACTGTCATTAAAAAATAATAATTAATTATATTTTTTAATAATATTTAATAAAAAAACGTAAATAATTCTCAGGGAAACTATATAATAAATCCACCACCTAAGGACAAGTGCTCGATGAATTTGAACATATATCTTTTAAAAAAAAAAATTGAGAAATTATAATAATAAAGAAAAAGCCGTGGTGGCGGTCTGGAGTTCGAGTCCCAACAATGATAGAGATCACTAATTTTAGAATTTTAAAAAGACCACTAATGACATAGGACTCAATAAAAAAAAAAAAATACAACATCAAATCATTCATAATAAGACCTACCACCACATCATTCATAATGAGACCTACCACCACATCATTAGTGATAGTACTAATAAGTGTTCCTACTCATTTTCCTTCGAGTCCTAGTCGTTACCTTTCCAAACCGTTTGTTTCCCGAGAAATAGGCGCGAGAAACACAGAACATCATAGGTGGCTGTCTGCTCCTTTCTACGCCGCCTAAGCGCTCCAAGAACCTTCTCTCACTGAATTCTTCCAATCCATCTCTCCATTAAGGTACGATCCTCCCCTTTTATTTTCTTTCAAGACTCTCTACATGTATTTGTCACCTAAACCAAATCTAGGGTTTTTTTTCCCCCTTAAATTTCTTTTATTGATTGCTTCTTGGGTAAACAATTGAAACCCTAGGAGAACACTATCTATACATCTACATGCATATATATATATATATAATGAATTGTGGATCTATTATCTTATAGTTACTAACATAGAGAATAAAACCCAAAACTTGGGTTAAATTGGTGTGATTTGATTTTGGTTCTGTTTTCCATGTGGGCAGCTTCTTCTTTAGGGTAAATTCAGACTTGACTATCCCTAATGTGTGTCTACTAAGATTTGTATTAACAATTGAAGCAGGAAGGTAATTAAATAGAAATAATGGTGGCTTCTTCTTCGGCATCTACATCACTGAAGGAATATCTGAAAAGATATGAAAATAATAATGAAGAGGAGAAGAAAAAGAAGAAGAAAAAGAAGAAAACTAGACTTGATGCAACGGGGGTTGTTGTTGTTGATGAAGACCCTGTTTGGCAAAAACCAGTAAAGCTTGAAGAAGATGATGATTCAGCAGGTAAGTAATCGATGTTTGATACAGTTACAATATCATATAGTTATTATCCATTTACTGTATTTCAGCTTGATTGAGTTAATTAAAATTTGAGGACTCTTCTATAGATGAAGAGAAACCCCTGGTTGATGAAGATATTGAAGTCAAGCGGATGAAGAGACTAGAGGAGCTTAGGTCCAGACGCCCATATGGTGCCATTTCTGAGGATGGAAGTGGTTGGATTTCAGTCTCTGATACTCCTACGCCGTTGGATTCAAACAACCAAAATTCTGATATATCTCCACCTCGTAAACGTAGGGCTCGGAATGACACACCTTCACCAGAACCTGAACTGAAGTCTACAGTGGGTCACAGAGAAGTTACTGATTTGTCGCCACCACGGCAGTCGTGGAGGGGTTACCACAATCCATCGCCAGAATCTGAAGCAAAAGCATTACATCCTTCTGGCCCTGATCATAAACATCTGAAATCCAGTGACCAAAATCCTGATATTTCCCCTCCTCGTAAGCGGAGGCCTAGGTATGACACACCTTCACCGGAACCCAATCTCAGACCATTGGAGTCTGGCAGAGAGGTTGCTGATTTGTCGCGGCCACGTAAGCAACAACATCGTCATTATACTCCATCACCAGAACCTGAAACAAAGCAATTACTTTCTTCTGTTCCAGATCCTGATTTTTCCCCTCCTCGCCGGCACCGTCCTCAAAAGTCAGCATATGAAGGAAAGAACTCAGAGATATCTGACTTGCCTGACATTTCCCCACCTCGACGAGTTCGACGCAGTTCTCTGTATCAAGATGATTCACATGCCTCTCCAGGGACAGATCTTTCACCTCCAAGGAAAAGCAGGATGGGTAGGCCTGGATCAAGTGACCTCTCCCCTCGACAATCAACTCTCCGTTCAAATGATATTGATGTTTCACGCGTATCTTCAGTATCAGATCTTTCCCCCCCAAGGAATACTCGAAAGGAACCATCATCCCTGAAAGAGCGGCCAAAAACTGGTTTGGTTTCCGGGAAAGATATCAAAGAAGAGATTACTAGAACTAAGAAAGATGATTGGGAGAGGTAACTGATTCTGTTATTTGGCTTTTTTTCTTTCTTTTTTTTTTCTGCCTCTCCTGTTTAAGTTCTCCTTGCTGACATTTGACACACATGTTGGTCAATTGAATGGATAAGTATGTTTACATGAACTTATTGAGAGTAGATACATTACATGCATACCTAAAAAGAATTGCTCTTGAGCTTAGTTGGGTGAATGCTGCTGCCTAGGCCAAACTTTATTAAAATTTTGGGGTGAAAAATGATTTGTATTCTACGGCTTTAAAGCATTAGTTTACTTTTGAACAGTCTTGCTTTAAGATTGGAAGCAGCTGCTAAACATGTACAAGTGAAGAGGATTGCAAATTTTTCATATCCTTGACAAACAGACTTTTAAATGAAACCTTTCTCTTTGATGATTTGCTGTATTGGAGAATGACTTATATTATGTGCCTAAATGCTTATTACCTCATGAAAATTCTTTTCAGGAAAAAAAAGAACAGAATATTTCTTTGAATAACAAATTTCTGCTTGTCTTTTTCTGGCCTCGATAATTCTCTTCCAAATCAATGAGATGGTAAATGTTTTTTTAATGTTGGTTGGGCCTTTTAATTCTTTCCAAGAAACCAATGCTTGGTGTCTCTAAGTTGTTCATTCATTGCCTTAATCAATAAAATTATGTTGCTTTTATGATAGTGAAGGAAATGAAATATGTATGAAGTGGTTTTTGCTCTCATGTGTTGCAGATTATGGTCGTCAGTTGATTAAATTTCTTGTTCTAACTCAATTATATGCATTATCATAGGTTTAAAGGTATGGATCCTTCTATAAGTGGTCGAGGTGCTGAACCTGTATATCGCGATAAAGCCACAGGTTATTGAACAACAATGCCCTTTGTGATTCTTTGTTTGGCAACATATGCATGCTTTTATCTTGTTCTCACTTCGTGCTTTTACAGGAGCACGCATGTCAAAGGATGAGTTAATGAAATTAACAAAAAAAGATGAAAAGCCCAAGGTACGGTGTTGACTTACTTTTATGTTTGGAATCTTCTTTAATGTTTTCTTTAAGTGGCATTTGTTGTTATTAGTTTTTTCATTACACTGTCATTAGTCTGAAGTTATATAGATCTGGTTCTTATGAATTACTTTGTTTTAGTCAAGGTTGTTAAAATCGGGATTCTACGTTGGATCATTGGAGGTGTTTATAGGATCGGATCGTAGAATCGGATCGAGGATTGTAAGATCCTACCGAAAAAGACAAATTACATAATAATTTAATTTAAATAAATATTTCTTAAGAAGTATACACAAAATGAATCTATATTCTATTAAAAAGAAGTGAAGAGATTATGAAAAATATGATACGCCATGCAAAATGTACATATAATATTATACAATAGAAAACTCGATGGTAAAAGTTTTGTATTTCATCAAAAAAGAAGGTGAAGAAGAATTCTATAAGAAAATACTTTACAATCTACAATGATGCATAAAAAGTGAAGAAAAAATATTTAGCAAAGTTGGATATAAAAATAGATTAAGAACTCAGAAGAGCAGCTTAACCGAATGATAAGGTTTGTAGTTAGCATCCCTGGTGGAGCGGATTCGAGTCACAAACATAATTTCTCCAAAAATTGGGATAAAGTTGCAATCATCTTACCCTCCTTAGACTCTGTTAAAGCTAAGTTTGATTTTCCGACTAATTAATTTTCTTAAATTACAGTAATATTTGAATGTTTGTTTCCTAATTTGATTTCTTAGTCTATTTGATTCAATACTACTTGATCTTTATTATTTATTTTGACCATATAAATTGGTATTTAGACAATAAACATAAAATTTACAATAAAATATGTTATACAATACAATACAAAACAAGGCTTGTAAATTGGATCGGATAGGATCGGATTCGGATTCAGATCGGGATTCCACGATCCTATAAGATCCCATTACCAGGATCGAAAGATCCTACCTATAAGGAATTTTTTACACGATTCGGATCGATTGTACTCAAATGGATCATAAGATCGTAGCATCGCAAGATCCGGATCGGGATTCTGATAACCATGGTTTTAGTTTTAGGTAACAAATAAAAAACTTGTTATGATCAATTTGAAGCTTGAGCCCTTGTGTGCATGAAGCTCTGGAGGGATATAATAATAGAATATAAATTTAAGGCATCATTACTGATAAAATATATATATATATAAATTTAACATATTACAGCTTCTTTTAAATCCTTAAAAAGGTTTGGAAGAAGTGAATCAATCCATGAGGCAATAGTTATAAGACCTGCTGTATTCTTACCATAATGCAATGTGATACAACAGTTGAGACTTGCATCTGTGCTCAGAATGTGACCTGGTAAAAAGCCCATTAAACTTAAGGAGGTGGCTTTAATAGGTAGTTTGAAGGCTTGAAAGTACCATACTCTCTAGTTTCCATTTGTTATGCATAATTAAAAGCATTATTACATGCTGAAAATTTTGTCATTTGAGTTTTGATAATTGTTCATTATGTTCTTTATCAGGAGATAAAACTGGAATGGGGTAAAGGTTTGGCCCAAAAGCGGGAAGCCGAAACAAAGCTGCTGGAATTAGAACTTGAGAAGGAAAAACCATTTGCACGGACAAGGTAAAATTGATGTACAAGAGCAATGTGAATTTATTTCTTTTACTTCTAATAATTATGAGTGCTTATTTTGATTTTCATACTATATATATTGCTGCACTCTCTTGAGCTAACATTTGGCATTGGAAAAGAGGGGAGGATACTTGCATTTAGTTATTTGTCTAGTGTTTGATACAGCACTAGGCACAACTTGTGTGTCAATATGTCGGTACTCACCAACTGTTTGGTCCTCTCCCTTTGTGGCAAATAAAATTCAATTTATGCTATTATGATATAATATTCATTGGTAGTAGGTTCAGTCGTGTGACTTTAGCGTGGTAGGAAGCTGTTACCAGAGTTTTTGTCTTTCCAAAAAAATGAGAGTATAGGGAGTTATCCTCAGAATTGAGGATTGAACAGAAGGTAATCATTATCCAGGTTGACGAGAGATCTAGAGGGAGTCTAGTGCAGATTATAGAGAGGAATCGACTACAAAGCTTCTCTCTGAAGATAGATTTGGGAGGTGTAAGTTGGGCTGTGCAAGCTCTACAGCAGGTGGGGAAACTTTACAAAGGAGGCTCTTTCTTTAGCAAATACCATAGCAGCTTTGCTGTGTTTTGTTTACAGAAGTATACCAATGGTAAGGGTGTTTTTGTTGAGTTGTCGAAATGGGAGGGAGGCGTCAAGAAGAGCAATATTATCATTCCGGCGGGGAATAATGGTAGTGGGTGGATGGATACAGCTACCATGCTTCGTAAGATCATTTGCAATGAACCCAAGAGGAAAACTATAGGTATGGGTGACAGGGTTACAAAAAGTGTTCAGAGCAAGGGGACAAAGGAAAAGACTTGGGAAAGGAGTACAGGGGTGAACGGAGGGAGAAAGTTTGTTGATTTGTTCACTGAGAATCGAATGGGTAATTTAGGAGTTGATATGGAGCGGGCGGTTGTCTGTGTAAGGTGTGATTTCTCAAGCAGTTGGGCGCAAATTGAAAAGGAGTTGAGCAAATATTTAAAGAAGTTTATTGCACTTCGGCCATTTCAAGTCAATAGAGCTCTGTTCTGGGTAAGTAATAGTGAGGAAGCAAATTTTATTGGAAACATGGGATTGAGGTTCTTTAACAGAGGTGTGGCGATCAGTTTGGAGAAGTGGTCAGAGGTGAGGCATGTTAAACCGAAGGTGTTTGTCTCTTATGGAGGGTGGATAGTAGTGTGTGACTTGCCATTTACCCTTTGGAATGAAAAGGTATTCCAGTACATCGGTAAAAGGTGTGGTGGTTTGTTGGAAGTGGATAGAAGAACGGTCTCGTTGGAAAATCTATTTGAAGTAAGATTGAAAATCAAAGGTTTTGATTGCGGTTTTCTGCCAGCTTGTATGGAGATCAAGGAGGGAGATTGATCTTCCATGGTGCGTCTTAAGTCTCTGTCCAAGTTAGTGTGACGGAAGGGGGAAGTTTGGCCAACGATCTTCCGGCAACAGTCTTCTGGCGAATCTTTCGCCGGCAACGAGGAAGACGAAGGGAAATGACAGCCAGGGGGGACACGTGGCGGCTTCGAAGGGGAAAATCAAAGGGGTGCAGTAGTCGAAGGGGCTGGAGTTAGTTCCCATGCGATGGCTGAAATGGAGGGTAGATCAAGGGATAAGGGGCTTTGGGAGGCTTCAGCTAGGCCAGTGGGGCGTAGTGGGCCAACATTTATTTTAGGCCCAAGTGATCTTTATGAGAAGGGCCAGAGTGTTATGAATCAACGGCCCAAGTTGGATTCTCCAAGAGCTGGGCCATTTTGTAAGAAGCAAATGGGTTGTAATGTTGGGCCTCAAAGTGTGGATGTGGTCTATGCAACTGATTTGGGTCTAGTGGGACAATTGAAAGGGGCTTATGGGTCGGAAGAGAGGATCAGTGATGCAGTTCGACCCGATTTGCTTGTAGAGGAGAAACGATCAATGGGGGAGGAGGAGGCTCAGCATCAGCAGTCGTCTGGGGTGCGAGAGGCTGAGGATGTGGATCGCAAGATGAATTCTTCAAGGACTAATCAGTTTCGACTAACGAGGGGACGAGATTTAGCTAGGATTAGCCGATGTCGTGAATAGATTTGTCGAGGATCTACAGAAAACAGAGAGGAATATGGAGGAGGTGAAGGATGCTGATTTGTTGAGTCGCAAGGTTGATGATGGGTGTTCGAGCCTAACGAAGTGTTGCAAGCTTTGAAAATGTATGGGTCTGAGACGAGCTCAGAGTTTGTCTCTGATTCAGAAGGCGATGGAGGTGATCAAGAAGAGAATGATTTTCAGTTGTGTAATCTCTTTAAGGAACAAGGCACTGTTGAGAAGGAGGAGGCCGAGGATGCCTCTGAAGCAATGGATCATGTCAGTGACACTATTATCCAAGATCTTACAGCTCCAACATCTGAGAGGGGTAACATTGCTAGTCAAATTTTTTCTTCTCTTGGGAATGGGGTAGGAGGGTCTCAGAGTCAGGGTCTTGATGGTTCTGTTAGGGGAATGGATGATCAAGGAGTCTTGCTGGATATTTCCAAAGCCATGATGTCTGGCTCTACTATTAATCATGTGTCCTATAATGCTAACATTCTTGTAGGCCAAGTAAATGATGCTCAAGTGGGAGATTCTATTAATTATATGCCCAGGAGAAGCTGTGTTTTTAGTGGAGTGAGGGATAGTGAGGTTGAAACTGAGTACTGGTTGATGGAGTTAAGCAAGTATGCATCGTGTCCTATTGAGGAAAATGAAGTATCTCTTTTCAGGCATTTGCTTCAAGTTATGGGGCTGTCGTTAGTAAGGTTAAATGGGAGGAAGGGGGTTAGTGGAGAGGAACTTAGTGTCTCCAGGAGGGAGCGTGTTAGAAAGGAAGGGGCTTCGGTTAGAAAGGGGGCTAGGGAGTTAAGGAACTTGGTGAGTACAATCAATTATGATAGGAGATATGAGGAGGTTAGGGGTGGCAATGTTTCTCAATGAAGATTTTTAGTTGGAATGTAAGGGGTTTGGGCTCCCGAAAGAAGAGGGGGGTCATTAGGGATTTTTTGAAGAAGCATCAACCTGATATAGTCATTTTTCAGGAAACTAAAGTGGAAGTTTGTGATAGGAATTTCATTAAAAGTGTTTGGAGAGTTAGGCATAAAAAGTGGACTTTTGTACCATCAGTGGGATGGTCTGGAGGTCTTTTATGTCTTTGGGATGAGAGGGTGGTTTTTGAGTGTGACTCATTAGTTGGAGAGTTTTCATTATCTGTTAGGTTCAGGAATCTAGATAATAGTGAGTGGTGGTTGTCAGGTGTATATGGCCCAAATTGCCCCGCTAAGAAACAGGCTTTGTGGGAGGAGTTAGGTGGGTTATATGGATTATGCTACCCCAATTGGTGTTTACGGGGGGATTTCAATGTGGTTAGGAAGATTTCAGAGAAGCTTACTTATTGGGGGTAGAATCAATAGGAGTATAAGAGATTTTGATAGGTTCATTAGAGGTTGTGAGTTGGTGGATCCTCCTTTATTTAATGCAAGATTCACATGGTCTAATCTTAGGGAAATCAGGATATGTTCTAGATTGGATAGATTTTTATTTTCTTTGGGTTGGGAGGGGGTTTTCCCCAATGTGAGACAAGAGGCGTTTCCAAGATTGGTGTCTGATTATTGTCCCATAATGATCGAGAGTTGTCCTTTTAGGTGGGGTCCGGCCCCATTTAGGTTTGAGAATATGTGGCTGGATCATCATTTATTTAAGGAGAACTTTGCGGGGTGATGGAATAATGCTAGATGTCACGGGTAGGAGGGTTTTAAATTCATGAGAAAGTTGAAGGTCATTAAAGAGCAAGTGAAGCTTTGGAATAGGGAGGTGTTTGGAAATTTAGAATCATCTAAACTTCAAGTTATGGGTAGAATGGAGGAGATAGATTCTTTGGAAATGCAGGGGAATGAGGTCGAGGATTTAAGGAGAGAGAGGAGGGAGCTAGGCGTGAAGTTGGAAGAGTTGACTTTTAGAGAGCTGATTTTTTGGGCACAAAAAGCAAATGTGAGGTGGTTAAAGGAGGGGGATGTTAGTTCAAAATTCTTTCATGGGGTTGCGGATGGCAAAAGGAAGAAAAAGTTCATTAAGAGATTGGAAGTAAGGCCAGGGGTAGTGGTGGACTCAGAGGAGTAAATAGTCCAAGGGATTTTGGATTTTTACCCAAAATTGTTTTCAAAGGATGAGATAGTAAGGCCTGGGTTAGAAGGGATTGAGTGGAGGCCTATTGATTAGGAAAGTGCCATCTGGTTAGAGAGGCCTTTTGAGGAAATGGAGATTAAGGATGTAGTTTTTGAGTGTGAGAGGGACAAGGCTCCAGGTCCCGACGGGTTTTCATTGGCAGTTTTTCAAGATTGTTGGGAGGTGGTAAATGGGGGTTTGGTGAAGGTTTTCATGGAATTTTATGAGTCAGGGGTGGTTAATTTATGTGCTAATGTCACATTTATTTGTTTGATTCCCAAGAGAGATGGAGCCATCCGAATTGGTGATTTTAGACCAATTAGTTTGGTAACATCACTCTACAAGATTTTGGGGAAGGTTTTGTCAAAAAGGTTGAGGGCTTCTTTAGGGGATACAATCTCTTCGACATAAGGGGCTTTCATGCAAGGTAGATAGATTCTAGATGTGGTGCTCGTGGCGAATGAAGTGGTTGAGGAGTATAGAAAGTCTGGAAAGAGAGGTCTTGTATTTAAGGCAGATTTTGAGAAAGTATATGATCATGTAGATTGGCATTTTTTGGATTTTGTGATGGCTAGGAAAGGGTATAGTGAGAGATAGAGGTCCTGGATAAGGGGATGTTTAGCGTCTTGCAATATGTCGGTGATAGTCAATGGTAAACCGGGGCAGACTTTTAAGGCATCTCGAGGGTTGAGACAGGGAGATCCTTGGGGGATAGGGCTAAAGAGGTTGGTCTGTTTGAAGGCTTACAGGTTGGTAGAGGTAAGATTAGTGTGACACATTTGCAGTTTGCGGATGACACTATTTTCTTCTCTGAAGGGGATGAGAGCCAAATGGTGAATCTTTTTTCGGTGGTTAGGCTTTTTGGGGTGCTCTCTAGTCTCAGGGTAAATTTAGAGAAGAGTAGGGTTGCAGGAATTAATGTTGATTCGAGTTTGATTTAGAGAGTGGCTTAGTTACTTGGGTGTGGTATAGAGACATTTCCGATGAAGTATTTGGGGCTTCTGCTAGGAGGTAACCCAAGGGGTCAAGTGTTTTGGAATCTGGTTGTGGAAAAGATAGGCAAAAGGTTAGAAGGGTGGAGTAGGGCTTTACTATCACGTGGGGGTAGGTACACTCTGGTTAAGACAGTGCTAAGTGGAATTCCAATTTATTTCATGTCTATGTTTAAGGTTCCAGTCAAGGTAGCAAAATCTATTGAAAAGTTAATGAGGGATTTTCTATGGGAAGGGAAAGATGAGGGTAGGAAGGATCATTTGGTGAATTGGGAAACGGTGTCCTTATCTGAAGAGAAGGGGGGTTTGGCCATTGGTAATATAGTGGCTAGAAACATGGCTCTGCTGGGCAAGTGGTTACGACGATTTCCCAATGAGTGTGGTTTATTATGGCATGCGGTTATTAAAAGTAAATATGGGATTCGAGTTAATGGTAGGGACTCTCAGGTGGTCTCAAGGGGTAGCGGTCGTGCTTCTTTGGAAGTCCATTTCTCAAATTTATCCAGTTTGGTCTCGATTCATTTCTATGAGGGTGGGTAATGAGAAAATGGTCAAATTTTGGGAGGATGTTTGTGTGGGTTCGATGCCCTTGGCTGAGTCATATCCACTTCTGTATGGTGTTTCTCAATCTCATAATTGTCCTGTTGCGTCTGTGGCAGATTCTTTGGTGGTTCTTTTATCTTGGAATTTTAATTTCCGTCGGAATCTTCATGATAGAGAAGTTCCGGAATTGATTTCTCTTTTGTCAAGGCTCAAAAATGTTTCTCTGTCTCCAATGTTGAAGGATAGGTTGGTTTGGAATATTCATTCGTCAGAGTCTTTTACTTGTAAGTCCTTTCTTGATAAAATCATTGATAATTCTCATGTCCCTCAGTTTCCATTTTATAACAAGATTTGGAAGGCGTGTGCTCCTCTCAAGGTGAAAGTGTTCATGTGGATTTTGGTTCATGGGGGCACTCTGACCAATGATTCATTGCAAAAGAGGAGACCTTCGCGGTATCTTAATCCTCAATGTTGCATCATGTGTTGTAGAAGTGGAGAATGTTTGGATCATCTCTTTTTGCATTGCTCGGTGGCTAGGTGTTTATGGCTTAGGGTGTTTGGATTGGGTAGTGTGATGTGGGTGGCCCCAAAAGGATGTGCTCAAATGTTATTATTTGATTTTCATGTTTTTGGAAAATCGAAGAGAGCTAAAGTACTGTGGAGTGGTGTAGTCTTTGCAATTTTCTGGGTTGTTTGGTTGGAAAGAAATGCTCGGATTTCGAAGGAGTGGCCTGGGATATAGATTACTTATGGGATAGGGTGAGATACTTGGCGTCTTTTTGGGCCTCGGCGAGCACAGTATTCCGGGGGATTCCGCTTTTTTTGCTTGCTCCGGATTGGGTGTCAGTTTGTTCTATGTAGAAGTTTTTAAGTTCGGTATTTTTTTATTTTTGTATTTTTTTTTTCTCTTTTTGGTTTTTCTATTTCTGCTGTAAGAGGATATCTTATCCGCTTTTTTCTTAGCCTTGAACCTTAATAAATCTTTGTTTGTTGCTAATAAAAAAAAACAAAAAAGTAGGTTCAGTCATGTGTGTGCGTAATAAGAGTTATGCAGTGAAGTTTAAGTTACTATAAGGATGCAGTGGTGTTCGTGCCCTTTGTTGTTCCTTTATGAAGAATGCTATTTATAAGGGAATCATAGGTCGGTTGACTTACTAGCTATGGAAACAAAATATTAAGGGGAAGGGAAGGAGTAAAAAGAAGGTAACTCGTGATGCTTCATATCTGTGACTGTGATGGCTTTTTATGCATGTTTTGTTTGAAGTAATAGTTAGTAATTATTTTCTAGCGAGGGGTTCTCGTATGACACTTCATTGCTACGCCCTCATGATCTTAGTTTGATATATATGACTTCTCAGATGATGTAAAGCACTTCATACACATATCATTCAATCTTTGGTTTTGATTTCGTTTGTTGACTATGGAGCATCTAATCTCAGGTTGCTTGATCTGATGCATTTTTATGTCTTCTGTCTGTCAAATCACTAGAAAATGATGGCTTCTTTTCAATTACCCTCTTATGTGTACACATCCTTTGTATTGCAGAGATGATCCAGAACTTGACAGAATGTTTAAGGAGAGAGTTAGATGGGGTGATCCTATGGCACATTTGGTGAAGGTAACTAGTGACTTGTCCGTAGACTCTAGTTTGCTGAAATGACAAATTTTGTATTGATTTTTGAATTGTTCCCCAATGTTTCAGAAAAAGTATCCTGAGCATGTTCTATCAGACCTAGGAGATGACGATAAGATGAAAGAATCAGGGTTTATAGTCCCTCAAGACATTCCTAGTCACAGCTGGTTAAAAAGAGGATTAGATGCTGCACCAAACCGGTATGGTATCAGACCAGGGAGACACTGGGATGGGGTCGATCGTAGTAATGGTTTGTTTACTTGCACCTCTTCTCAAGTTAAATGTATTTTTTCCCCCAAAATGCTTTCAGCTTATATTTTACGCTCCGTTTGTTTTGGTGCAAGATGTTTTCCAAAAACGTTTTTCTGTAGAAAAAGTTTTCCTACCTTGGTTGCAACCTTGAAACCTAGTGATTGCATTAGTGGTGGTGGTGGGATGGTGGTGGTGATAGTGTGGTCAGTTGGTAAGATTTTGGTTTGGAAAACTCTTTCTACCTTTCAAAAGTGAAAATCATTTTTCGCCCTAATAAGCTTTTTTTCCATTAGCCACGGAAAACGTTTTCTATTGAATTTTGTTTTCTGTTGTACCAAATGCCAGAAAATGAGAAAAGCATTTTCCAGATTTCCATTGAACAAACGGAGCATTATTTTATTTTGTTTGGCGTGAGCTGATTCTCATCATTCTTTATTGAAATTAGAATAGTTAAAGAAATTATGAACTATATGTACTTGTATTGTATTTCTATTTGTCAAAATTATTTGACCTCTGTTGTTCTGCGCTTTGTAGGGTTTGAAAAGGAAATGTTTAAAAGGACGAATGAGAAACAGGCTACGGAAAGAGAAGCGTATCTTTGGTCTGTCTCAGATATGTGAAGTGTACACCAAAGAAGACGACATAAACTTTGTTTTACTGCTTAGAAAGTGCAAGGAGGGTTTTGTCCGAGCTTCCTATATCTCTCTTATTGGGTAATTTTCAAATTGTCTGTGGAAGATTAGTTTTGAGAATCGAATAATTTAGCTATGTTGTTGCCATCTCTTTTTGTATTAGCAAGTCCGAAGTGAAAACAATTGTGAGGATCACAGCCTGATTATCTGAAATTAACTTTCCGTTTTGGATTTTTTTTTTTTTTTTTGTTTGGTGTCTTATTTTCTCTTTTTTTTACCTTGTCCTGGAAATAATTGGATTCTGCATGTTTGCAATATGTAATCTGAATGAATAGTCCTTTTGAAGAGCTAAGGTCGAATTAAAAACAATGAAGATAGTTGATTTGCTTGTGAAGAGCCATGTAACTGATTAGCAGCAGAGGATCTCTGTCTCTGTCTCTCTCTCTCACACACACACATTATTCATCATAATATCAGAGTTCTCATCCAGCCTTTCAAATAAATTTTCAATTTTTATTCATTTATTTATTTATTTTTTTAGTTACAGTAATCACTTGTGATGGCCATCTGTTGAAACATGGTTTTGGCTTTGGAACGAAGTATTTTTGAGGAAGACTGCATAGAAGCATTTTTATTTTTGCTTGATAAAAAAGGGTAAGGGACGATCAACTGTAGGAATCCTCCTTAGCTTGCCCAAAGGAGTCTCTCTCTTATGTGCTAGGAGCTGGACATGAGGGGTCTAGATGGTACAGCAAAAAGGGGCTGCACACGGAAAACCACTAGCGCTTTTTTAAGATGGATTTGATTCTCTTGATTTTATAGCCCTACCAATATCTTAGATTTAGTGAGTGGAAGCAAAGAACAGAGGTAGATGAGAATCACATCACCTCCTATAGAAACTTGAATTTAGAGTAAGCATTTTATTGCGAGATTGTTTGGGGTGTTTACAAAAATTAAACTTTTTGATTGAAAAAAATCTACTTGTCATCAACTTAAAATGTTCAATAAGAAAACTCCACTTTTCCACCCGCAAAAACAACCTTTCTAACAATTTTTCAAACATATTAACTTTTTAAACTTCCAGTAAAGTTTTTCAAAAAAAAAAAAACTTAAAAAAATAGCCAATTCAATTTTGTAGGTGATGTTTAGATATAAATTTCTAAGCCTTCGTTTGGAAAAAGCTAAAATAGTCTGGCTTTTTGACTTTTTTGTTATTTTAGCCTCGTTTGGTTTTTGTTTTTGGTTTTTTTTAATTTTTGTGAGAGAAAAAAGTGTAATAATTATGATTTGAATGTGATATTTTGTCTTATTGGCTTATGTAGCCAATTTTGTCTTTGTGTTTTTTTAGTTAGAAAGCCAAAGCCAAACATAGCTTTAAGTAATTTTTTTATTATTTATTATTTATTTTTTATCACATTTTTAAAACTTTTTTGAAAAATTTTACCCCACTGGACATATAAAAAATTAAAATATATATATATAAATATAATTCACCCTACCGTTGAATGTATTTATTTACAATTTTATTGTCTTCATTTTAATAACTTTGTATTTTTCATAATAACATTGAAAAGTTAAGCTTTCATTGAAAAAATTGAAACATAAAAAATACTAAAAATTACATGCAACAATATTATATTACAAAATAAAAATTACATTGAAATATAAATTACATTGCAAAATGAAAAGTACATTCTCCACCAATTATTCATCAGGAGGCAGGGAAAAATACTTTGCTTGGTTAGAGTTTTCTAAAAATACTTTCAAAAAATTTTACTTTTTTGTTTCCGTATTTTTTTGTTTTTATTGATTTTTTTAAAAATATTTTAAGCAATTTTTAAAATTTTTAGACATACCTAACATAAATATACCTAAAAGGTAAAAAATTGTGAAAAAAACCTTTTAAAAATTCACTAAATACCAAAAATGAAAAAAAAAGAAGAAAGAGAATTCAGTACATTTTTTGTATTTTTATGTATTTATTAATTTTTTGAAATATTTTTTCACAAATTTTTACTTTTTAGATACATCTAAGTAAGGTACATCTAAAAAAGTAAAAAATAAAATAAAATTTTAAAATATCCACTAAAAACAAAAAAAAAAACACGAAAACCAAAAAACTCAGTTTTCAAAAAACTTAATCCAAAATACTCAAACCAAACACACTGAATAATTTGGGTTGTTCACATGTGTTGATCACTTTGCAAAAATCTTATTTTTACACATTATATAATAAGTTTTCGTTTAAGGGTCCATATTAGAACACTTTGCAAAAATCTTATTTTTACACATTATATAATAAGTTTTCGTTTAAGGGTCCATATTAGAAATGTCCATAGTCATTGTTCTTATTTTTTTTATCTCAAGTTCTTTGATCTTCTACAATGCTTGAACCTTTTTTTCTTCTCTTTCAACTTTTCTCATTTCTTTCTCAGAAAGTTGTTGGTTAAATGTCTCTAACAAATTGTTAAATTTGTGAACTTCAACTTCAATGACTAGACTTTTTCAAAGTAATTCTTTCGCAAATTTCCTACCTATAGCCCTTTACTCATTGTAGAGACACTACCCTTACCAATTAGATTATTATCAGCACGTGGAGTGTTACTAACACTTGGACTGTTCTTGTCTTCAAAAGAAATGCAATTATTCATAGCGGATTTAGGGGCTGAATCGATAAATGGTGTATTTATCCTTTCATTGTATTCATAGGAGTTACATTTTATCACCTGATATTGTTTTGCAAAACTAGTTAACAATGTTCAAAAGCAAAATATTTGTTCTCATCTTAATGGTGTAAAAGTTTTGCTTGAAACATCTATATCAATAAAAGGTTAAATTAATTAATTAGTTTATTTTTATATGAGGCAAAAAAAAAAAAAAAAAAAAACTAAGATAATAAATAAAGATGAAATTTACTATATAATACTATCTACCACTACTATTATATAAATATATTATCTGTAATTAACTATTATTTATATATAAATAAATTTAACTATTATTTACATTTATATTATTTAAATATATAAATAACATATTTATCTTATTTTTTATACAAATTTATCAAAGACACCATTCCACCGTCAAGACTCCAGAATGGGAAAATTCTACCACACATGAAAGAGATTTTCATGTATGGTACATGAAAAAAATGAACTATTAGATTTAGATAAGATAAATGTTAGCCCTTACATGAATAGATAGTAAAACTAGGTGGAAAAAGTAAGGTGATTTTTCAAAAAGTAATGTGGTTTTTCAAAAAGTTCAGTAATTTTGGTTAATTTTGAGATTAAAAAAATGATGCTAACTTACAATTTGCTATAAACATACTTATTATTTGGTATTCACTCACTTACTATTTGTTATCAATAAACTTACAACTTAAAATATTACCTGCTAAACAGATTATCTTCAATTCTTAAAAAGTGTGTCGTCTTTTACATTTTAAATATGTAAAACTAATGACAAATTATATTTAACAATTTTCTCTCTATATTTTGTCTTGTTATGATTTGTAAAAAGTAAAATATGATATGGAAATATCAATTTATCAAAATTTGTTAAATTTACTAATTTTTTAAAATAGTCATTATTGTTAAACATTAATTTAAACTTAATTTTAAAAACATTAATTTAAAATAGTTATTATTATTATTTTACATACAACACCTCAAAATAATAATTAATATTTCAGGGCCTACTAGGTAACGTTTATATTTATTGTTTTTTATTTAAGTATAATTCCATTGATTATTAACTTAAGTCAATTGAAATTGGTGTCTTATTGATTGATAAGTCTTGTTCAATTAAGTAGTACTCGTTTGATTGAGTAATAGGTAAAAACTCAATAAGTAATAACTAAAATCTAGTAGAGTAGTAAGTGAAAATTGAAATATTTTATGGAGCAATAACTTCTTGTATGGTAGAACTCTCCGTAAATGGAATATCTCTGGGAAACTCTACCTAGGAAGATCACTTTTTTACAAATATATTTAGGAATATCTCTCATTTATCAACATTTATTACTAACAATAAATGAATGCATCTACAAAAATTATTATCCTTTACCTACTACAATATGAACAACATTTATTAAAAACAATAAATGAATACATCTAAATTAGTTAATTAAAAAAAAATAGAAAACCTCCCAATTCATTCGCGCACACTATGAACAACAGTGTTTCTCTATAATTTTTTTACAAAAGATAAGTGAAGGAGGTTGATTTTGATTTTCACAAATTCAATACATTCTCTAGGTATTCTAGAAAAATTTGGGGATTGAGGGAAAAAAATCCCACCTCCAACCACATATTAAAAATCTAAAAAAATACCATACAAAACTAATAATAAAAAAACAATCAATATATATGATTTTTACCATATCCAAGATTTTTTAAAAATCAGAAGAAAAAAATCAATACACATATATATATATATATATATGAGGGGTGGGAATGCTCCTATTGACATAATGTTCCTAAGTAGGGAAGTGAGTTTAAATTTATCTTTGAAGTATTTTTAGTCCAACATTCAAACCAGTTCTATTAAACTATTATAACAAATATTTCCCTCAAAATATTGATTGCTCCACATGATTTTTTGTATCTTTAAAATGATCAAAGGATTCTCCACATCTATGAAGCACATGTACGGATATAAATACTGGCATTAGTATATATATATATATTTTATCAACATTGGTACTAGTATGATATGGATACGTCGATACAGTAAAATCCATAAAAAGTAGGGTACGGATGCGGTTTGGTACACTTGTAAAAAAATATTTATTTTTAATTTGGAGTAATACAAAAATTAATTAAATAATTTAATTTGTTAAGATCCAACCTATAATTAACATTTAATGCCAAAAGTAAAGGTATAAATCAAAATTAAATGTCAATATATTAAATAATTTACAAACCATAGTTTAATTTTAAAATCATATGCTAAGTATAAAACTAAAAATAAAAAAGAAATCTAGTGAAAGGAGTTTTATTCCTTTAGTAGAGAAAAATATTATTTCAACTGAGGTACGGTACGACTTAGGTATATATTAGGTACGTTTGGGTACGCCAAAAATTAAGAAGAAAAAATTTAGATACGTGTTTCGTGTATCCGGTGCGTATGCAGAAATACCATATAAAGTACTATATGCCGGTAAATACCTGGTACAGATACAGCACATCATGTCTCCACATGTTGTCCTCTTGGAATCACCATGATTGGGGGAAATTCCTAGGTTGTCCTCTTGCATTCAAGTCTCATGCTAATGTATTATTTATAGCCAAGGGTATTTATAATGTAAAGGCTGATTTTTTTTTTTTTTTCACCGTGCATAAGATTATTGAATACATAAGTTGCTTCCAACTCTGTAGATTAAAAAGGCAACAAAAAAAAAAAAAAAAAAAAAAAAAAGGAAAATAAGAACAAAGTTAAGTATTATGCTTCTAATTTGAACAGCATGAATATTGATTACTGTTTCATACAAATCAAATGGTCAACATTTGTTCTTTTAAATAGAAAATAAACTTGATGCACATAACCAAAAAAATAAAGGAAAAACTTGACTCTATGGGTGTTTTCTTAAACACCTCATTTCGTTCTAAAGCATGCAGAAAAGAACCACCACAACCTCCATATTATGTGTTAGCAATACACAGACATAAATGACAAAAAAAGGTTTTTCCCAAAAGTAATACTACTAACAATAATAAAAAGTAGCATGGTGCTGGTTGCACATACCAGTCCCAAAATAACCACTCTACTTTAGGGTGTTCACACATCAAATTAGTTCAAATTTAGAATAAATTAACAACTAAACCGATTTCTACGATTTGAGAAAAATTAAAACCGTAATTAAAAGCCGAATCAAAATTGAACCATAAAAATTGGTTCGGTTCACTTTGATTCGATTCAATAATTTTGAAAATTTTATGTAATAATAAATATAATATATATTATGTTAGTAATCAAACTAAGTTGGTTAGACAGTTTAAAACAAACCAAAAAAAATTGAAAAAAATCTAAAGATCAGAGGTCATGTGAAATATTTAAAAAATTGGAAAAAAATCATGATTATTGGTTTATTAGTAGTAGGATGTGGAGGATGTTTCATGTTTCACAAGAGTCATTTGAAGGGGCTAAATCTACAATTTTAATACAAGGAAAAAAATTATTGTTGTTGTATGCTGAGAAACAAGTGGTTTGGAAGGACTAAAATTTGTAACTCTTTATGTAATCTTGTTATCAACAAGAAGCCAATTTACCCATCTATTTTCATCTTTGATTTTGAACAAAAAAATCAGGAATCTTACACCTCTTGAGCTTTGGGTTTAATACCTGACATTTGAAAAATTACACTAACCCCTTACCATTGTAATTATTTAGACGGAATGAAGATATTGAATTTATGCACTCCCTCTTTTCTTGCTTTACTTTATTTCTTTTTTTCTTTTCTTTTTTTCCTTTGCTTTGCTTTACTTTTTTTTTTTAATATAATTTTTTCTATTTTTCTAATAGGAGTTGTCTTTTATATAAGTAGGAAGTTTGTGAAATGAGACTATTAATCACAGGTGAGAATGTAATTTCCAGAACGTCAGGAGATGAAATGTAATTGAACCAAATCTCAGGAGGTGTCAGTATAATTTACCCAAAAAAAAAAGAATTAGAAAGTAGAGAAACCCAAAAAAATAAAGCCAACTTACCCATCTACTTTTATCTTTGATTTTGATCCCAAAAAAAAAACTTTAGAGCGTAGAGAAACCCAAAAAAAATAAAGCCAACTTACCCAAAAAAAAACAGGAAAAAAAAAGATTCAGAAAGCAGATAAACCCAAAAAAATAAACCCAACTTACCCATGTACTTTTGTCTTTGATTTTCAACAAAAAAAAAAAAGAAAAAAAAAAAGAAACACTTTTCAGATAATGGAGCCAAACTGAAGATATTGGAGCCAAACACTTTTCAGATAATGCAGCCAAACACTTTTCAGAAACACTTTTCAGATAATGAAGATATTGAAGTTGATATTCCCCAAACCCTGCTCAACGGACAAAGCAAGCAGTTTAATGGAGCCAAACTTCTACAAATACAGGTCCACAAGCACAAAATGCCCATTCTCTCTCTCCCCTCTCTCTCTCGTATGTGCAAATTTTTTTTTTTTTTTTTTTTGTTGATATGCATATTCACTACTCATTATACTAGACTATGCAAATATGAAGCTGAACAAGGACGGATCTAGAGGGGGTGGAGGGGGGCGGCCGTACCCCCAAAAATTTGAAAAATATCATATATTATATTAAAAATTTTAAAATAATTTAAAATTATAGGAGTTTGTACCCCTAAATTTTTTATAGATAATTTTAAAATTATATAGAGTAGCCCTCCCCAATTTTTTAAACTATTTGGATTTTTTTTTTTTTTGAATTAGTTAACATATATAATAATCTATTTTAAATTTCATGTATATGTGTTTTGTAAATTAGGTCAAGATGAAAGCAAAATTTTAGAAACTTTAATGGGTCAAAATGTAAAATATGAAACTTTTACAAATATATAAACTATAATGCTTGCTAGAGAAGCTTGTTCAAACAAAGCACTAAGATTAAAAAAAGAAAAGAAAATAACTAATCTGAGAGACTTGTTGCAATTCGAAAGAGAGGAGAGGAGCGAAGAGATGAGGAAAGAAACGGAGAAACTTTGTTGTCGGACTTCGTCAGAGCTGGTCGGTGTGGACGGTGGAACCGTGGACTCTCACTGGTAAGTCATCTGATATCCTTTCAACTTCAATGTGACTATTCTGTTTTTAGAATGAATATTTTGATTGATTGTGATTTTAGACTGAATAATGCGATTATTTTGCCATTAATTTGTTATTGGTTGTTATTGATCGCCCATAAACCTGCAGACAACTAGAAATCTTCAACCCAAGTTTCAGTTTTGGTATCTCAAACTTGACAACCCAAATCTCCAACTTCCTACATCACATAACCCACAATTACTCCCCCACTGTCAATAGATTTCACTTCTCTCTTCAAACACTCTTTTATTTTACTATGCCAATCGAAAAAATAAATACACATACACTCTTTCAACACACACATCAAAACCCACCACCTCTAACATTATCTGGGTTAGCAATTGATTTTGATTTTTTTTTTAAATAAATAATAATTTAATGACAATGTGGGGCCAATGCAAGCTAGTTGTTTTTTTGGGTGAAATTATGGTAGAGAGGATGGCATAGGGTGGAGAAGCCAGGAGTTGCGATGAATATCTGATAATTGTTGTTGGTACAATTGTTAACTAAATATTGTATCCACCCAAAAAAACTAAATATTGTGAATTTTTTTTTAATACTATGATTTATTGTAATTGGTAGGTACTGTATTGTGTGATTTCTTGATAATTGAATAGGCTTTTAGGTTATGATTTGTTGATTTCCTCCAAGAATTTGGATAAAAATCTAAATGTTATTTTGTGCTGCCATATATTTTATGACTTTTAGGAATATGATGGAAGATGGTTTTCTGGCTAGTTACTTGATTACGTACATTGAAAAAGACATTGCTCGAGAGTTTGATGTAGACTCTATCATTCATGCTATTGATATTATGAAAAAGCGTCAAGCTCAATTGAAGATGCCTAATTTTAGTAAATAAATGCATGTAGAAATAGTTATTACTTTTTGTAAGTGAATATGGGTAAAAAAATATTCTCAATTGTATGATTATTTTTTGATACTTAACTATGTTGACAAGGAATATATTGTTCAATATTTTATCGTAACATTATTGATTTTTTTTCATATTAGTAGAAATTGATATTGAACTTCGAATTTTATTGGTTAGAAGTTAAACGTACTTTGGCCCCCCAATGTCATAGTCCTGGATCCGTCCCTGAAGCTGAATGAACAGCAGTTAGCGTCTCTATCAAGTCCAACAACCGTGAACGAGTCTAAAAATTAGAAGAAAAAAAAAAGTTTAGGAAGCAAATCCTTTTTTGTAAGAACATCCATAAAGAGGTCCATATGCCATATGTCTGTTTTATTTATTTATTTATATTATATATATTTAATCAATTTAATGGATAATGGGTAACTAACATATGTCCACTATCCCATATGGCCTAATAGTGGGAAGTTATAAGGAGTTATAGTTGGATATCGGTCCAAGCCTATCTATATATATATATATATCTGTGATAGCCATCAAACACAGATGTTACTTTTGTGAATAGAATATGCTTCAAATTCTATTTCTTCCACTTTTCTCATATGATTATGTAAAAGTGTTCTGTGGGTAGGTTTTGTTTATACATTCAAAATTTGATCATTTAAGAATAAAGATTCAAAGGCTTGAACATCATGGTAAGAGATATTCTTCTTTCCAAATTAAAATTATTTTAATTCTCACAATTGGTATCAGAAACTCATTTTGTTCTCTTGTTTAGCTTTACTATATTTTTGTGAAGGCCAATACGTTATATATTTCCTGGACATCTGTTCCGTTATGGTGTAGACATTGGCAATTTTATGCGTTTGTTCAATTGATTTTAATATATTATTATCTTTTATGCTTCCGCTGCGCATGTTGGTCCATTCTGATACACCACCATGAGCCCTTACACTTTGTTTTGTTTTCTCTTGTGAAGAGAATCTAAAACTTGCAGACCATTATAAGTTAAGTTATGTGTATAGAGGATTGATAGTCTATTACTCAATGGTGAATTTTAGACCTATATAGTGACCATTATTATATAAGATTTGTAGTTTTACTTGCATATTTGTGTACTGTTTAAACGCTTTCGGATCAGTACCTGAAACTAGCGGCTTAGACCAACTTAGTATAAATATTTATTGTTTGGTTTCTCTCGTTAAAAAAATAAATAAATAAATAAAATTTTGAAATTCGCTGGATTATTTTCTCACTATTAAAGATAAATTGTTGCTTAATGTATATTAATCAGAGGCACTAGAATTTATCTCGTTCTATCACTACAAGAAAATACACTTTTGGCGACTAAATTTTTAGTCGCCAAATGTCGAATTTTCACTTTCCCCGACTAAATATTTTAGTCGCCGGTTTTGTCGCCAATACGTGGTCGCGAATACCTTTGGCGACCAAAAAACTGTTAGTCGCCAATAGATAGGTCTTCAGCGACTAAAGAATTTGTCGCCAATAGTCAATTCCATTTTTGGAAATTATACCTTTGGCGACTAAACTGTTAGTCGCCAATAGTTATTTTTTTTTTTTATTATTTATACATTTCCCGACTAAACCTTTCGTCGCCAATAGCCTAGCTTTCGGCGACCACTGACTTTAGTCACTGAAAGCATTTTTAGAAATTTTTTTTTTTTTGCCTCCGCTGCTACCAAGTTTCGAACCTATGACCACCAACTTCCCAACATTCTCAACCTTTACCAACACTCTCTCCCCACTACGCCACTACAACCTCACGCGAATATTAATGCAACATATATTATTTATATACTATATTCGCCGGTATTAATACAAAACTATATATATATATAAATAATTATTTTTATTTAATGTATTTTATGTAAAAAATAAAGTATTTACTAAAAAAAAATATGAGAGCACTTTTGGCGACTAAATTTGAATTTTAGTCGCCAATTCTATGCTTTTTGGCTACTAAATGCTGCGTTGTCGCTAAAAACATTAATTTTCTCCCCAAAAAACTACTTCCGGCGACTAAACTTACTTTTCGTCGCCAAAACCTGCACTTTTGCCGACTAAACTCAGTTTTAGTCGCCAAATTGTCCACTTTTAGCTACTAAATGTTTTTTAGTAGCCAAAAACCTTTACTTTTGGCTACAAAAAATTTGTTTGTCGGTAAAACACCTATATTCGGCGACTAAAGTATTTTTTAGTCGCCAAAACCTATAGTTTTGGCTACTAAATGCTTTTAGTCGCCAAAAACCGTGCCTTTTAGCTACTAAAATTTTTGTAGTCGCTAAAACCCCTATATTCGGCGACTAAACTGACTTTTAGTCGCTAAAACCCCTATATTCGGCGACTAAACTCCTTTAGTCAGCAAAAGTCATCAATTTTGGCGACTAAATCCATTTTAGTCGCCATTTGTGCAACTTTCAACGACGAAAATCATTTTTTTAGTCGCCATTGGTGCTTTTTGTTGTAGTGTATAATAGTAGTGTTTACATAGATTTAGAAGTGTTCCTATTCTAAATTTGCTATGTTTTGAAAATCTACTATATGTGATTAAGTATGAGTTTTCATTTATTAACACACATTGAAGACCATTTTGTATCAAATCTAGAAATTTTCATGATTTTATTTGGGTTTATTCAGTTAATTTTAAAAACATAAAAGACTTAAATTTATATTTAGATTCTTATAAGGACATGATATTAAGAATATTTTGTTTATTATAGTTACATGTTTAAACAGTTAGTAAATTCTTTTGAATTTCATACCGTGAACTATTTTTAAAATTTTCATATTAATTGACATGCTCTCTAGTACAATGTATTATCATGTTACAGGTGTTAAGATTATTTATGCCATGAAAATTTATGTGAATTAAGAGCATGTGTGTTGGACTTACGGAATTTATTTTGGTCCAATTTTTAAGCCAAATCCAGTATAAGGTTGAATTACATGGGTTTTGGTCTTGGGATTTTCATGTGATATTATTCTGATTGCATGTATTATATATTATGTGCATTATAAAGTTATGTACTTGATTGTGACTATATTGATTTGCTCACATTAATAAATTATGTCATAATTAAAAAGATTTTATTCTGTTTTAAGATTAGCTACAGCATCTTAAAAACATAAAGATGTAGTGATCCTCAGTATTATGATCACATAAAGTTAAAAATTAATTTGGCATTTTTCATATTGCAATTATGTTTTATGAATGATTTCTCGGTCCCACAAGAAAGTAGTTATTTATAAAATTTAATTGCAATAAGATAATAGATTGGATATTAAAGGGATTGGGCACTCTAAACCCACATATATGAGTTTTCTTTTTCTTGAATATTTTGGAATCCATTAGTCTTGTTATAAAGTAATAGCAAATCTAATAAAGTTTAGTGACCTCTACCCACAGGAAAGTTTAGATTTGTTACTGAATTTAACATTGGTTGATTTAGACTATAGCTATTGTTTCAAAGCATTAATAATGTTCTTGGTAATTGCAGTGATTTCTCCATCTGTACTGTGTAATGAGTCTTCTCGTATTCCATTCTTGAACAGTGATAATTTTTCGGACTGGAAGGACAAAATCCTTCTAACATTACGGTGCATGGACCTCAATCTGGCACTCCGTATGGATGAACCTCCTAAACCCACAGACGTAAGTTCCGCTGCAGAAAAGAGTGCTTATGATAAGTGGGAACGATCTAATCGCTTAAGCCTAATGCTCATAAAGTCACATATTACCCAGAGCATTAGGGACTCAATCCCACCATTTGATAAGGTCAAGAACTACATGAGGGCTATTAAAAAGCAATTTGTTAGTTCTAACAAAGCACTGGCAAGCATCCTAATGAACAAACTATCAGGTTTGAAGCATAATAATTCTAGGAGTGTGCGTGAGCACATTATGAAAATGAGGGATATTGCAGCTCGTCTTAAATCTGTAGAGATTGAGATTTCTGAGTCATATCTTGTTAATTTCATACTCAATTCTTTTCTTGTGGAATACGGAGCATTCCAAATTTCTTACAACACACAAAAGGAAAAATGGTCTATCAATAAACTTTTGACCATGTGTGTTCAAGAGGAGGAGGAGATTGAAGCATGGAAAAATGGAAAATGCTCATTTAGCAACACATAAAAGAGGGCAATGGAAAAAAGGCAAAGGTGATCAGAAATGGAAGAAACTTGGTAAAGTGCCATTTAAAAATCATGGCAATAAGGATGCATGCTTCTTTTGTAAGAAAAAGGGTCACATGAAGAAAGATTGCCCCAAGTATAAGAAATGGCTTAAGAAGAAAGGTAATCTCATATCTCTTGTGTGTTATGAATCTAATTTCGTTAATACTCATCAATATGATTGGTGGATTGATTCGAGTTCTATAATTCACATTGTTAATACCATGCAGGGCTTCCTCTGCCTAAGGAAACCAACAGGAAGTGAACAAGGCATCTATTCAGGCAATGGGATGTGTTCCCATGTCGAAGCTGTGGGAACTTTCAGACTTGTTTTAAAGAGTGGCTTTGTTTTGGATCTTGAAAACACTTTTTACGTTCCATCTTTTTCTAAAAATTTAATTTCTATTTCTAGACTAGTACTGTTTGGATTTGAATTTCAGTTTGTTGGTGCAAATTTTAGTTTGTTTAAAGACTCTGTTTTTATAGGATTTGATACTTTAATTAATGGTTTGTACAAATTAAATTTGGATCCTATTTTCGAACAAAATCTTTTAACCTTACATGGTGATATTGGCATTAAGCGTAATGTTGTTGATGAGTCCTCCTCTATACTTTGGCATAGAAGATTGGGACATATCTCCATTGAGAGAATAAAGAGGTTGGTTAATGATGAAGTCCTTCTGACTCTTGATTTTACCAACTTTGGTATTTGTGTGGACTGCATAAAGGGAAAGCAGACCAATAAGACCAGTAAATGTGCCAAAAGGAGTGAGGAAAATCTTGGAATCATGCACACTGATATTTGTGGACCATTTACTCCACCTTGTCTGAATGGTCAGAGATATTTTATCTCGTTTATTGATGACTAGACATGCTACATGTATCTCTACCTCTTGTTTGATAAAGCCGAGACACTTGATGCCTTTAAAGTTTATAAAGTAGAGGTGGAGAAACAAACAGAAAAGAAAATTAAAATTATGAGGCCAAATAGTGGTGAAGAATATTATGAGAGGTACACAGAATTGGGACAATTACCAAGTCCATTTGCTAAGTTCCTTAAGGAAGAAGGCATTATTGCACAATATTCAATGCCTGGCACAGCTGTAGACACGCCCTTGGGGCCTCACTACAGTTCAGGACTCAAATTGTCACGGTTCTTAATCTGAACCAAAGAGTCCAAATCTGACAAATCGTTTTGAGAAAACAAATTTTTGAAAGAAGTGCCAAACATGGACTGCTTTGCCAGATACAGAGTCGCCACCTAAATATTTTATTTTTGGGAAATTTAGGAAACCCTGACTCGTGCCTAAGGCCACGTGTCCGTCATCACCAAAGTTGCCTCGGCTCGAGAACTTGGGTACGATTGGAGAAGGTCACTTCGTGAGCACCCCCGCTCGCCCGATCAAAGATCGGCCTCTACTAACCATGATATCTAGTTTTGAAAACATTATGCGTTCTTATTCCGGTTATTAGCCTAGATTTACTATGTGATGCGCACAGCATACAAGTATAGACCGGGTCGCTTGAATTGGAACAAAACACTTCACCTTTGTTTTTGAAAGATGGTTTGCTACTCGCAAGTAGGCTTAAAATACAGATTTTGCCACCCTCGGGTGGGCTAAAAAAAAGATGGTTTTGCCACTATCTAGTGGGCTTAAAACTCATAGTCGATGATTTGTTCCAATCCAAATAACCCAACCTTCATCCACAGGCATTCAGGCAGTTATATCACATAAGCACATAGCCTTATGGTAAGCATGCTATCATGGCAGTCACTCACACACATGCAAGGATGCTAAAGCATAAAAACTTACCGAGTACTCCAAGCCAAAACAAAAGCTGATTAGAAATCATGCATGATCCTAACTATACAGAAATGCCTAATGCAACACATGCGAAAATGCAACTAAGATAGGCTCGGCTATTCTAAACATGGCATGTGAAATGCAACAGCTAACAAGTATTCAACTTGAAATTAAAATACAAATGCAGTTAGTATGATGTGCCGAGCCCGGTGTCTGCAAAACAGATGAATGAATGCAAACATGCTATCATACTGTATGCTAATTGAAATATGCCCTAATCTAACCATCCTAAGCTGATAAATAAAAGGGAGAAAGACGTGAGGTTGGAAGACATACATCACACGCACGCACACTTATTACAGTTATGCCCTCGCGCAGAGGGTCCGAATAAATAATACAGTCCCAAATGAATAATTACAGTCCGAATAAGTACAAAATCCTAATTAATTAACGAATTAATCTAGGAAAGCAATAAACTAGCATGCAAGCTAGAGACTGCCTCGACTCTGCTCCGGATAATGAATGATGTATGCTTGGGTTGCTTGGCGCGGAAATCCATTGCGACGCCCCGATTAGCCTCTGTTTACAGTTCATGCTCGGAATATTGTGCAAAGCTCTGAAAGGCTGCTGATTCTTGATTTGCTGCGACAGAGAGCAAGAAAGGGGCATGGCAATGTATTTTTACATATGTATGCATGCCTCGATCCTCGTGCCACCAATCATGCATCTCGATGCATGATGGCCGAGGAGTCGAACTGCACAACTCAATATGAAATGAATGCACGTATAAACACAACAAGACCTAAACTCCATCATGGGTAATCCGGAGTGTCGGCGACTGGGGAATTGAGACACATTCCGTCACTCGGAGTACGAAACGTACCTCGTTTCCCGTGCTCGGGCTAACTCCTATCCCAAGCACAATGCAATATGCATGGCATGCATGAATGTAACTAAGATACAACCTAACATGCACAATGCTATGAAATGGCATACACGATGCACGAGGTAACATGGCATACACAGTGCCCTAACATACAACCTAGCATACACAATGCTATGAAATGAAATGGCATACACAATGCAATATGGGCTTACACTAACATGAGTGGACCTCAGCCACACTCACATCAGAGGCCATTGGGATGAAAATGAGACACTCGAGATGCGTGCACACATGCACGCAAACCGAGGACCGATCCTAAGGCACAAATGCCACTCTAGTAAGGCATGGCAAGGCATGGTATATGGCATATGAACATGCAAATTTCAGCGCTAAAATATGAGGCTAAACAGCCCCGAAACATGGCAATACGGCACCCGATGCATGAGATGAACCCCGAAACTCAAAACTAGGCACATAGAATGACTTATAGCTATACAAAGCATGCATTATTTGATCATGAAGTATGAAGAAAGAGCCAAGGCAGTCCCAAAATATGAACATTTCTAGTTCAAAGCATGGCCAAAAGATGCTAGCAAGATGGACTAAAATAGCAGGCAATTTCGACTAGCAAACATGGTTTACATGACAAGTATATGATGCACATGGAATCCGACCAAACCATCAAAAATCAGTGAATAAATTACATGAAAATAGGCCCAAATAACCACTGATATGCAACCATGGCATGCAAAAATGATGAGTTACTTTAGAGGGCCATGCAAGGAGTTATTAAGCACATACAAGATAGACATGAAGCATGGTACAAAAAACTCTGAAAATCAAATATGATAGTCCCAAAATTCACCAAATTGACCCTAGAAAGTGACTCCAAAGCATGCAAGATAGGGTCTCTTTGGAAGGCCAATAAGGCCACCAAACAAGTCAAGGTGAGAGGGGGTCACCCCCCTCGGATTTGGAGGCTCAAAACAGTGTTCTAGCCACTGAAAATCCACTGGATTTCAGTGGCTAGAAGGCCAAACCAAGCACGCAACAAGGGCTTAGGTGTAAGGCTCAAAATAGGAGGTAGTCAAGCATACAAGGAAGCATATGACCTTAAACAAAAATGGAACCTTAATAAAACATGAAGATGATGTCAAAAAAAGCCTTTTTCCAGTTTATAACAAGTCTCAAAAATGAGTACAAATAAGGCTAATCTATCATGCAAAAATGGCCCTAAAAGTTAGAATAGGGACAATGGACAGCAGCTGGCCCCAAATGGTGAAGAGCCCTTCAACAAAGTTGAAGAGGGGCTCAAAATAAGACACTTCTCAGTTTATAGAAAGCCACGAAAATGAACACGAGTAAGGCTAAACTATCATGCAAGAAAAGGGCCTAAAAGAGGGATAAAGGGACAAGTGGCAGTAGATGGCCTCAAACAGAGGAGAGCCCTTCAACAAAGTTGAAGAAGGGCTCAAAACAAGCCACTTTACAATTTGTGACCAAGTCCAAAACAGCTCACAAATAAGCCTAAAATACTATGCAAAAATAGGCCTAAAAGAGAGTTAAAGAGGCAAGTGGTAGAAGATGGCTTCAAACAGGGAAAGACCCTTGATCAAACATGAAAAGGGGCTCAAAATATGATCATTTACAGTTCGGGTCGGAGCCCAAAAATGTAAGCAACAACGGCTAAAATTGCATGCAAAGAAAGAGCCAAAAGAGAGGGAAAGGAGACTTACCCTTGTAGACTAAGCTTCCAGCAACTTTTGGACCAAGGAATGGTGCTTTCAACCTCTGCAAAAGGCTTCCAAGATGCTGGAATGAGTGATGGAGGTGTGGTTCTATGGCTTGTAGTGAAAAAAGTGCAAAGAAATCTAACTTTTAAGGCACAAAACACACAATATAGAGAGAGATGAAGCTCTTTGGCTTTTTCAAAAGCTCAGCCCCCTGGTATAAGGAAGAAGGCTATTGCTTATATAGAGCAAATCCAAGCCAAAGCTTCTTGAACAAACTTTTCAAGGCTGTCATCCCTCCGTACACGTGTATGGAGGGCAGATAAGAGGATTCCAGCTGGTACAAAAGATCTTCCTGGAAACCAACTGAAATAGGGGGGGTGCCGGCCATCATCAATGGCCAGCAGTGCCACACTGATGGCCGGCAGGTGTTCACAAATAGCCGACAGGGGCCAAGCCATGGCCGGCAGTGCCATGCTATGGCCGGCAGTGCACCATAGGGGCCACCCTGAAAGGACCAGGTCAGGGTCCAAAAATGAGACAAAAAGGATACAAGGTTCTGAAAACCCGAATCAGTGATGTTCCGCCGCGGCAGTTGAATGCTGGGCAAGCAATCGAACCAGCCGTTGGGTGTACCTACAAGCACAACTAAATCTTGAGGACGGTCAAAAATGGGGTGTCTACAACAACATAACAAAATGGTGTTGCTAAAAGAAGGAACCGAACACTTATGGACATGGTAAGGAGCATGCTTAGTTATTCTAATGTGCCTATAAATTTGTGGAGTGATGCTTTGAAAACCGCTATATAAATCTTAAACAGGGTTTCATCCAAGATTGTTCCCAAAATACCATTTGAGCTATGGAAAGGATGGAAACCAAGTTTAAGACACTTACACATTTGGGGTTGTCCGGTTGAAGTGAGGGTGTATAACCCACATTTAAAGAAATTAGACCCCAGAATAGTTAGTGATTTTTTCATAGGCTATGCAGAAAACTCCAAAGGTTATAGATTTTATTGTCCTTCAAATTCGCTTAGAATTGTTGAAGCCAGAAATGCTAAATTTATTGAGGAAGTTGACCCTAATGGAAGTTACCCTTGAAAGATAGAATGGGAAGAATCACAGGATCCAGATACAACACCTGTAAATATAGGTGAAATGGTTGTCTTTCAGGATAATCAACCTGATATCCTTGAAGATCAACAAATTCAAGAACTTCCACCACAAGAGGAACAAGTTATCATATAGCATGTAGCTCAAATTGAGACTACATAATTAAGGAGATCTTTAAGAGCTAAAAAGTCAGGAATTTCTGGTGATTATTTTATATACTTAATGGAGTATGATTTTGACATCGGACCTAAAGATGATCCTAATTCGTTTTCCAATGCCATGAATAGGGATGATTCTAAATTATGGTATGATGTCATGAAGGAAGAGTTAGAATCTATGGCTAAGAATCAAGTTTGAAAAATTGTCAAGTTGGCTAAAGGAGTTAAAGCTGTTGGATGTAAATGGGTCTATAAGACCAAGAAAGACTCAAATTGCAATGTCGAACGATATAAGGTCAGACTTGTAGCCAAGGGTTTCACTCAAAGACAAGGCATCGATTATCATAATACCTTCTCTCTGATTTCTAAGAAAGATTCATTTAGAATCATCATGGCATTAGTAACTCATTTTGATTTAGAGTTACGTCAAATGAATGTGCAAATGACATTTTTAAATGCGGATCTTGAGGAAGAAGTATACATGAAGCAACCTGAAGGTTTTTGTTCTGATAAAGATAGTCACTTAGTTTGCAAGCTCAAGAAATCCATTTATGGACTAAAACAAGCTTCTCAACAGTGGTATTTAAAGTTCTACAATGTTATTACTTCATATGGTTTTACGGGGAACGTTGTGGACAACTGTATATACCTTAAGGTTAGTGAGAGCAAATATATTTTTCTAGTTCTATATGTGGATGGCATTTTACTTGCATCTAATGATTTAGGTTTGTTGCATGATACTAAACAATTTCTTTCCAAAAACCTTGAAATGAAGGATATGGGTGAAGCTTCTTATGTCATTGGCATAGAGATTCACAGAGACAGGTCCAAAAGGACATTAGGATTGTCTCATAAAGCCTATATTGAAAGATTTTTGGAGAAATTCAAGATGAGAGATTGTACTCATAATGTAACACCAATTTTAAAGAGTGACAAATTCAGTTTAAGTTAATATCGGAAGAATGATTTGGAAAATGAACAAATGGTTAGCATTCCCTATGCATTTGTTGTAGGCTGTTTAATGCATGCTCTGGTTTGTACATGACCTGACATTGCATATGCAGTTGGAATGCTTGGAAGATACTAAAGTAATCTAGGAATGAAACATTGGAAGGCTACAAAGAAAGTCATGAGGTATTTAAAGGGAACCAAGGACTACCTGCTTATTTAAAAGCATTTTGACTGTCTTGAAGTGGTTGGATATTCAGACTTAGATTTTGCGGCTTGTCAAGATTCTAGAAAATTCACTTTAGGATATATCTATCTGTTAGCAAGAGGTACTATTTCATGGAAGAATGCCAAAGAGACAATAATTGCATCGACAACAATGGAAGTAGAGTTTATAGCATGCTTTGAAGCAACATCACATGCTATTTGGTTAAGAAATTTTATCACAGGGTTTCGAATTATGGATTTAATTTCTGGGCCATTAAGAGTTTACTGTGATAATTCGGCTGCAGTTTTCTTTTCTAACAACAGTAAAAGTGGCAGCTGAAGCAAGCATATCAACATAAAGTATTTTGCTGTTAGAGACAGTGTTAAGAAGTAAGAAGTTAGCATTGAGCATATTAGTACCGATATGATGGTTACAGATCCCATGACCAAAGGTCTTTCTGTAATGGTGTTTTCAAAACACGTTGAGGGCATGAGACTGATTGGTTAGCTCAATAATTTTTCTAGTTGTTGTTTTGTTTTGTTTTGTCATGACATTTTGATTATTATTAGTGAAAAGTATCATTTTGTGCACCTAAAGTATTTGTGATGCTATGCAGTCCATTGAGACTATTGATCCATAGAGATCATTGGATCTATAATAACTTATTAGCAGTTATTCATAAAGAATGACACCACATAAAGTTGAGAGTGTGATACAATATAATACATGGAAGAGAATACTGATAGAGTATAACTGCCATGATTCATGTATTATAACTCTAAGGTTTAGGTATTTTTATTTAATGGTTTGTTAGTGTTATACGTGTCAAATAAGAGAATGTAAGAATATCCATAAAGTGACTCATATACCCTATGTTTTATTTATTTATTTATTTGTATTATATATATATTTAATCAGGTTAATGGGTAATGAGTAATTAACGTATGTCTACTATTCCATATGATGGTTTTATGAAAAGTTACAACTTTCCTTATGGTGAAAAGTTATAAGAAACTATACTTGGATATAGATCAAAACCTAACTATATATATACTTGTAATAGCCATCCAACATATACATTATTTTTGTAAATGGGATGCGCTTAAAATCCTGTTCCTTCCACTTTTCATACATAATTCTGTGAAAGTCTTGTGTGGGTAAGTATTGTTTATACGTTCAAAATTTGATTATACAATAATAAAGATTCAAAATTTGAACATCATGGCAGATTGGAGGTATGCTTCTTTTTCGAATTAAAATTATTTCAATTCTTACATTTTCTTTTTGTTCTTATCGGAGGAAGCCATTGAACAGAGTTTTTTGGTCTTGTCGAGGATCTTCAGGGCGGAATGAGTGGCTAGAATCAAGGCGCAATGAGCTTCTGGTCATGTCGAGGATCTTCTTGATGTCCAAGTACCACTTTTTGTTTGGGTACCAACCCCTCTAGAATGTTCTGTTATCATCAACCCAATCCGTCTCCTTTCTGATTTTATTATTCTGACGCCTCATAAATAAGTACATATTTGAGTACATATTTGAGTGATTCTACTTTTCTGCACATATCCCCAACACCCCTCGGTCGGCTCTCACTCTCTATCTTCGTAACTCATCACCGATCACTCTCTCCTACCTTAAACCCCTCTCTCTCTCTCTCTCTCTCTCTCTCTCTCCATCTTGACTCTGGAATGTTCGGATCACTCACAAGTCAGTCGTCTCCCTCTCTCGATCACTCTCTCCATCTTAATCCCTCATCACCGATACCTCTTTACTCTCCCTCGTCTGAAATCGAAACTAGGACGAAATCCAGGTTTTTTTTAAAAAAAAAAAAATAATAATAATAAATTCGTTTAAAGTTGCTTGGTTGCTCTTCAAATTTGTTGGAAATTGCTTGCTTGATTGTTGTTGTTGTCGAAATTGCTTGTGAATTTTTTTTAAGGGTTTGATTCTGAAATTGCTTGATTCTGTTTAAAAATAAAATTATTTATTATAAGGATGCAATGGTGTTCGTGCCCTTGGTTGTTTCTTTATGAAGAATGCTATTTATTTATTTATACGGAGGGAATCATAGGTCGGTATTAGCTATGGAAACAAAATATTATTAGTAGGATAAAAAGAGGGATAGGGAAGGAGTAAAAAGAAGGTAGCTGGTGAAGCTTCATATCTGTGACTGTGATGGCTTTTTATGCATGTTTTGTTTGAAGTAATTAGAAAAACAATGCCCAAATAGTACACATTAATGTTTTGAGGGGTTCTCGTATGACACTTGATTGCTACACCCTCATGATTATATGTGACTTCTCAGATGATGTAAAGCGCTTGGTACACATATCATTCGATTTTTTGGTTTTGATTTCATTTGTTGACTATGGAGCATCTAATGTAAAGCTGCTTGATCTGATCTGATGCATTATGTATTTTATTATATCTTCTGTCTGTCGGTCTGTCTGTCAATTCACTAGAAAATGATGGTTTCTTTTAAATTATCTACCTTATTATGTGTACACATCCTTTGTATTGCAGAGACGGTCCAGAACTTGACAGAATGATTAAGGAGAGAGTTAGATGGGATGATCTATGGCACATTTGGTGGAGGTAACTTGTAGTGACTTGCATGCGTGTAGACTCTAGTTTGCTGAAATGCCAAATTTTTTGTATTGATTTTTGATTTGTTTCCTAATGTTTCAGAAAAAGTATCCTGAGCCTGTTCTATCAGACCTAAGAGATGACGATGAGATGAAAGAATCAGGGTTTATAGTCCGGTCCCTCAAGGCATTCTTAGTCACAGCTGATTAAAAAGAGGATTAGATGCTGCACCAAACCGGTATGGCATCAGACCAGGGAGACACTGGGATGGGGTCAATTGTAGTAATGGTTTGTTTACTTGCACCTCTTCTTCAGTTAGATGTATCTTTTCCCCGCAAATGCTTTCAGCTTATATTTTTATGCTCCGTTTGTTTCGGTGCAAGATGTTTTCTGAAAATGTTTTTCTGTAGAAAAAGTTTTCCTACCTTGGTTGCAACTTGAAACCTAGCGATTGCATTAGTGGTGGTGGTGGTGGTGGGATGGTGGTGGTGGTGATGTGGTCGGATTGGTAAGATTTTGGTCTGGAAAATGTTTTCCACCTTTCAAAAGTGAAAATCATTTTTCGCCCTACTAAGCTTGCTTTCCATTATTCATGGAGAACGTTTTCTGTTGAATTCCGTTTTCTGTCGTCCCAGATGCTAGAAAATGAGAAACTCATTTTCCAGATTTCCAGCGAAACAAACAGAGCATTATTTTATTTTATTTGTCGTGAGCTGATTCTCATCATTCTTTATTGAAATTAGAGTAGTTAAAGAAATTATGAACTATATGGACTTGTATTGTATTTCTATTTGTCAAAATTATTTAACCTTTGTTGTTCTGCACTTTGTAGGGTTTGAAAAGGAAATGTTTAAAAGGATGAATGAGAAACAGGCTACGGAAAGAGAAGCATATCTTTGGTCTGTCTCGGATATGTGAAGCGTGCACCAAAGAAGACGACACCTATTTTATTTTACTGCATAGAAAGTGCAAGAATGGTTCACAGAGTTGCACCTAAATATGTCTAGTGGTGCTTGTCCGAGCTTCCTATATCTCTCTTATTGGGTAATTTCCAAATTGTTTGTGGAAATTGTGAATGTATTAGTCACGAGGATTAGTTTTGAGAATCAAATAATTTAGCTGTGTTTGCCATCTCTTTTTTTATTAGCAATTCCAAAGTAAAAGCAATTGTGAATATCATCCTGATTATCTGAAATTAACTTACCGTTTTGGATTTTTTTTTTTTTTGGTTTGGTGGCTTATTTGCTCTTTTTTACGTTGTCCCGGAAATAATTGGATTCTACATGCTTGCAATATGTAATCTGAATGAATAGTCCTTTTGAAGAGCTAAGGTCGAATTGAGAACAATGAGGATAGTTGATTTGCTTGTGTAGAGCCTTGTAACTGATTGGCAGCAGAGGATCTCTGTCTCTGTCTCTCTCTCACACACACATTATTCATCATAACATCAGAGTTCTTATCCGGCCTTTCAAATAAATTTTCAAATATTTTTTTTGGTTACAGTAATCACTTGTGATGGCCATCTATTGAAACATGGTTTTGGCTTGGAAGGAAGTATTTTTGAAGACTCTGCATTGAAGCATTTCTATTTTTGCTTGATAGAAAGGGAAAGCAGGGACTATCAACTGTAGTAATCCTCCTTGAGCTTGACCAAAGGAGTCTCTTATGTGCTAGGAGCTGGACATGAGGGGTCCAGATGGGCACAGCAAAAAGGGATTGCACACGGGAACTTGATTGTCTCTTGATTTTAGCCCTACCAACATCCTAGTGAGTGGAAGCTGGGAATAGAGGTAGATGAGAATCACATTACCCCTTATGGAGACTTGAATCTAGATTAAGCATCTTTATTGAGAGGTTATTTGGGGTGTTCACAAAAATAAACTTTTTGATTGAATTAGTCAAAATCTACTTGACACCAACTTAAAAAGTTTTTTTTTAAAAAAAAACTCAACTTTTCCACTCACAAAAACAACTTTTTTAACAATTCTTCAAATATATTAACTTTTTTAACTTCTAGTAAAGTTTTAAAAAAAAAAAAAAAAAAATCCATTCCCAAATAACCTTTTGGGTATTCAAATGACTGCAATAATTTAAACATTATACTATTAGTCAACAATAAAATGATTACAATCAAGAACTTTGTCAAAGCATATCCTAATTTCTAAACAGAATGAATAGAGACAGAGCCTATGAAAAGAACAACATATTACATGTCCAAGCCCCAAGGGGTTTATTTCAAAATGGTATGAGTGCAATCAATGAACATCAGAGTTGCAGTGGTGTTTGGCTGTAAGTTCACTTGTACTCCTGAATCATATGTATTGGCAGGGATCTGTAAACATTCCTTAATTAGGATTACAGGGTTTGTTCTTCATGTTGTATTTGATCATTAGTTGGGGGATCATGATGTGATATCTACATTCAGTAGATAGAAAATGCTTAAAATCTTGATGAATGGATGACTATACATTTTTTAAAATACTAGTGGAATGATCAGAATTTAGAAGACACGAGAGATTAGTACTTTTTTATTTTTATTTATAATTATATGTTATTGATTTCATTCATAATTCTGAATTAGTGTAAGCATCACAATTTAATGCTACGTTTTAATGGTTATTTCAAGTACGTGCACTTCATATGTATATAAAATAATATTTTTTCAGGTGACTATGGTATGCATATTCCTTTATAGGAACCATTGATGGTTTTCTATATTTTTTGCGTTCTCTTCCTGTTGTTGCTGCTGCTGCTGCTGCTCTCTCTCTCTCTCTCTCGTCATTTTATCAAAAAAGTGTATTATTTTTGTGGACCTAAACCTCATTATATTTGGTCTAGTGCTTAGTGGCTTGTAGTTGGTGCCTTCTGCATGCAGTTTTATTGTAGTAACTAGTACGATACCTGTTGATTAATGCCAGAAAATTGGGTAACCATCAGGAATTTGATCATTGCTGCCAAGACTGAGTTTGCTGACTTGATATGTTTCAGTGCTTCTTTTAGGCACTAATGTTCATTTATGACATTGATATAGGTATCAAAGAAATTGCACGCCTGATGCATCATTGGATAGCTACCTACATGAGGATTCTCTTTCTTATGAATGTTCCCACGAATTCGTTTTGGCATGAATACTTTCACCATAATATATTGGATGTGTTTGACCACAATCCAACAACCCTGGTGATGCTTCTTTTACATTACGTAAATATAATTGTAAATGTATGCACTATATGCTTTGTAGTTATTCACTGGAGGTAGATAGTCTAAATCTGCTATTCCTCTGTACATTCTTGATCTATAAATAGAAATTTGGTTCATCTGGGCATATGTGTATCAATTATATGAGAGTACCATTTTCAGTTAATACAAAAACTGTTATTTTTTGAATTATGTATTGTCCAACCAAGTGTTTTTACATTGCGACTCTAAGAGGCTCTCGTAATATATCTGATATTTTACATTATGCTGGTCGATTTTCTTCCCCTCTTTGGCTGTCTATTTCTCATGTTCTATTTAACAATTATATACTAAATCGGCGGATTTTCTTTCCCTCTTTGGCTGTCCCTCCACGAACAGCTGAAGCCCTACCAGCAGATGTGGCATCGTCAAATCCTACAACTGTGGGGAAGAAAGGGGAGGCAGGTTAGTTTTTCTGATGCTTTCACTTGGTGTGCATTAGGATCTTGTGTAGGAGATTTGCTAAGTTGACATTTCATCAGGTCCTACCAATGTCTTGGTTGTCCGTGGGTTGGATGAAAATGCTGATGAAGAAATGCTTCGTTATGAGTTTTACAAACATGCTCCAATTAAGGTAAAACATGCTGGATTTGTTATATAGGGTACTGAAATGTAAATAAAAACTGAAAGTCAGTAACGACTAAGGGACGATAGATATATAAATATGTATTGTTTACTTATATATAAGGTACTGAAATGTAAAATGACTATGCTGTGTTCCATTCAAATTTGCTGAAGTTATACATATTTTAAAACTGCAGGATCTTCGTCTGGTTAGAGACAAATTTACTCATGTTTCAAGGGGATTTGCTTTTTTACATTTTCATACGGTATGTGTATTTTTAGTTGTTGATTCAGTTGAATGCTGACCTGAGTAAATGTATTTGTACCCATTAGTTTATGGTTGATGTATAAATACGTGGCATGATGGCAACCAGAGATTGGGATGGAATTCTACCAATTTTTTGATTAACATCAATCAGTGCATGCTTCAAGCTTACTAGATAACTAAATTTATCCATGGTAGACTTGTCTATAGACTATAGATCACTTTGATAAGTTTTAATTTTTATTGCATGAGGTAGATTTAGGCCTCGTTTGGAAACATGCTATTTTAGTAATTTTTTTATTTTTTGGCTCAAACATGAGGTAAAAAAAATTAGTATGTTTGGAATGACTTCTGATTTTTTACGAAAAGATGTACAAAATGTAGAGAGAAAAGAAAATCTTTGACATTTTGGTATAAGTTATAGGCTTTTTGGATTTTTTAGTAACTTTTTGGCTTTTAAGCTAAAAGTGTTGCATGCCAAACGATGCCTTATTTTACTAGTACAAAAACAAGGGTGCCATCCCATTATTGATGCACATGCCAAGCAAAATAAAATTGACAGCCCTTACAATCCTATGCATGCCAAATGTGTAGCCTGCCCCGTACAAGTATATCGAATTCATCATGAAGTTTCTATACAAGTATATCGAATTCATCATGAAGTTTCTACGTGCTCTTCAAATTTTAAATGGCCCGATGGAATGATCATCCTAACATTAAGATCCCCTCAACTATTAGCAAATATCACCTTACCTCTATAAATTCATACATTTTGATCCCCTCAACTATGAAAACTATACAAATAATGTTTAATTGAGATTAATCTCTTATAATTTTTTTGGTTCAATTGGCCTCTATTAAGTAATATTTAATAATTTTTTGGTTCAATGGTAACTTAGGAAGAAGCATTCTGAATGCTCATGATTGCTTCCCAAGACACGCACAGGGTTTTGCACACATGCACACATTCTACCTGGCTGGTCCTCTTTTCTTATTTATTTATTTATTTATTTTTGTATTGGTTAGATGCAATTAGTCTGTATTGTTGACGAACCTGATTGAATAAATAAATTCCCTCCTTCCAATCCTTGTAGTATGATGCTGTTGGATGGGCACCAAAGGAATATAATCCAGACAATAAGCGGCCCGCTGGTGGGCAGGAGCCAAGTGGTGGAGAGGTTGCAGGTCCAAAGGATGCTTCTTCTTTACAATCTGGCTTTGGGATGAAGCATCTGGCTATTATTACGATGCTTCTTCTGGATTCTATTATGATGGAAATACAGGTTTTTATTTATTTGGAAGCTGCCTTCTAGTTGTTTTCCTCATTGTTACTGTAAAAGCTGTCTCTTGATTTTATGTTTATGCATAATATAGGCAAATGTTGCAAGTGTTGTATCATGTGGGCCATAGCCCCCATGGTATCAATGTTGTCGTCTATAAGTGAACGTTCTGATATGTGTTGCTCATGCAGTTGCACTGGTGCACTGGTGTGGCATCCTAAATCTTTAACAATCTTATTCAGTGTGCATCAAATAATTAGTTTCATTAATCATTGGTCTTGTGGTGGCATTCAATTTTTAAAGGGCCTCTGGTTTGGATTTCTGCTGTCAACTGACTGACCTTTGCATTTTGACAGCATTTCTATTTTGGAGTTCATGGTTGGCTTGCATTGCTCTACATTTGTTGATGGTTTTCACTTTGGATTACTTTAAGAAAATATAATATTAGTAATAGTTACATGGTTTTTTATATTTAACACTTTGAGCAGAGCCCCAATATTTGTACACTATTGAGAGAGATGAGAGGAGAGACATCACTCGATAGAATTGTACAACTTTGGGAGCATTTGTTGGATGCTGCTAAGAAACCTATCCAATTTACTAATGGGGGATCTTTCTTCCAAATTTTGAGGTTTGCAGAGGGTTTATTTGTGGAGATATACAAAAGTTTTCATGAGGAATATTTCTTGAAAATAATTAATATTTTTGTTTTATAAAAAATATTTACTCCTACGAGTTTCTTCTTGTGCATTTAATATAGGTTCATTCACAAATGTCATTTCTCATAAACATATGGAGTAATGGCCTTGAGAAGCCTTAAACCCCCCAACTCCGCCATATTGTCATAAACAGAGTGAAAGGATGATATTTTATATTGACATTCGCAACTTCTTAGATAGAAATTGTCATTATTGTTTTGATTTCAACATCTTCTTGTTGTTTTAATTGTGAGAAAACTTGTGAAATATTTGTACATCTTCATATTAAGTTTTATACTCTGAAAATTCACAAACAATACTAATCAATGAAGGCATGGTTTGTTAGTTAAAATTGTGTTAGTGGTAAACAAATATGTAACATAAAGTATTAATCTTTTTCTTTTATTTTTAATGCCATGATCAGATAAGACTAAAGTTATACTAGTCTTAACGAGTCAAATAAATTATAAATTCATACTTGCGTATGAGATTAAAATTACAATTGAAACTTAGATTATACAATTGTATATATAATATATATAAATATATTAAAAAAAATTAATATCTTACCAAAATAATAATATCTACCGCTATTATTATATAAATGTGTTATCTATAGTTAGTTATTATTTACATTTATATTATTTAAATATATAAATAACATATTTATCTTATTTTTTATACATATTTATCCAAGACACCACTGTTGGATCTTTGCATAATCCAACGGTTGAGATCAAAACTCTGGAATGTTCTGTTATGATCATACCAACTCTCTCTTTGTCATCTTATCATTCTCAGTCGACTCTCTCTCTCTCTCTCTCTAGTAAGCTTGTTTTCCATTAATGAAGAAAACAAAACAAGTTATTTTCCACCTTTTAAAAGTGAAAATCATTTTTCGTCCCAATAAGCTTGTTTTTCATTAATCACGGAAAATGTTTTCTGTTGAATTTCGTCTTCTGTCGAATCAAATGCCAAAAAATGAGAAAAACGTTTTCTAGATTTCCATTGAAACAAATGGAGCATTATTTTATTTATTTGTCGTGAGCTGATTCTCATCATTCTTGTTTGAAATTAGAATGGTTAAAGAAATTATGAACTATATGGACTTGTTGTCAAAATTATGAGCATTATTCTATTTGTCAAAATTATTTAACCTCTGTTGTTCGGCGCCTTGTAGGGTTTGAAAAGGGAATGTTTAAAAGGATGAATGAGAAACAGGCTACGGAAAGAGAAGCGTATCTTTGGTCTGTCTCAGATATCTGAAGTGTGCACCAAAGAAGACGACACACTTTATTTTACTACTTGGAAAGTGCAAGGATGGTTCACAGAGTTGACCCTAAAGATGTCTAGTGGTGCTTGTCTGAGCTTCCTATATCTCTCTTATTGGGTAATTTTCAAACTGTTTGTGGAAATTGTGAACGTCTTAGTCACGAAGATTAGTTTTGATAATCGTATAATTTATTGAGAGGTTGTTTGGGGTGTTCACAAAAAATAAACTTTTTGATTGAATTAGTCAAAAATTTACTTGTCACCAACTTAAAAAGTTAAAAAGAAAACTCAATTTTTTCACTCACAATAACTACTTGTTTTAAAAAATTTCAAATTAGCTTTTTAAACTTCTTGTGAAGTTTTTTTTTAAAAAAAATCTTTAAAAAATAGCCAACGCCAAATAATCTTTTGGGTGTTCAAGTGACAGCAATAATTTAAACATTTATTATTACTTTTTCTTATTCTATTAGTCAACAATAAAATGATTACAATCAAGAACTTGGTCAATGCATATCCTAATTTCTGAACAGAATGAATAGAGACAAAACCTATGAAACGAAACAACATATTACATATCCAAGCCCCAAGGGGTTTATTTCAAAATGGTATGAATGCGATCAATGAACATCAGAGTTGCAGTGGTGTTAGGCTATTAGTTCACTTGTACTCCTGAATCATAAGTATTGCCAGGCTTCCAATCTTGGGGTATGTTATTAACCGGAATAACCCAATTCTCACCATCATCATCACTAAATAGCATCCTTAATGACAATGGCCCACTTGGGGGTGAAGTGGTAGAAAACACTGCTCCATAGCTCCTATCCAATAGCTTGCACACATAATTTTGTGTCTGCAAATTTTGAATAGTCCGTCAAATGCTTTGAAAAAACAATAAAAGATGCAATGGAACAGATAGGCTACTATTAATTTTTCAATAATGTCATTTGCTCATAAATAACATATGCATTTGTGCATAGAAAACTGAAGTCGTGATCTAGATTCATTTTAAGTGTTTATCTGTTATTTTTCTCATTAGTTATTGTAGCAAAATTAATTATCTCCCTTCATACCGTACATGCGACTTTCATCGAATATAGTTTTTTTTCATAATTTTATATGTCTCTATAAAATTGGGTATGGAATCAAATTGAACCTAATTAAGTATTGGAAGAATGGGAAATATGTAGATATACCTCACATAACTGGACAGCAGTGATGTCCTGTTTGCCTTGTTGATACCAAATGACAAAAGCCAGGTAGTTAGGATAGTTGCTGTTCTCATCTATCTTTATTGTCATATTTTTGCCTGGGTAGCTACATGACACACTATATGAGATAGAGACAGAAAGAAAGAGAAAGTTAGTAATCATCATTAGAATAATATTAAACCAATAGAAGAAAAATATATAAATTAATGCAATGATGTGGCCAAATTTAAGCCTATCTTTTTAAAATAAAGAACCCACAAAGGCTATTATTTATGTATTGGGTAGGAATATTTTACCGTCGATATTCAATATCAACCACACCAAGGGCTAGAAGAGATGAGGCTGCATCTGTGGTCTGAGCCATCTCACCAAAGGCTTTCCTGCTTAGTATGAAGTCAGTTCGATCACTAGAACCATTGTCTGTTATGACTACATTCACTCCTTTGTCTGAGCAATAGTTACTGTTGGTGCACCTCACCTAGTAGTCAAACAAATTTTAACTTCGTCATTTAGAAATATATCACACACTCAACTAAAAGCATAATTCTGTTTTGCTTAGTGTGTTATCCTTTTTTTTTTTTTTTAAACGTAGAACTTATGTGAAGGGCTATATTCTGGAAATAACTTTTTGTTTTTAGTTTATAGGAAAACACACAAAACTTTGTTTGATGATCTATCTGTGAGAAATTTTTCTAAACATAATACAATTTTTAGTTTTAAAGGAAATACTAAAAAAATATTTTGGAATATTCTGAAAAACACACAAAATTGAAAAGATACAATAGCGGAGAAAGTATTTGGTGTAAAGGATATATCATGGTGATATATACTTTCTATCCATGTATGTAGTGGGTTGACAAAGAGAGAAAAATGCGTTATAGTGATGTATCCGTTACACAAAATATGACCTCACAAAAATAACGAGTGTTTTCAAAATTTTCATTATTGTTCTTCAAAAAACCTGAAAAACAAAAGCGAAGAAAATAAAACATGTTTTCAGCCTTGTTTTCCTCCAACAATCAGAGTAATCACCTGGTAGCAAGCACCACAGCCTAGACCGGCGCGGTAGAGATCAGATGCAGCTGATACATCCCCACCATTAAGTGTTGCTCCAAAGGTACCGAATCCACATGCCCCCAGCTGCAAATTAAATCAAACACATCAACATAGTAGCAGATTAACACAGCTATATATTCAAGTAGACACTCGCCTTAAATCTGACTGACATGTCAAGCACTAACTGGTCAATGTTAAAATAGGCCAATGACATTGACTAATCAATACTTAACACGTCAGTTGAATTCAATGTTAAAATAGGCCAATGACATTGACTAATCAATACTTAACACGTCAGTTGAATTCAAGTCAATTGTCGACTTGTATATCATTTTCCATACCATTTAACAGTAAATAAAAGTCGATATGAACAGTAATGTACATATATAGAGTTCGAACTCTCACTTTCTGTTCCTTGTTCATCAGAATTTGGATAATAAGCGGCACGAGAATGAGTGAAACAGTCACTGCATGTTGCTGCATCTCCCAGAGTTTGCATAAGAAGAAAAGTTACTAATGAAAACAAAATATTCAAATGAGGAGAGGCCATTGTAGAATACAAAAGAGAGAAATCAAAAGAGAAAGAAAAAGATGGTACTGCATGAAGTGAAACATGGGTTGTGCTTTATTTATAGTGAATTTTACCAGCTGACCACCTTGAGTTTGGTAAAATCTATGACTTTGACATTCTCTGTGTAAATCCATTTTTTTTCTTTATAAGAGTTTCTAGCAACCTTGTTAGACTAACGTCGAAAAGTGCTTTCCCTTCAATAGTTTATAGTACTTTTAGCCAGTCTTTTTTTTTTGAACTTGTTAGTCAATCCTTAATGTTGATGTTTTTGTACCCACTTAGGAAATTGTAATCAAATCAAAGAGTTGCAGTGTGAAATACGCCACAGATTAGTTGCTAACAAATTCAAGGTTTCATCAATTCTACTATGCATCAGCATACGCACATACTTGGAAAAAGTACTCAAAAATTGGAATGTATGGATCAAATTCATTTTAAATGTCACTCATACTTTACCAAATTTAAATTTGCACTATACACTTTATCTTCTAAATACTTTTTTAAATATTCTTTTGTATAAATTTCACTTCCCACCCCTATATCTTACACTCAATCCCAATTTTAATTCTCACTTAATTCTTAGATTTCAAATCAAGTTACAATTAAGCTCAGTTATACAGCGGCTTTTCAAAAATTGATAGAAAAATTAAAGTGGGATTCTCATGAAAGTATAAGAGTGCTGACGAATAAAGTTGAGGGACTAAAATGAGTCTAATAAAAATTCAAGGGATAAGTGTAATTAGTATTATCATGTGGATATTCTTTGTTAATTTTTAAAAATGGCGTTACAGTAAATGTGAAGTATAGGGTATATCTTACACTCAATCCCAATTTTAATTCTCACTTAATTCTTAGATTTCAAATCAAGTTACAATTAAGCTCAGTTATACAGCGGCTTTTCAAAAATTGATAGAAAAATTAAAGTGGGATTCTCATGAAAGTATAAGAGTGCTGACGAATAAAGTTGAGGGACTAAAATGAGTCTAATAAAAATTCAAGGGATAAGTGTAATTAGTATTATCATGTGGATATTCTTTGTTAATTTTTAAAAATGGCGTTACAGTAAATGTGAAGTATAGGGTATATAGTGAAATTTATCTTCTTTTATTTTTATTTTTATGGCACATAGATTTTTCATTTTCTTTTTTCTTTTTTCTTTTTCTTTTTTCTTTTTTCTTTTTTATTGACAGGAGTCAATTATTAAATATTAAATTAGCTCTTAGGGAGTGTTAGACCCCCAACCTCTCCCTTGCAAGCACCTGCCTCCATTAGTCATGCAAGCATACTTTTTCTGAACTTCTCTAGCAGTTGATTCTAATGACATTAGTGCATTTGAACATGAATATTTCATTGAAGAAATTTCGTGGTAATTATTGATGTATACGTACGTCAGAAGCATACTTTGGATAGCCACAACACAACACAAGACAACACAACACAAGGTTGAAAAACTTTACAATATATTTTGATTCCTTGGCTAATTTGAACATGAATGAACATGCTAATGGCCTGGACCATGCCTTGAGGTGATTGACCTAACAGGAGAGAGAGAGAGAGAGAGAGAGAGAGAGAGAGATTATACTAGTTTGAAAGAGAGAATATACTATGGGGTTTAGCTTGAGGTAGAAGTAAAATATTGAACGATGTGATGAGTTAGGTTCTTTTGCACCAACTTCAGGTTAGGCATCTATTGATGTTCCCACTTGCAGTAATGATCACCTGGTTTCTGATTTGTATTTATCATTTATATTATTTATATATGGAAGGTGTAAAGGAAAGTCCCATTTCTTTATAAACTAAACATAGTGCTCAACGACAAACACAGGCTCCAAATGCTAATTTTGTTCTGCAAAAATGATTAATTTGCTAGGTGAAATCTAAGCCGAAATCAACCGACATTGTAAGCCCGTCATTTCACTATTCCGATACAAGCTAAACACGTTAGTTAGTTTTGGCTTGAGTGTAAATAATCTCTGCTAATTTTATACATCATAAATCATAATCATACTGTTTGTTTCAACATTGTAATTTTGGTTTTAAAAATCTTTGATACCATATATAAAATTTTCTTAAACTAACTGGAAATAATTTTAGTCAGGAGGAGGAGGGTAAAGTAGAGCAAACACCAAAATAGACTGGCATCAAGCAACCACCGGGGCGGTGGCCTAGTGGAGAATGCAATTCTCTCCATAAGGGTGACCCAGGTTCGAATCTTGAGAGTGCAAAACGGTTGAATTTTTCAACTCTCTTTGAGATCTGTACTATACTCTAATCGACCTTGGACTGTCCTGTGGTTAACCGAGATTAAGACCCACAAATGCCTATACTCTGATTGACCTTAGGCTATTCTGTGGTTACCCGAGAATAAGACCTACAAATGCGATGATAACACCACAAACCATCATTTTTTGTTATAAAAATAAAATAAAATAAAATAAATAAAGACTGGCATCGAGCAAGTCCATTGAACCACCCCACATCCACATCCACATCCACATCAGCCATGACATGGAATCCATTTTTAGGGTCATGGACCCCACAATTGCCCACTGTCAAATTCTATTAGTAGTGAAGCTATAAATATATATGGAATAATTTGTAGTCTTTTTCATTATTATTAAAATGTTCAAAGGCACGATCTCAGTCCTCTCAGGGACCTTGATTCAAGGCGGCTGGACCCTGCTAGTCTGTGTCATGGCAGAAGTTGTTTTGTGACTTGGGACAATGTTGTAAATGAATTTATATAAAAGTCATTCATTATATCATTCATTTGTATATGATTTATGTAAAGGTCTTGCAAATTAATGGTAGGCATTTGTGGTATGATTACCATCATGTTTGGTTTCAGAAAATTAAATTTACATTTTAGAAAATTAAATTTTTTATTTTTCATATTTTTTATTTTTAGTGACTTTTTAAAATATTTTATGCATTTTTTATATTTTTTTAGATACATATAATCTAAATAATCTTAAAAAGTATAATATTTGTGGGAAATTTTTTTTTAAAAATTCACCAAATACAAAAAATATTTTAAAAAAATACAAAAATTTAATACATTATTAATATTTTATTGTATTCAATGAATTTTTTAAAAAAATTGTGTACAATTTTTTTTACTTTTTAAGTAAATTAAGATTAAGTAAATCTAAAAATTAAAAAAATATATATAATTAAAATATTTAAAAAACCATTAAAAATATAAAAAATATGAATTGAAAATTCAAATAACTGTTTTTGAAAACTCAAAACCAAACAGGGTGATAATACTACTGGTGATCTTAAATTTGAAAAAATACTAAATCTAGGTAAGAATTTGAAATTTTAAAAATAAAAAAATTAAAATTAAAAAACACTTTTAGTTACTACACTAGAAGAACCTAAAATTTTTAAAAAATAAATAAAAAGTTCACTAAATACAAAAATAAACATATTTGACACAAATTTTAAAAAAAAAAAAAAAAAAAGAAGCTAAAAATTTTGTGATTTTTTTAACGTTTGCCAAACAGAACTTAAGACCATAAACCTAGAATTCTTAATCAGGCTTATATATTATAATCCTTAATACGAGTAAATAAGTGACTTATTTTTTGTGATCCGCAAATAAGTGACTTATGTTGAATGATTTGCAAGCAACACTGCACAAGTTCTCCAAATATCCGTTCTTTTATTGGTTTTTTTTATGATTATTGTAGTTCCTTTTAAGAATGGATTAGATAATGACCCTACTAACCACGGAAAACAAGATAATCAATTAATGCCTTTTCCATTTTTTAAATCAAAAAGCACACAAAAGGAATAAACTAATGTAGTGTTATTTTCAAATGTTGCTTTTTTGCTTATCCATGATATGCTCCTCAAAGTGAGAAACACAGAGAAAACTATTAAAAAATAAAACAAAAAATCCTTTAAAATGCAACTTTTCTTGTTGGGTACAAAACCAGTAATTAGCTCCCAACTTTTCAGAAGGTATTAGGAAGCCACATCTGGAAAATAATTTTCTTTTTGAGTCATTGCATGTAGTCAAACACTTCCTCAAATATGCATATATATGAGTCCAATTATACATTTCCTAGCAATAACCAGAAACTTTTAACTAACCCACCTGGTTAAAACTGTCTAATTGAATAACAATCTTTGTTTAAGAATGAAATTCTAAGTCCACGTGCCCATATATTATGCTTTATAGTCTATTTAGGCCAACACAAAGAATTATGGTTGGGTTTTTCTCTTTCTTTTCTGAGTTGATTAAATTTTCATGTAAGAGGAGGGAAAAAAAAATAGTCAATACCAATTTATTCACAAAGTCTTCTATTTTTAGCACGGAAACTATGAGATTCGACATGTTTAGCTCTTCAAAGATTGTATTCTTTTTTATAAATAGATTTAAGCGAATCGTAATACATGAAAGCAAGCTTTGAGAGCTATGCAGTTATGGACATACACACCAAAGTCCAATGGAAATTTTTGAGGGCTGAACGGATTGATGTGGTTCATTGTAACAGTGACAAAAACCCAAGTAGTGTATCATGAGAATCCTTCGAGAGATTCACAAACCAAACACACTTTTTACTTAAATTCTTTTAATATATATTTTGAAAATTAAACCAAACAAGACCCAAAATCCTGAAAAATACATTCTCAATACCCTTGTAGGCCAAAATTTCTAATTTCTCTAATAAATTTTGTTACAAATACAGAAACAGATTATAAAATCAAATACAAAACATATTATCAAGTAGTTTATGACTTTCCACTTTGTGATTCCAACATTGAGGAGTATGTCATTTCGTTTTTACGTAGTCACCCCGCTGAATTATCTTTCCTCCACCATCCAATAGACAAAAATAATCCTTCAAATCTTATCATATATTTTATCTCACTCTAATCAAACAATAATCTTATTTGCATATATCCCTAATCCAGTCCCCCAAACATGGCCCTAGATTAGAGGTTGGTTTGGTTATAAGTAGTTGCCTTTTCTGCATTCTCGCAAGTTGGTAACAATCCAACAATTAGTTGGACTCTGCGCCTCCTCTTCTGTGGGCCCTTACAAGCCCGCGTAAATAGTCCCGGTTATGTCGCTCATAAGCATTAACTGAGCCCGTTAATGGGAGCCTCGTAGGGTGGCCACGGGCCCAATGGCCCACCTAAATGAACACATGTTAAAATAAAATAAATATCTGGTCCATCATTAATACTCAACCCAATGATTTAAAAATCGGATCGGTAAGCGAATCGAAAAAAAGATCAAGTGAGCGGATCACCAGTTCAACTGTCGGGTTAAATCAGAATTGAACCATGACATAATAAATATATAAAATTATATTTAAATAAAAATATAAGTAATAAAATTATAAATTAAAAATATTAAATTATCTTAAATATTTCTCCTAATTTTTTTTTACTGAAAAATATAATAATATATTTTAAAATATTATTAATTTTAATTTTAGAAGAGGAAATCAAATATTCAATATTCCCTGCATATGATTTTAATTCAAATAATTTGATTGAAAGAAGAATTAAAATTTTGGAGGGATATCAAAATTTCAAGTCTCCCTCCAATACATTTGATTGAATCCCAGATGGATTTCTTAAGTTTTTTTGGAAGAATTTTTTTTTTTATAAATAAGTAGAGACATTCACAATAATTTCAAGCTCTTAATGGGATTCCTTACAAGAGAAGACCCTTGAAAAAGAGTTTTCAATTAAAATTTTCTTATATATATATATATATAAAATAAGAAAGACAAAGAAAATAAAGAAAGAAAGAATAAAAAAAATTAGAAGAAATCAAAAAAAAAAATCAAAATTTTCAATTTCAATGACTCAGCAAACTGTCTCCGGTTCGTCGGTTTAACCGCCAGCTTTCTCGGTTCTCTCTAAATAGACTAGTTTTAAGCTTTGGACGGTTTAAAGGGTATATTTGGACCGGAATCCTGACCGGTCGACGGTTCAGCCGGTCGAACCGACCGGTCCGATCCGATTTTCAAAACCATGACTCAACCACCATCACCCTGACGCCACTTCATCACCGCCATTACTTTAATTAAGATACTATTTGACATCTCTTGTAAAATATATATATTTTAAGTCACATTATTTTTTTTATTTTTTTGCACATCTTTTTATAAAAAGTTCAAAAATATATTTATTTAGATCCTCCCAAACACCTTCTAAAAATATTTTTAACAAAAGTAAAGAATGGTAATGTAATTTTGAAAAGAGTAATGTTAAAAACCCTCAATTTGGATTTTTAAAATGAGATTACACAATTAATTATATGACAAATCAAAAATTGACATTCATCAAGCCACATCATTGTGGATCAAATTATATAAAAAAAAATTGCGAGTTTTAAACATTTTTCACTTGAAAATTTCAAGAAAAATCTAATTGTCAAAAATCTCTAACGATTTAACCCTTTTATTTTCTTTTCCTTCAGTTTTTCCGACAAACAAACGAAAAATATGAATTACTGTTTAAGAGTTTTATTTTGCATTTCCTCAATGTAGCTTTTTGTAAGTAACCAAACAAGTTGATTATTTCCTTTCTGATTTTTTTTTTCCCATTGTCTTCCATCTCCAAATGGTGAACCAAACACAGCTCAAGGGTTGATTGAAAATTAAAGAAGGAAAACCTCAGGGATGTTAACGGAATAAGCTCCTTTTCATATATATATATATATATATTGTACGCACATAAAAAAATATCGCATTTGATGATAAATAAATCCAACGAAGAAGATAATCAGTATTACTACGCAACCGCTATCTACAATCCCAGCCGTAGCCAGGGGCCCTCCGACGCCCAAGTCAGTCCTCCAATATTATCAAAATATTTAATTGACTAATTCATAGAGAGAAATTGCGTACCTCAACCCATAAGGGTGTTGCTTATTTACAATATCCAATGACTTACCTCTCAAGTAATTTGAATGCTTCAGAAGTCCTATCCCAAACAATCTCCGGTTGTTCAAGACTTCTATATCAATAAGATTTCATATCCTAATAAGCTTTGCATAACACAAAACACTAATGCAATGTTTAATAAGAATTTGATAACTGTCATATACATGATAATCTATAATCATGCCACGCGGCAATGCCTGGACCCACATAATTCTTGTGGTTATTTTTTATTCCCTCTCAATTGCCCCCAAGCTTTTCATTCTCTTTGAACCCAATGAAAGAGTGAAAGCTTTCTGTTGTTCTAATAAAAATAGCCGTGTAATAATGCCTAGCTAAAACCATACATAGGTGCTAGGGCTTATTCCAAAATGCATAACTTTATTAAGACTTATTTCGAAAACGCCTAGCCTTGCTGAAACTTATTCCAAGAATGCCTAACCTCGTTAAGACTTATTCCGAAAATGCCTAACCTTGTTAGGACTTATTCCAAGAATGCCTAACCTAGTTAGGATTAATTCTAAAAATGCCTTGTTAGGACTTATTCCAAGAATACCTAACCAAGTTAGGACTTATTCTGAAAAATGTCTAACCTTGTTAGGACTTATTCCAAGAATGCCTAATTTTGTTAGGAACTACCAAAACACCAACTTGCTTATTGGCAAGCAAAATCTGCTCGACAAAGGAATCCCACCGTTGGACAAACCACCAACCTGTTCTACAAAATTTTTTAAAGTTGATCAAACCTGCCAACCCCACTTTTGTCACGACCCAACCCCAGGGCTTAGGGTTGGAATCGCAACTTACTAACTTATTCTTATTCGAAGCAAATTAGGCTACGCAAGTGAAGATAAAAATAATTAAACATAATTTTACTTCATGCTTACTATTTAAGAAATTGATTAAATAAGACTTTCTAACTTCATTTTATTATTCAGTGACCAGCCCCGAATAGAAACAAAAAGGAGAAAAAATATTAAAAAAAAAAGAAAGATAAAATAGTGATTCAATATCAGTCCATGTGCAAGTTCCATTTTGTGGGGTTACATCTCGTCACCTGAAAGGGTAACAGCTATAAGCACACAGCAGAGTGAGAAATATTATGCCAAGAGTATAGGGAATACAAAATAACCATGGATAATTAGTTAGGCTAAAATATTTGCATAATTTAATTTAAAATGACAATGTATTTAAAGTGGCAGAATACAGAAAATCATGTAAATAAATAATCATAACCACGGTATAAAACAGAACAGAGTAGAGGTCACAGAAGTGACAGTCAGAACAGAAGTCAATGGATTCATGACAAACAGAGAACCACTAAGTGGTCAAACAGAGGCTAGTGGTTATTTAAGTCCCCCAAGGCGTGGGACTCCCGTGGTGGTACTTACAAAACATAATTGTTTATAAGGTTATAGTCAAATATGTACTAAAATTTAAACAAACATATCCATGAGTTTCCTTTTAAATAAATAGAGTTTAGAAAGTAACTCACGTAACTGAAATATTTATAAACATAACTTTTATTTATATAACTTAATAAATATAACTTGTATAAAATAAGCTATGGTAACTCAAAATTATTCGTAAAACATATAATAGTGAATCAAGGTATAATACCACTCACCTTATAATTATAACCCTTAGCCTTACTTTACTATCAGAACTTCCCCTACTATAAATTTCTTACTCTCACTTACGTACCTCTCTCTCGGTTTCCACTTTTTCTTTTGTTCTTTCGTTTTTCCCCTCTTAGTTCATCACACCTTTGCTCCTTTTATAGTGTTAGCCAAGCCTTGATGGAATGACACGTACCCCCCTCTTAGGAGGCCATAATGATGTTAGGAGGTAGAGTTTTTAATTGTAGATTCAAGATGAGATTTGAATCTTTAGAGATAAGTATAAATCTTCTTAACATACTTGGGCCTTCTTAACATACTTGGGCCTTTTTTCTTTTTCTTTTTTTTTTTTTTTTTGCTTGGGCCGAAATTGCTAGGCCAACTAGCTTATAAATTTTCTTTTTCTTTTCTTTTTATTCATTTATTTATTTGTTTTGATGTTAAGCTTTTCAATGTAAATTAAATTACATTTTATCATTTAGCATTGTAAAATTAATTATTTTATTTTACTTTACAAATTATTATTATTCCTTTTAAGTAAATAAAGTTAGAAAGTAACCCACGTAACTGAAATATTTATAAACACAACTTTTATTTATATAACTTAATAAATATAACTTGTATAAAATAAGTTATGGTAACTCAAAACATTCGTAAAACATATAATGGTGAATCAAGGTATAATATAACTTACCTTAATTATAACCCTTAGCCTTACTTTACTATCAAAACTTCCCTACTATAAATTCCTTACTCTCACTTACGTACCTTTCTCTCGGTTTCCACTCTTTCTTTTGTTCTTTCATTTTTCCCCTCTTAGTTCATCACACCTTTGCCCCTTTTTATACTGTTAGCCAAGCCTTGATGGAATGCCACGTACCCTCCTCTCTCAGGAGGCCATAATGATGCTAGAAGGTGGATCTTTTAATTGTAGATTCAAGATGAGATTTGAATCTTTAGAGATAAGTATAAATCTTCTTAACATACTTGGGCTTTTTTTTTCTCTTTTTTTTTTTTTTTGCTTGGGCCGAAATTGCTAGGCCAACTAGCTTATAAATTTTCTTTTTCTTTTCTTTTTATTCATTTATTTATTTGTTTTGGTGTTAAGCTTTTTCAATGTAAATTAAATTACATCTTATCATTTAGCATTGTAAAATTAATTATTTTATTTTACTTTACAAATTATTATTATTATTCTTGTTAGCAATATTATTATTTATTTACTATCTTTAGTTTGACCTAATTAATATTACAATTTCATAATGTGTTAATTTGCTCCCAAATGATAATTCCCAATTAATTCTATATTTGATAACCCAATGCCAAATTAAATTTATATATTTATTTATTTAATAGTCTATCATCACATGCCACCATAATTATATATAACTCTAAAATATTTATGTGTACTTAATTAAATGTTTCGGGGTGTCATAACTTTGCCAAGCAAAACCCGCTCGACAAAGATTTTTCAAGTTGGTCAAACTTGTCAACCTACTTCGCCAAGCAAAACCTGCTCGACAAAGATTTCTAAGTTGGTCAAACCTGCCAACCTACTTTGCTCGACAAAGATTTTCAAAATTGGTCAAACCTGCCAATCTACTTCACCAAGCAACACTCGCTCAATAAATATTTTTCAAGTTGGTCAAACCTGCTAACCTACTTTGTTCGATAAAGATTTTCAAAATTGGTCAAACCTGCCAATCTACTTCACCAAGCAAAACTCACTCGATAAAGATTTTTCAAAATTGGTCAAACCTGCCAATTTACTTCATCAAGCAAAACCCGTTCGATAAATATTTTTTCAAAATTGGTCAAACTTGCCAATCTACTTCACCAAGCAAAACCTGCTCGATAAAGATTTTTCAAGTTGGTCAAACCTACAAACCTACCACGCCAAGCAAAACCCGCTCGACAAAGGTTTTTTTAAGTTGGTCAAACCTGCCAATTTACTTTGCTCGACAAAGATTTTCAAAATTGGTCAACCTACTAATCTACTTTGCTCGACAAAGATTTTCAAAATTGGTCAAACCTGTCAATCTACTTCACCAAGCAAAACTCGCTCGATAAAGATTTTTCAAGTTGGTCAATACCTGCCAACTTATCTCTTGCCCAAACCAACTTGGCAAAGAGATAAAAATTTGTGACCGAAAGGTAGTGTAATTCATATTGCCCCCATGATCCATAAAGCGCGAACTCGATCTCAACATATTTGACCCAAATAATAGTCTTCATCCACGTTTGGTATAAAAACTCATATTTTTTAGATAATAAAAATCTGATATAATAATTTGATCTTCCATGTATTCGTGTTGGAATAATAATGCATAAACTCCATGCTCTATAGATAATTAAAATTCAGCACAATAAAATATCTTCATCCGCAGAGTAATTAATGCATAAAATCCATACTCCGCAAATAATAAAAATTCAATATAATATCTAAAATCTATACTCCGTAGCATAATAATTGATAATAATACCTCCATGTCTATAACGATAATGCATAAAATGCATGCTGATAATTTAATTAAAACTTCCAAGTTTATTCATGAGAGGAAACAAAGTTGGTGGCATTTGATCTCATCGTTGGGTCACTATGAATATGCACTGAATGGCGTTTGAGCTATCCATCAGTGCTTTTGAGATGAATTCAACTGCAGGCTAACGATTGTGATTCTAGTTGCTTATGGGGCTCACGATATTTCCTAGTCAAGACTTTGTTCTTCGAATTGGGTCATGATTGAGGGGGACCAAGTTAGTTTCTTCAAACAAAGATAAAATCTTCCTTTTACGCCCATAATGGTAGCACCGAAGAAATAAAAAGTAAAGACCATTCGTGGTTTATAGCCCATAAAGTATCACAAAACCGTTCAATGCATACCATATATTTTCACGTGAAAGTCTTGCAGCCATGGTTAAGTGGTTGACGCTTACTTGGCTTATAGTATACAACTTTGGGTTGTATTATTGGAAAAGAATCATCCATAGTAAGGTCACACGAACGGGATTAATTTTGTCTTCTTCTATGAATTTCATCGATTCCCACAGACGGCACCAATTGTACGGGCAAAGAAAAATTACGTATTTGTTGATAAAGAAATCCAATGAATAAGATGATCAGTATCACCATGCGATCGTTATCTGCAACCCCAGCCGTAGCCGGGGGCCCTTCCGACGCCCAAGTCAGTCCTCCAATATTATCAAAATATTTAATTGACTAATTCATAGACAGAAATTACGTACCTCAACTCATAAGGGTGTTGCCTATTTATAATATCCAATGACTTACCTCCCAAGTAATTTGAATGTTCCAGAAGTCCTATCCCAAACAATCTCCAGTTGTTCAGGACTTCTATATCAATAAGATTTTATATCCCGATAAGTTTTGCATAACATAAAACACTAATGCAATGTTTGATAAGAATTTGATAACTGTCATATACATGATAATCCATAACCATGCCATGTGGCAATGCCTGGACCCACATAATTCTTGTGGTTATTTTTATTCTCTCTTATATATATTTTATAAGTTTCAATTCGAACCCATATCTATTATCTAAACCGTTTATCTTATAAGCTCTATAATAAAGGCCATTCATGTAATAAATAACTTCATCAGAAAATTATAAATATAAAAATAAATCACATTTTGTTTTATAAAATAAAATTGTAAATATAATTAAATTTAAATAATTTATTTTATAAAATAAAATACAATTTATTCCTATGTTTGAAGCTAATATTTTGCATGAATGAATTTCGTTGCGAGGCTTATGATAGACTGTTCAGATCATTGTTTGAATTAAAACATATAAAAATAGCATAAAAAGAGTATGAAGTGTTATGGAGAGATGAAGTATAGAGAGATGAGATATGAAGGGTAGCTTATCGACTCACATACACTGGCCTTGTTTGGTGGAGTTTTTTTTAAGTTAAAAATTGATAATTAAAAAGTAGAAACTAAAAGCACCCCCTATCCTAACTTTCAAATAATTAGTTTATTTAAGTTATTTTTGCCTAATAAATTATAAACAGAAATTTTATCAAACAATCTGGCACAGACTTTCAAATCAAAATAAGTTATAATTACTCTAAAAAAACTATAACAAACAGACTCACTCTAGAGTCATAATTTTTAAAAATTCTAATTAGGCTATGTACTTTTTCAATTATTTATCTAATGTATAAGAAAAAAATAATAAATAATGATTATATAATCAATAAAATTATCGGTGATACAGATCATTAAAATGATGGCACTAATATCAGTATCAGTTTTAATGAGCTGACAAAATAAAAAATAAAAAAAATGTCAAATTATCACATTAGTGAGATCCACATGATGCTATATTATTGGTGTTGAATTAGTCGTCCGAAGCTCAGATATTATGGGGGGCGTGTGTGATAATTTTTCCAGTCACGGACATCTCCGCGAGAGATTCTTTCGGGTTTAGTTCTTTGATTCGCTGAAAGATTCTTTTGGGTTTTCTTTCTCTCTCCTTTTTTTCAGGTGTACCCCTTGAAATCATTTTTCTTTTCCTTTGATCAAAGAAGAGCCAATCGGTCTGCTTTTGAATACCCATTTCGCATACAAATTTTCACTGACAACCCTTTTCTGGAAATTGGCCAGTATCAATCCTACAATGACGGTTTCTTCGGTTGAAAACTCAGTAGACAGGTGATTTGTATTCTCAAAATAGGCCTACCCATATGAGAGGAAGAACTGTATAAATGTAACAAAAAATTAATGGTCGATTCGTAATTGCATATTTTGTCTGCTTTTGATTTGATGAATCTCCAACATTCTTGGAAGATCTTATATGGGTTGTGTTTATATTTTTGATTTCTTCATCTGTACACCATACCTTCTTGAAATCTATGCCCTTTGTCACAATATTCATTCCCATTTCCATGTGTTGTTGAGATATTCTTTCATAACCATTTTTTGAAATTGTTTTGCTTTTTTGTAAGATTTTGCTTAACCATTAATAGAATTTCAAATCAGGGTTAGTGTTTTGTATGATTCCCTATTTGTCAAATTAGTATTCCTTTAGAAATTATCTTTATTGTGTGTATATATGATTCTGCACACATCTGTCCACAGAAATTCAGATCCCCCATTTGTTTATCATATGTTGTGTTCAATTCAATCACATCGTAGTCTTGACATCTTTCATTTGTTTTGTGATTAGAATAATTAAATTTATGTTATACACAGTGCTCGCCCTGTTCATTTGATTTCTTTTGGTGTGGAACTCTTTTTGCTTTTGTTTTTGTTAGAATTTTGTATATAGAATAAATTGTGTATTATCAGGCATCGTTTGGGAACCATCATTTTTAGCCAAAAAGTCAAAAAGTTACTAAATTAGTCAAAAAAGCCAATAACCCATACCAAAAAGTCAAAGATTCTCTTTTCTCTCTACTTTTTGCACATCTTTTCGTAAAAAGTCAAAAAATCATCCCAAACATACTAGTTTTTTTTTAGCTCATATTTTAGCCAAATAGCCAAAAAGTTACTAAATTAGCCTGTTCCCAAACGAGGCCATGTATTAAGTAGCTCTCCTTTATAGAGGAGTTACAAGCCGAAAGAGAAAACATTAATGATGAAAGCATTACTATAATGATTAAAGTAGCACTAACATAGCACTAATCATAGAATATACATGCACTAACATAGAATATATTAATATGATTAGTGCTATGTTAGTGCTACTTTAATCATTATGTTAGTAATGCTTTCATCATTAATGTTTTCTCTGTCAGCTTGTAACTCTTCTATAGAGGAGAGCTACTTAATACATTCAATACATCAATAATACACAATTTATTCTATATACATTATTCTAACAGTTTTCTATTTCAAAAATTAGCCTCTTTGTTGGTGATTTGGTATATGATCTTGATCATGTGAGTGGGTGATTAGATGCAACTCTTTTAAGTTTTGATAATGTAATTAAGCACTTATGTAAATTGAATTATGAATCTTGGGACATTAAGTTTTGATGATTTTATACAGCTTGATCAGGTATGAGTTGTTTGTTTGATTTTGAATTCCTTCTAAACTCTGTCAAAAGAAATATTTGGAACATAGAGTATTTGTATACACAAGAAGCACAATGAACAAGTTAATTTTTCTGTCTGATCAAAATCTGATCTGATGGACCAAGTGAACAAGTTAATTTTGCTGTCTGATCAAAATCTGATCTGATGGACCAAGTGGCGGTTTACATGAGTTGGACAAAAATGGCAGGAAATTTCCTTTCATTGGATATTTTGAAGAGTAGTGATTTACAAACAGAAAATGCATACAGAAAACTTATACATAATGATTTGGCCGAGGTTTGAGCCTATCACTTTAGAACAAAGAGCCTATTGAGATGACTTTAGTTAGACAAATAGCACTGTCTCATCATTCTGGTGTAATATTCTGTATAAAATTCTGGTGGAATAGCATTTTCCTATTGTGAATTGTTGACTTATATCCCCTTGATTTCGTTTAAGCAGCACATCCCCTCTCTCTAGACTTGCTCCTCTCGAAGCAATACTATTCGACATTGATGGAACTCTATGTGATTCAGATCCCTTTCACTACCAAGCATACCGTGAAATGCTTCCAGAGGTAGAGTTTTTTTCTTTTTCCTTTTTTCATTATGTTGGGAAAAAATTATGTTCTGGTTTCATGATGTTTTTCTTTTCAATCACATTTTCATCGCACCATGTCATGATTAGGGGAGCAAAATCTTTCTATTGACATACCTGAACAAAAATGTTGAGCTAAGCTCGAATTGGAATACTAGAAACTTAAAAGAAACATGTCAAAACAAAGTTAGCAACCAAAACAGAAATTCCTTGACAAACTAATTGCAAAAATGAAACTTTCATAAAACAAAGAAAATGCTATGATACTGAATAATTTGTGTTTGGACAAATTGCTTTGGGATATTAACAGATAATGCAGTGTCTGACAGATAGGTTTCAATGGCGGGGTTCCAATTACTGAGGAATTTTATGCTGAATTTATTTCTGGGAAGCATAATGAAGACATGGCTACATTCCTTTTCCCTGATGATCACCAACGGGGCATAAAATTCACGGATGACAAGGAAGCCATGTTTCGGAGGTAAATTTCACTTTTTTTTCCCAAGAAACTTTTTAATCCTCCCATATTGTAACTTATTTCATGAAGGAAAAAAAACAGATTGGCAAAGGATAAAATGCAGGCTGTGAATGGCCTATACAAACTGAAGAAATGGATCGAAGATCGTGGTTTGAGACGGGCTGCTGTTACTAATGCTCCTAGAGAAAATGCTGAACTGGTGATTTCAACTCTCGGACTTTCTGATTTCTTTGAATTTGTTATTTTTGGGAGCGAATGTGAGCATGCAAAACCGTACCCGGATCCATACTTGAAGGCTCTTGAACTACTCAAGGTGTCAAAAGATCACACTTTCATATTTGAGGTATGATTTCTTTCCAGACTTGCTGGGTCTTTCTTTGTTTGAAAAATGCAAAAAACTTGTTTTGTCCATTTTTTATAGAAACTGTTTTTGGGAACAACCCACTTTTTAGAAAGCACCACAAGGAGGTTGTTTTCAAAATTTTTAAAACTGTTTCGCACAAAAATAGTTTTAATGAGTGTTTTCCAAACTTCTCATTGTTTTTTTTTTTTTTTTGAAAACACAAAAAACCAGTGCTGGACACAGAAGGGGCAAATTTCTCAAAATTCTGATTGCTCCCATGCAATTTCAAGTATTTATAACAGAAATTAGCATCTTGGCCCCTCCAAAATCTATATAATTTTACTTCAACCCTTCTAAACTTCACAAAAATCTCATTAGCCTATGCAATTTTGAGTGTTTATAAAAGAAATTAGCATTTTATTCTCCCAAAATCTATATAAACTTTACTTTGTTTGACCCCTCCTTTATACGATTTATGGGACCTCCACTGCGCAAAATGAAAACAAAGAAACAAAAACACAACATTTATGAAGAATGAACACAAAACCAAACATACCCGCTGTTTCCCTTAGTTTGCTAAGGCCTTCATATAATTTGGTCTTCTTTTTTTTTCTCCCTTCCTTAGGATTCTGTTTCTGGAATTAAAGCTGGTGTGGCAGCTGGGATGCCGGTTGTTGGTCTGTTGACTGGAAACCCCGAGCATTTTCTAATGGAAGCAAAGCCTGCATTTCTTATAAAGAATTTTGAAGATCCAAAGTTGTGGGCTGCTCTGGAAGAGCTTGATAGAAAGTCAGGTGTGACAAGAAGTGCAGCTTGAAAGATTTGTCATATCGCAGTGAGCTAGGATGAAACTATTGAATTACTTTGAATAATTATGTTGTAGAGGAGCTGAATGCCTCCATCTAATAATCAGAATGAAGAAAATATGTGAAACCATTTCATTGTTTTGCTAATGATATGACAACATTGGTGTTGTTGGTTGTATCGTAAATCAGTCGCTTATGGCTTCTTCCTTCTTTGTTTTGTTTTATTTTACTTTTTTTTTTTCTGAAATTGTGACAGACCATTCATTGTAATTTCTGCTTACAATTTATGTAGTAAAAACAACTTAAATAAACTGGAGATGAAAAGTGATTATCCTGAATCTGGGAAGGGAGATTTTTGGATTCTGCTTATAGATTATTAGTTTTCAACAAATAGGCTCTTTGAGTTTTGGACACATCACTATCATGGTTACACAAAAAGAAGCTAGCCCTCTCTATGCATTCCTTGTACAAGCCTGAAAATATGTTACTGGTTAGATTAAACAGAAGATCCAATCATATTTGATATGATTGCAAAGAAGTCAATGCTATATGGTAAGCACCAAAGCACACTGCCTTTGTGATCTTTAACTTTTAGTGAGCAAATCACTTCATGCCACTTCAGCAGCCTCTACCGGTAATTCAAGAGGTGATGTTTTTTTTTTGAGGACGAAACAACAGATAGCAATACAAATTAAGCATGAAAACGTCTTCTTACATCTGTTTCTAAGTTATGAGCAGGTTAGACAACCGCTCTTCCTACCTTTTCAATTACAACATAATCAAAACATTTGCTAGAGTACCTTATATCACTTAGAAAGGACTAAAGGTGCCTGTCATCGTTTTGTAGCAGTGAAATTAATACTTGACAATCAGATTGTAAATGAAGATGCTTGATGCCATGTTTGGATGCCCACCGCAAAGCCTGTAGCGCTGTTGCGGCTTCCGTTTGCTGTGGAGAACGCAATGGTGGACCTTCAACTGCCTTCTGCTGAACAATATGATTACTGTCATCAAAACAAACCCAAGCCAATCCAGTTCTATCTTCCATTGAGAGCCATGACCCATCAACCACAATTCGCCACCTCTTGGAATCTGCGGGTGTTGAGGCAGTATGCTGCAAAAGAACTTGATTAGAGAATACATTGTTATTGGTACTGAAAGAGTGGGATAGTGCATGTGTTACTTGATTATGTGGTGAAATAGCTGCTGAAAATAAATCTTGTGGTTCTTCTAAGGTGCGATCGATGGACATGGCCATAGTGTGAAATTCAGTGGAATTCCTTTGTAGCCATATAGCCCATAAAATGGCAATACATTGGATTAGTATTTCGGGTCTCGAATCCGCTGAACCCAACCCTTAAACCACATGAAGAAGGATTGTGGAGTGCCAATACTAAAATCAAGACCCAACATAGATCCACACCAAACCCTTCGAGACACTAGGCAATCAAAAAATAAGTGTTCAAGAGTTTCTTCGTAAGCAAGGCATCGTCCATAGATTGGATCAATATCCATGCCTCTTTTTGTGAGTTCTCGTTTAACTGGAAGGATGTTATGAAGACATTTCCAGACAAACAGAATCCACTTAGGGGGAATCTTGAGTTTCCACAATCTTTTCCATACTAGCCAATCAGAATCGGGCCTACAATAATCTGGGAATTGCTGGTTAGAGCTTGCTTGTAGCCCGATTTGACTGAGTACTCTCCACTCTTTGTCGGCCCCCAAACAATTTTATCCTCAATGCCAATATCTGGAATATGAATAGATAATACATGAGATAAGATATTGTTTAGGAAAAACCTACTCAATGAATCCACTCTCCAACAATAATGTTCCAGATCAATAAAGTGTTCAACCCTTATTCTGGGAAAGATCTTACTCAAGCCTCTTCCCTTACAAGGATTTGAAACCGTTGGAATCCACTGATCCTCCAATGGATTAACACAACGTCCATTCCCAACTACCCACTGAAGCCCTGAACTTAATAACGATCAACCCCATAGAATACTACGCCATCCCCATAAGGAAGAAGTAGACTGTTTGATGTCAAGAAAAGGACTTCTCTGACAATATTTACCTAACAGAACTCTAGAAAGTAGTAAATTGGGAAAGGACAAAACTCGCCATGCCTGCTTTGCCAATAAAGCTTGATTGAAACACTTAAGATCTCTAAATCCTAACCCACCCCAATCTTTAGGGAAACAAATAAATGTCCACTTTTTCCATGGTATCCCCTTTCCCCTAGAAGAGGCCCAAAGAAAGTGATGAAGGGTAGCTATAAATTGATGCAGAAAAGAATCAAGCATGCAGAAAACAGACATTAAATACACAGGGATAGACTAGAGGACATGTTTAACCAAAATCCCCCGTCCTACAAAGTTCAATAACTTACATTTCCACCCTTTGTAATTTGGAATTCACTTTATTCATAGTGGAATTGAAAATCTTCGATTTAGTACTGTAATAACCCCGACCCGTAATTAGTTACTAATCAATGATTAAAGATGCTAATTGAGTGGATCAAATGAATTATGGGATTAATATGTAAATTACATGATATTTGGCCTTCTATCTGTTACTTATAGAATATCTGTTTGGAATTTCACTTTAATATGTAAATTGAAAGCCTTATCGGCATCCGAAACCAAAATTGACTACACCGATATGTTATTTGGAATTTTTAGAACCAAATGGCAAGCTTTGTTAAAAATTGATTTAGAACGATTAATTAAGTTATGTTTAGTTAGCCTAATATTCTAATTAATGTGTTTTAGCACCATAAATATATATATGAGCCTTAACTCATTTTTGAGCTCAATTCTTTGCTCCTCTTAGTGCAAAAATCTGAGGTTTTCTTTTAGAGAGAGAGTGTGTGCAATTCTAGAGAGAGAGATGAAGGAATTGAAGGAGAATTGAAGACCTTGGCTTAGATTCATCAAAACTAAGCTAGAGCTAGATCAATTCAAGACTATAGGCATGAATTCAACCCCTAAATTATGAATCTAAGTTATTAACATGAAGATTATGTGTTTATGGGTGTGTATTGAGCTTAGAAGAAATATTTGAGTGGCAATTCACGCATACATGTACATTTTCTTACAAATTGAGCATGATTTCCATGAATCCTCTCTTGTATGTTTGAAATTCATCTTTATTTGGGGAAATCATCAAGTTTCAAGTTGTTTTATGGTGTTTGATCATGTTTTGGGAAGCTCAAGACCAAGAAAACCCATGCATGTTGTGTTCATGAACATTTATCATGTTTTAAGTTGAAATTGTGAGTTTTTAACAAACTCTTGGGCCATGATTTTATGAAATAATCCGTAATTCTTCATGTTTTACAAGTTTACTATGTTATCTCAAGTTTTGGGGCCCAAGAGATGTGTTTTGAAGGTTGGAATTCGAGTTTTGAGCTCATAGGTGCAATCTGGAAATTCCAGAATTTGCATCTACGCTCGAGCGTGGGAGTTCACGCTCGAGCAACCACTCTAAGTGCGTGCACTCCGCTCAAGCGACCAAAAGTCCGCTCGAGCGTGAATTGCAAGCTCCCAGAAGTTTCATGTCTTTTACAGATCGCTCGAGCGAAGGAATGTGCGCTCGAGCGACCATTCACATTTTGCATGTCCGCTCGAACGAGGAAATCTACGCTCGAGCGTGGACCTTATGTTCAGAAATTTGGCCTAAGTGTTCCAAGGCATGTTTTGGCGTCCTCCTTGCATCTTAGGCATTCCTAAGCCTTAATTAAGCCATAGTAATGAGGTTATGGATTAGAAACACACTAAGAAAAGAATGTACTAAGTTCCGAGACTACAAGTGTGTGTGTTTTAGGCAATGTGATAAGAAAGAATAAGAACCAATGTAATGAAAGCTAAGCCTTAATGGCCACTTGAATGTGTAATTGCTTGTGTTATGTATTTTGTGGTTGTAGGTCAAGACTCGAGGGTTGACTGACCATTGCAGGAAACCACTGTGAGTAACGTTATTGTAAAGATACATTTATATGAATTACGTTCCAAATGAAATATGATAAGTTCTGATTTCTGAAATGATATCTGTTTTCGTGAACGAATATTCCATGTTTGAAATCTATTATGGCATCCACAGATGGTCCCAAGTCATGGGGGACGACATGAAAATGCGGGTCCATGACATACATGTGATTACGAGATCTCGTTAGCCACTTCATTGTGGTGATATGTGTTTAATTGGTATCCGGAACCGATTACTCTAGTCGGAAGACGTTCTGTGATGTGTTCTATAGGATGTACCATTATTATGTTCTGATATGAGAATGAGTATGCGATGATCTGTTTTCTGCCTATGACATGTTCGGATTTCGTTCACTAACCCCTTTACCTTACTGTTATTCACTGGGCTTTAGCTCACTGTGTGTATATATATATATATGTAGGTGGGCATTCTGGAGTTCGAGCCTGAAGGCTTTTGTTCGGATCTGTGTTCTGTTGTCAGCCAACCATTGTGCCTCACGTAGAGGTTCCCGAAGAGTCCTGTGTTTAAGATCCGTTGTTTTTGTACATATAAGACTTGGTAGTTTTGTTGGCTGTACTTAAGATACTTTAATGTGTGTGGGTATAATGTACGAATGACTATTGCATACTTATATAAAGTTTTAACTATTTTGTTCATATAAGTCAGCACAGCTCATTAGACGACTATATTTATGTATTTGCTTCCGCTAGCCCCTTAATCTTGTTAATCTATTCAGAGGCCTTCGGTAGTCCAAAGATTACTGGCCGGTTACGATACTAAACCTATAGGGGCGGGTTTGGGTCGTGACAAGTACACCCCGTGAACCCCAAGTTAGCTCCCAAATATATGCCAGGTTTTGATACAACTTTAACACCCAAGAGGGAAACAAGCCAGTCTCTAGCTGACTACAAGAAATTTGGGCTTGTAACTAACTCAGATTTATTAAAATTTATACGCAACCCTGAGTAGTAGCTGAATGCATTCAAGAACTAGTGAAGACACCAAATTTCATCAGACTTATAGTTTAGGAAAATGAAACAATCATCCTCGAAAAGCAAGTGTGAAATGGAAGGAGATTGCCGACTAAGGGTCATTCCTCGACATACATTAAAGGACGTCAAATGATTAAAGCCCTCCGACGATACTTGCATGACCAATAGAAATAAATATGGTAATAGAGGGTCCCCGTGCCTAAGTCCCGCATGAGGTACAAAAAACTTAGATGGGACTCCATTAATCAGAACTGCAAATTGCACAGTTGAAACACATAGGGAGATCAGTTGGATCCATTTAGGGGGAAAGCCCATTTTGACCATAACCGCCTTAAGAAAAACCCAACTAACTCTGTCATAAGCTTTACTCATATCTAGCTTCAACCCGAAACATGATAAACGACCATTCTTCTTTTTCTTAATGTATTCTAGAATCTCGTGTACTATCAAAATATTATCTGAGATAAGTCTACAACCTCCTCAAATGCCATGAAAATCTTTAGCTGGAACTGCAAGGGTCTGGGTTATCCCCTGACAGTTCAAGCAGCCCAAAATTTGACCAAGTATAGGCTGGATATTTGTTTCTTGAAAGAGACTAAAAGCATGGTTCAGAAGGTTAATCAACTTGGGTACACTCTGGATTTTAAATACAATTGTGGTGTAGATTGTTCTGGAAGAGCTGGAGGGTTATGGGTTGGTTGGAATGATGGTAATTTGATAGAGATCTATGAACGTGCTGCGAACTTCATTATTTTAGAAGTTAGGGACAATTTGCACTAGAGCTGGTATGTCACGACCCAAACCCGCCCCTATAGGTTTAGCGTCGTAATCGGCCAGTAATCCTTGGATTACCAAAGGTTTCTTAAAAGAATAACATATAATTAGGGGTTGTGGAAGCAAATATACAAAATATACATAGTCATAGAGCTATGCAGACATACATGAGATAGGAATTTGAAACCTTATAAAATATACACATAAGATGTCATGTTCATATAAGTCTTGGAACACCGTGCAAGCGTCATCAAAAGGGACTTAGTGTAGTGACTCGGATTCCAATTCATATCAAATTGGTATTGATGGGTTGGCAAGTGAACTTTAAATCTTATAATTGAGGATTCTTGGGTGATGTTGGAACCTTGATTGAAACCTCAACAAAGTGTTTAGGCAAGATTAGATCAAAAGCCCCAAATTTGAGTTTTTGTTTTTGACCAGCCTTCATTTTTTTGCCATTTTCTTTTTCCATACTTTGAATTTAGATGTGAGGCTAGAACCATTGGAAATCTTGTTTCCGGGGCTTCGATTTGGACACAAGAATGACCTAAAACTGAGTCCGAACGAGAGAGTTATACCTGTTTGAATTCTTAGTGCCTTTGTTGGTTTTCTATATGGTCGACACTAGTCTAGGAAGGGTCGACCCTCTTATGTTGCAGAATTTTTGTCTTGGTTGCTGGAAAATAGGGTTGACACCCTCTTGTCTAAGGGTCGACCCCTCCTTGCTTATGCCAGATTGTCTTTTCTACCTAAAGGGTCAACCCCCTTGCTCGAAGGGTCGACCTCTGTGTGTGTGTGTGTGTGTGTGTGTGTTTTTTTTTTTTTTTTTTTTTTTTTTTTTTTTTTTTTCCAGATTTTAGGGTTCAAATAGGCCCTACCTTTGGAGGGTTTTGGGCCTATTATTTTATTGACCTTAGGGCTACTTCTCTACTACTATAAATAGGCTCCAAGCATGGTTTCATTTCACTTTTCTCCTCCTTCCTCTCTCTCAAACCGTGAGCCTCTTTCATCTCTTTCTAAACCCAACTTTTTTCCACTTAGATTGCTAGATCTACATATTTAGAAGCATCATCTCACCTAGGTCCCTTGAGGAAGGTTGTAGAGCGCGCTAAGGGCTTTCAATCCATCCAAGCGAATCGTGTTTTTGTTGAAGTCGAAACTCCGGGTTTCTCTCTCTCTCTCCTTGCTTAAGGTAGGGATTTTTTTTGCTTCCCTTCAATATTGTCTTGTAGATAGATGGGTGATAATTTTTATTGCATAAAACCCTCATTTTTAGGAGATTTTTAGAAATGGCATGTGAAAGGAGCTAGGGTTTTTGATTTATGGAATTTGAATTGATGATTTAAGTGGAATATATGATGTTTGGGTCATGAGAATGTGGTTTTGTGTTTGAGAGGGAGATTTTATGAGCTGGAAATGGGCCATGGTAAGGGCCGGGCAAGTTGAAGGCCTAGCATGTTTGGGCCAGGATGGCTTTGGGCTTGCCCGGAGATAGGGCAGCTCGGCTAAAGCCCAAGACCGGGCTATTTGAGCTTGCACAGGTGGGAACCGTGCTACTTGCGTTGCTCGGCAGGAAGGCTTGCGCCTTTAGCTTGGCAGTAAGGTTTCGCGCCTTTGGCTAGGCAAAAAGGCCTCTATTTTACCCGCGACTTATCGCGAGCTCGGCTCTGCCGAAACGGAACTGACCTCGGTCGGTATGGAGCTCGGCTAGTGTGCATTCGAGCATGCGGCGCAGCATGGCCGTGTGAGGCCGGGGTGATTCCGCCGGTCTGCCAGGCTTCACCAAGATATCCTAACAGTTTGGTTAGGTGGAGATTGCTGGATTTGTGCTGACAGATGGGATAGTAGCACCACGTGTCGAGAGACTAATGGGAGTAGATTTGGGGCGCAGAAGGTATATAAGCATGTCTGCGGCCCCCATGTTGGGACATATGATCATTCGGTGAGATACACTTAAACATTCAACTCACTCCTCTCTCCCTATCCCTGAGTGTGTGCTAACTTGACCGTCGGAGGGGTTTTCCGGCCACACACTGTCGGGTAGCTCACCGCCGTTGTGTTCGCAGGTCGATAGGACGGACAGGGAGCTGGAAAGAAACGAGTACGGGCTCGCCGAAATATTTGCTCCCCATATAATTGGCGCCGTCTGTGGGAACTTGATAGACAAAACCTTGTCTTCCCAGCTCATCTGATCACCGTCAATGGCGAACAACGACGAGATTCTGTTGTCCGCCATCGACGGAGTTACCTCGGAGTCAACCAGACAGAGAGAAGGACACCCCGCCATTACTCCAATGGCGAACCTGGAGACTTCTCCAGGAGGACATTCAAGAGACGCGCGAGATAAGCGCGGGAGAAGCTTTGGTCATTCTCGGAGTCTAGACGGTCACCGACGGCGGAGAGAATCGCACGCCAGACGTCTGGAACACAAGCTAAGGGACTAAGACACCATCATTCGGAGAATGGCGGCGGAGATGGAGGATCTTAAGCGGGATGTCAAAGGGAAGGGTGTAGCTGGAGTGGGAGACCACAGTGAGTGCACCCAACCCCGCCGTTCAGGCAGCCAGAGCCAGCGGCACACTCTGTCCCTCTCAATCACCAGAAGTTACAAGGTTGGAGATTCCGACGCGCCCGTAGAGAAGTCTAGCGCGCAAGATAGCACTTACCAACCCTCACGTCCGGCGACGATGTCAAGGTACTCCTACTCCACTCGTTCAGAGGATTTACGGGTAGTCTTGAAGGAGCAGGCTCACCGGTGGGAGACTCAGAGGGTGCCGGCGTTCCAGCGGTTATCCTATGGGGGTCGCGCCAGTGAAGAGGTCGTAATGCCTCCACCTCGCCTTGCTGTACCTCCTTCTCCAGACATGGATTTGGCGAGGCTGAGCGCCACTCCTTTCTCCTTGAAGATAGAAACAACACCGCTTCCCGCGGGCTTCCACCAGCCAAAGTTCACACTCTACGACGGAAAGACCGATCCATACATGCATGTAAGCCACTTCCGACAAGTCATGGCCGAACATAGGCGGAATGACGCTCTTATGTGCCTTATCTTTCCGTCGAGTTTGGGCGAGCTGGGCTTGAAATGGTTCGAGAGGCTGCCGAACGGGAGCATCGAAAGGTGGCAACAATTGGCCGAAGCCTTTGTGACGCGTTTCAAAACCAATACCAGAACGCCAAAGGAAGTTGACCACCTTCTTAGTGTCAAGATGGAGCCGAGCGACACACTCAAGGCATACAACTCCAGATACTGGGAAACTTTCAATGAAATCTTGGATTGCCCGGTTAACCTGGCAATCACGCAATATAAGCGTGGTCTCCCGGTCGGACATAGACTGCGGGACTCGCTTACCATGCACCAACCGACATCCATGGGCCAACTCATGCAGCGCATCAACGAGCACATCCGAGTAGAAGATGATGCGGCAGCATCTACCGCGAAGACAACTCCGGTAGCAACAGACAAGAGGTCGGCTGGCAAGGTGTACGCGGTCGGACAGGAGAATAACCATTCAAATGATCGCGCCGAGGAATCTAACCGAGGTTCAAACCGTCGAAACCGAGGTAGGGGTCGGCGGAATGACCAAGAAGAATACCCCTGCGACGACGTAACTAATGCCAACAGAAGGTTGAAAGCTCGGACTGGCATCACCACGGTCTTTAAGATTCCAATCTATCGCATACTTAGCGAAATCCGTGACGAGGATTACGTCCGGTTTCTTGCTAAGTTAGGCGATGCGCAAAAAGGCTTCAATCCGCGGTACCGCTACACATTCCACCGGGAGCGCGGACACAGGACAAAGGACTGTTTGTCTCTGAAACAACACTTGGAGGAGCTAGTTGCAGCCGGGACACTTAGACCTTTACATTGATGGGGGTGTAAAGGCTGCACATCAAGCCTCGGTTGACCCGCGTGGACCGGATGACCTTGAGGCGCCCCCCACAAGGAGTTGTTAATATCATCCACGGCATAGTGGAACCGGCGCATGTATGCGAGCTCCGAGGTATGATCAAGAAGGCAGAATACATGAGGGAAGTTTTGTCGGTCCAGCCCGCGATCAAGAAGGGGAAGACCGAAGAGAAAGACATGATCAGTTTCTCTACAAGGGACTTAGAGCGCATTCAGACGCCGCACAACGATGCCTTAGTAGTCACACTCCGCGTCAAGGAATTCGACGTCAAGCGCATCTTGATCGACCAGGGAAGTTCAGTCAAGATCATGTATTACGACGCGTTCAAACAACTCAAACTCTGAGATATAGACTTGGCTCCGACAACTTCGCCACTGGTTGGTTTCAACTTGCAACCAGAGTGGCCTTTGGGAAAAATTATTCTGCCAATCAAAGCGGGATCCGTGGTCAAGCAAGTGGAGTTTTGGACAAGTGCCGTCAACGTATAACCTGATCCTTGGAAGGGAATGGCTTCACGCTATGCAAGCCGTAGCATCGACCTACCATCAGGTGATGAGATTCCCCCTCGGCTATGGGGGCAATTGAGGAAGTTTAGGGCGATCAGGTCATATCGAAGCAATGCTTCGTAGCAGTGAACGGGAGCCGAGCTGCCAAAGGCTTCGTCCAAATGATTGAAGGACCGGACGACCGGGGAGCCCTTGACGACGTGGGCACCAAGGCTGAAGATAAAGCCGTTGAAGAATTGGTGGAAGTGCGGATTGACACGGAGAGCCCGAATAAGTTCTTCTTGCTCGGATCGAGCCTTACCGCCCACGAAAGGACCGAGATGGTGGAATTCTTGATGGCAAATATCGAAGTCTTCGCCTGGTCGCCTTACAACATGCCTGGCATCGATCCGAGTTTTATTTGCCATCATCTCAATGTTTTCCCCGGGGCCAAGTCGGTCATTCAAAGAACAAGGAGATCGACGCTACACCATGCCGAGGTAGTTGCTGAAGAGGTGAAGAATTTGCTTGAGGCACGAGCTATTCAAGAAGTGCACTACCCTCAGTGGATTTCAAACACGATCATCGTACCTAAGAAGAATGGGAAGTGGCGAGTTTGCGTCGACTACAAGACCGTCAACCGAGCTTGCCCTAAAGACAGCTTTTCTCTGCCCAGAATAGACCAGCTTGTCGATCTAACAGCCGGACATAACAAGCTCAGTTTTTTGGATGCCTACCGCGACTATCATCAGATTGCCATGCATGGCCCCGACCGTGAGATCACCTCTTTCACTACGCCAAGGGGACTCTTCTGCTACCGAGTCATGCCTTTTGGCTTGAAGAATGCCGAGGTAACATTCCAAAGGATGGTGATCAAGATGTTCGCTTCCTCTGCTAGGCCGGACAATGGAGGCTTATATTGATGATATGGTGGTCAAAAGCCGGCATCAAGCAGACCACTTGTCCGACTTGGCCGAGATGTTCGCCACTCTCAAACGACACAAGCTACGCCTGAATGCGTCTAAGTGTGCCTTTGGCGTGGGATCCAGAAAATTCTTAGGTTTCCTAGTCACAAACTGAGGCATCGAGGCAGACCCCACACAAATCAGAGCCGTACAAAAATTAAAGCAGCCAAGCTCGGCTAAGGACGTGCAGCATCTGGCTGGAATGGCCGCCGCGCTTAACCGATTCATAAGCCGGTCATCAGATCACTGCCAGCCCTTTCTTTCAAGCTTTGAAATCAAAGTTCTCATGGAATGAGGAATGTGACCGGGCTTTGGCCGCGCTCAAGGAGTATCTGTCTTCAACACCACTTTTGGTAACACCGAAGCCCGGCGAAGACCTGTACCTTTATCTGGCCGTTTCTCAGCATGCAGTTAGTGCGGTGCTTGTCTGGTCGGAAGGAATCAAGCACCTCCATATCTTCTACGTAAGCAAAACCTTGCTACCGGTAGAATTGAGATACTTGCCGATGGAAAAACTTGCATTGGCATTGATAATGGCCTCCAGGAAGTTGGCGCACTATTTCCATGCTCATACAATCATTGTTTTGACCGAGTTCCCCCTCAAAGCTTTGTTTGAACGGGCGGACTTCTCCGGTCGAATTCTCAAGTGGGCGGTCGAATTGGGGCAGTTTGACGTCAAGTTCCAACCACGCACTGCCATAAAGGCCCAGACATTGGCCAATTTTGTTGCTGAATTCTCACCCGGGATTCATCCCGTCTGCCTGGTGGATCCTTGCGGCGGCGGCCGAGGAGGTGAGTGCGGATTCCACCGATGTAACACAGCAAGGCGAGGTTGGCGACGCGGAACTTGCGCGCCCTTCCAAAGAACCTTTAGCTAGCATGACGCTACAGCCCGACGATGCGACGACGGAGTTGGGTATTACCGACCAACCTGCTCTGTCCGGTGCCGCATCGCCAGGAGGGGAGGAAGTGGGACCGATAAGTATCGAACCTGACGCCGCACAACCGAGCGACCATGCGTCCATCCACCTGCAAGCCTCCCAGGACCCCTCAGAATGTTGGAAGCTCTTTGTGGGCGAAATGTGGAAACTTTTTGTAGATGGGGCTTCTAACCGCCACGGTGCCGGGCTGGGCATAGTTCTGATTTCGCCAAACGGACTAACCATCAAACACTCTATCACCCTTGGATTCCCTGCATCAAATAATGAGGCTGAGTACGAGGCGTTGTTGGCCGGGCTCAAGAGTGCGCTCCAGATGCACACATCCGAGCTAATGGTTTATAGTGATTCCCAACTTGTGGTTAACCAAGTTTCTGGGGTTTACGAAGCTAAAGACGATAGAATGGCGAAGTACCAAGCTCTGGTAAGAGACCGTATCAAGCGATTCCAGGCAATAAGGGTCCAAGAAATTGGCCGTGAAGAAAACGGCCGAGCAGATGAATTAGCCGGCCTTACTTCCATGGTCGATAGCACATCTCCTAGCCCTCTCCTGATTGAATTCCTTCCGAGGCCCAGCATTGAGGAAGCCGAGCAGACGGAAGTACTCTGCACCGAGCTAGGTCTTTCCTGGATGGACCCAATTATCCTCTTCCTCAAAGATCGGACCCTTCCCACCGACAAAAAGGAAGCACACAAAGTCCGCGTTAAGTCAGAGCGGTGTTGGCTCTCTCCATCTGGTGCTTTATACAAGAAGTCTTTCATCGGCCCCTATCTCAAGTGTGTACACCCAAGCAGGGTGGAAGCTTTCCTGTACGAAATTCACGAAGGCATTTGCGGCAGTCACATCAGGGGTAGATCTTTAGCCTACCGGGCTATCTCGCAAGGATATTGGTGGCCGTGCATGCAAGCAGATGCGCAGAAGTATGTTCGCAAATGTGAGAAGTGCCAAAAGTTTGCCTATCAAATCCACCAGCCAGCTAGGGAGCTTCTCCCCCTCACCAGCCCTTGGCCTTTTGCGATGTGGGGGGCTGGATATAGTGGGACCACTCCCGACGGCACCGGGCAACCGGAAGTTCTTTATTGTGGCTACGGGCTACTTCACCAAATGGGTTGAGGCGGAGCCCCTGGCAACTATCAAGGAGAAAGACGTCAAACGGTTTGTCTGGCAGAATATTGTAACACGGTTTGGCGTCCCCAAGATTCTGATCTCTGACAACGGCACTCAATTTGACGGGCGCCTATTCAGAGGATTTTGTGAAGAACTGAAGATTGAATTCTACAACTCTACCCCGGCTTACCCACAGTCTAATGGCCAAGCCGAAGTGTCAAACAAGACCATTCTTGATGGTTTGAAGAAGAGACTTGAGAAAGCCAAAGGTAAATGGGCTGAGGAACTCCCAAGTGTCCTTTGGGCATACCGAACTACCCCTAGGTGGTCTACCGGGGAAACTCCTTTTGCCCTAGCGTACGGTATAGAGGCGGTCATCCCATTGGAAATTGGCATGCCCACCATCCGCAATGAAAATTTTGAGCCTGAGCTGAACTCTGAAACAGTCGCCCTAGAATTGGACCTTGCTAAAGAACGCCAAGAAAGAGCTTTGATTCATGTGGCTGCACACCAGCAAGAACTGTCCAGGAAATACAACAAAACCGTGCACCCCAGACCGTTTAAAGTAGGCGACTGGGTTTTAAGAAAGGTCATGGGCAACACCCTGGTGCCTGGTGAAGGCAAACTAGGGGCAAACTGGGAAGGACGCTACAAGATAACCGGCCTGGAGGGTAAGGGGGCATACCACTTGGAGGACTTGGAGGGAAGAGGAATACCCCGGCCATGGAATGCGGCCAATCTCAAACTGTACTGTTTTTAGCTTTTTTACTCTTTTTGTGCAAAGGAATTTTTTTTTTGCCTCACACTTCAGAATGTAACATTCTTTTTGTCGATATAATAGAAGTGTCTCATCCTTGTTTTAGCATTCAGATTGTTGTTTTTTACTTTGAGATTCTAACCGAGATGTTTTATTCCGGTTAATTAAGTTGATGATTTACTCAACTTTGAGATTTCAACCGAGATGTTTTATTCCGGTTGACTAAGTTGATGATTTGCTCAACTTTAAGGTTTTTAACCGAGATGTTTTACTTCGGTTGACTGGAAAGATGATTTACTCAAACTTTTGTGAATGTCAACCGAGATGTTTTATTCCGGTTGACTAGGTTGATGATTTGCTCAACTTTGAAATTCTAACCGAGATGTTTTATTCCGGTTGATTAAGTTGATGATTTGTTCAACTTTGAGGTTTTTAACCGAGATGTTTTATTCCGGTTGATTAAGTTGATGATTTGTTCAACTTTGAGGTTTTCAACCGAGATGTTTTATTCCGGTTGACTAAGTTGATGATTCGCTCAATTTTGAGGTTTTCAACTGAGATGTTTTATTCCGGTTGACTAAGTTGATAATTTGCTCAACTTTGAGGTTTTTCAACCGAGATGTTTTATTCCGGTTGACTAAGTTGATGATCTATTCAACTTTTGTGAAAACTTCCACCGAAATGCTTTATTCCGATTGACTGAGTTGATAATTTACTCAACTTAATGATTCAAACCGAGATGTCTTTTCCGGTTAAATGAGTTAAACAAGATGGTTTGTTTTGCCGAAGTATTTTGCCCGGTTGAAGTTATTTGGCTTGAAGACCGTGTAAACACTTGATGAAAATTGAACTTTTTCATTGATGTGCAAAATAATTACAAGAGGAGGGGCAGATAGCCCGGTTACATGTTCAAAAAAAAAAAAAAAGGCTAAGCTATGGGGGAAAGGTCTGTGAATTCATCCCCGATCGCGCCCTCCAGATCGACCGTGGTTGTGGTCTCCTGGGCGCCGGTCTTCTCTTGGCCGGCCAGATTTGGGCAGTTGTCACCCTCCGCATTCTCCTCGTCGTCTTCGGCTTCTTCTTCCTCGGCCTCAGCCTGCAACGCGCTGAAGACGTCGTTGGCATAGCGCACGAGGTAGGTCGGTAGGAAGACAGTTGGAGGAGAGGCAAACACGTCGGTATCAGGTCCTTGGCCGAGCTGTTCACAACCAGCCTTCCAGCCTGCCTTGAAGAAGATGTCTTGGGTGGCATGGACTTGCTTGGTGTAGCTCTCCTCGGCTTCCTTGAAACTGGCGTTGTTGGCGTCCTCCAACTCCTTCTTGTTTGATTCTTTCAAAGTCTCCAGCTCGGCCCGGAGCGCGTCCCTTTCTTTCTCGGTGGTTCCAAGCTGGCCGAGTAGCTTGGAGTTGTCAGAGTTTGCCATCTCGAGCGAAGCCTTTGATCGCCCCAACTCGGCTTGAAGATGTTCGACCTGGCTGGCAGAGTCGGTTGCCTTCTGCCGGAGTCGGTGGATCCTTTCCATCACCAAATGTTGTTTCTGGATGGCCTGCAAGAAGAAAGTTTGCTTAGAAAGAAAACTGAGCAAACACTTGGAAAAATTTGAACAAAGTATGCAAGGTGCTTACCCGAGTCATAGACTTGACCGAGGACTTCACCAGCCGGGTGTCTAGTACGTGATCGCTACCGACCACGTCGCTCGGTAGCAGCAGGGCCTTGGTTAGGTCAAAGGCCAGCAGGTGCTCCTTGTCACTTTTGACAGAGGCAGTTGCCGGGATCTCCTTACCCAGGTGCTTGAGCTGCGGCCTCCATGCTGGAGTTGGGTCAGGTATCACGGTAGGTTACTCGGTGTTGAGCTCCCCAACTAGCTCCACGGAAGGGTCTGCGCGTAACCTTTTGCCAGCCCGGCGATTTTCTTTGCTGGCTTGCCCGGCGGCGGGAGATGCTAGAGCAACCATGGTAGAGGTGGATTGCCTGGCAGCAGGAGAGCGGGTTTGGATGCTTGGTATCTCGGTGGAGGTGGCGGTGATGAGGTTCTTGATGCGGCTTCTTTTGGCCATCTCTTCTACCTCGGTTAACCGGATGAATGGCACGTCCAGTAGTGTGGGATCGAGAGGTGGAGATGAAGCGCGAAGAAAGTCTGTGACTTTACTCCGGCGCAGAGCTGAATATCTGTATGTCGGTGTGTAACTGAGGAGCTCGTGGCAATCCCGGTTGCAGTAGCGGAGCACGGTTCTGATGGTTGCTTCGTTGGGGTAGTGATAGTTGGCTTGCAAAGCTTCGATTGCTGCAAAGGGAAGAAGAAAAAAAAAATGCTAAGTGCAGAATTGTGAGGAAAGATAAATTGACCGAGCAGGTTGCACGACTTACAAGTTGAACCGAAGTTCTTGCTAATAAACCAGCCTGGCACGTCAGCTGTTTCGTAGTTGCCGGACACCCAGAAAAAGTCATCATCATGTAAGTCCTTGTCCGGGGTACTGGTCACTATTTTTTCTTTGCTCAGTCTGATTTTTAGATAGTAGGCGAGGCCGTCGCCTGTGTGCCCTAGGGTGTATTGGCGGAGTATCTCGGTCATCCCTAAATTGGTCCCTAGTCGGTTGTTCAGCTCGTGGATCCCGTTGATTATTCTGTATGTGTTGGTTGAGACTTGGGTAGGTGCCAGCCCGGTGCGTCGCAAGAATTCGGTCATTAGTGGGTTAACCGGGAAGCGGATGCCTCCTTCTATAATGGACAGCACGGTGAAGGGACACTGGTCTAATCTACCCCATGGGGTTATGTCCTCCGCGCCGAGCTCTAAATGAACGTCGTCTGGGATACCGTATTCTTCTCGGAACGCGGCTAGAGCGGCCGGGGTGTCGACCAGGAAGCGATAGCGCCCCATGTGTGGCCGGCTGGTTTTAGCTCGGCTGAGGTGGTTTGGCACAGACTGGTGTTTGATGGCTGCTCGGTCTTTGAGAGCCTCGGTATTGGTGTGTGGTCCCCTTGGACTCTGCAGGAAAAGGAGGGTAATTATAAGTGGAAGCGCGATCGCGCAAAATGAGCTTGACTTTAGCTCGGTCAAGAAGAGTGCCAGACCACCTCGGTCGCAAAGGCAAACCAAGGAGCTTGGTCACTCAAATGGACCAGATGTTAGCCCGGTTGAGCGGCCAAAGTCCTCTGCCTACCTCGGTTTATACTAAAGGTTTTGGCAAACTTGTAATTTGCTCGGTCTATGGTTCTAGTGCCCTAAAACAAGAAATACCAAATGAAATAGCAATAAAGGGGTCGAAGAACTTACCAGAATGGGGCTGGAGGTGAGTCTTCAAGCATGAATGCAGCAAAACGCAAGAAGGAAGCTCTTCGAAGGCTCTGGAGCTCTGGAACGTCAAGAATGAAGGAGAGTCAGTAAGAGTGAAAAGCGAAGGGGAAGTGACGTATAAATAAAAAGTGAGAGACCGCCAAAAATTTTGAATGTGAAGGGACGTGATGGTTGGCTGCTCGAGGCCAATAAACGAGCGACGCGTGTCCCGATTAATGGCGGCGTCAGAGTTGAAGAGACAAGAAGGCGAAATGAGACGTCGGCCAAGCAAATCGAGGCACCGAGCACTGGAATTAGTGCAGTTGACGTCTTGCAAACAACGGACCGAGGAAGAGGCTACCTCGATCTAATTATGTAATCCCGATCACGCTTTCACGAACGGAATTAAGGGGCAATTGAGAGGGAGATTTTATGAGCTGGAAATGGGCCATGGTAAGGGCCGGGCAAGTTGAAGGCCTAGCATGTTTGGGCTAGGATGGCTTTGGGCTTGCCCGGAGATAGGGCAGCTCAGCTAAAGCCCAAGACCGGGCTACTTGAGCTTGCACAGGTGGGAACCGTGCTACTTGCGTTGCTCGGCAGGAAGGCTTGCGCCTTTAGCTCGGCAGTAAGGTTTCGCGCCTTTGGCTCGGCAGAAAGGCCTCTGTTTTACCCGCGACTTATCGCGAGCTCGGCTCTGCCGGAACGGAACTGACCTCGGTCGGTATGGAGCTCGGCCAGTGTGCATTCGGGCATGCGGCGCAGCATGGCCGTGTGAGGCCGGGGTGATTTCGCCGGTCTGTCGGGCTTCGCCAAGATATCCTGACAGTTTGGTTAGGTGGAGATTGCTGGATTTGTGCTGACAAATGGGATAGCAGCACCATGTGTCGAGAGACTAATGGGAGTAGATTTGGGGCGCAGAAGGTATATAAGCATGTCTGCGCCCCCCATGCTGGGACAAATGATCATTCGGTGAGATACACTTAAACATTCAACTCACTCCTCTCTCCCTATCCCTGAGTGTGTGCTAACTTGACCGTCGGAGGGGTTTTCCGGCCACACACCGCCTGGTAGCTCACCGCCGTTGTGTTCGCAGGTCGATCGGACAAATAAGGAGCTGGGAAGAAAGGAGTACGGGCTCACCGGAATATTTACTCTCCATACAATGTTAAAGAGCAAAAAGCCCTAATTTATGTTTAACCCTAGTTATGGCATCTATGTTGGGAGTAAAGAAAGCTTCAATTGACATTTGATTTATGGAATTAAGTCCATGTTTTGTAGAAGATGAGAATAAATGACTATGAATAATGGTTAGAAAATAACGATTGTATAGAAAGGTTATTTTGAAGAAATTAATATGAGTAATTAAATTAATTAATTGGGGATAATTTATGATGATTATTGTGTTATGAAATTGAATATGAAGATTTGATAATTTTGTGGAAAAATTAAAAGACCATTGAAATATAAGAATTGAGAATGCTTCTAAAAATGCGCCAAAAGCTCTTAGTGGATGTGTTATTGGATGAATTTTGTGATAAAAATAATGAATGTTATTATTAGTTTTATTGGGATTGTAACAACGAATGACTTGATGAATACTAGAGAATGATGGAAAATAATGAGTACGTGTTCTTAAGCTAATAAGTAATGGAAATGATGAATGAATGTGTTGGCTTTGCCCACAATTTATAACAAGCAATGACTTAAGAAATTGATGGATTGTAATGTTGCCTTGGGGTCCGTTTCCCGTTGTATTTGAGCCGGCAAAGCGTGGCGCTTAATAAAGGTTCCGCCTTCCTTCTAGAGTAGTGTCCAGTAAAGCATGTGGGTTGATGAAATGTGTAAAGGTTCCGCGTTCCTTCCGACTTGTGACCGCTAAAGCGTGAGATTCCGCGTTCCTTCCAACTTGTGACTGGTAAAGCGTGAGGTTCCGCGTTCCTTCCGGCTTATGATTGATAAAGCGTGAGGTTCCGCATTGCTTCCGACTTGTGACCAGTAAAGCGTGTGGTATGATGTTAAGGCTTGGTAATGGAGCTGGTGTCCAATTTGGATTGTGTGAAATGATTATAACAAGATTTGTACATGGGTTTTTGAGATAATGGAAAGTGAATAATTTTGATTGGGTAAAGTCGAATATATGGAATTGTATGGGTTCTTTTGTACGGATTATAATGGGTTATAATGTGTTGTGACATGTAGGAGAATGACTCGTTGCTATGTTTATAATTCTAGATAAAGTTAGCAAGGAATTCTTGAAAAGACTCTTTTAATTTGAAATATATATTTGACTAAGATACAGAAACAAATGAAAGGGGTTTTTCTTTGAAAAGTTTTCATGAATTTCTTTATGAGAATGGTATTACCTATATGTATTGCAATTTGTGTATGAAAAGAACACAATGAATTTATGTTTATATCACTCTTTAGCATTTCATGATCACATATATCTAGGGATCTTATTGCTTAGAATCAGGGAAGATTCCTACTGGACTTCGTATTCATCCAATTATTTTAAACATTTTTTAGGAACAAAGTTTGGAACGCCGAATTGAGGATTGAAGAGTTTATTCTCTCTTATTTGTCAAAACGTAAATAAGAGACGTTTGTTGTAATGAGGGATTCTTGTGTAATTCAATGGGAACCTTGACTTGTATTATTGTTGTATTTATTCGAGAATGAATAATATTATTGTTACTCCATGTAATGAGTAGTTGCAATTATAATTGTAGTTAATAAAATGAAATTGTACGGAAGGTTTTGGTTATATTTTTGAGTAATTAAACTTGGGGCGTGACACTTAGCCTAGTAATACAGATATCAAAACAAGACATACATAAACGTTCTTAACATGATACACAAAATAACTCTTAACATGGTCCACAAAATTCGACTTCAAGACACGGGAACCTCCCCGAGAGGCACGGTGGCTGGCTGACGCCAAAACTTTCCAGGCAGCAGCGTAGGCTTAGTCACGCGCTTGCTCACCTCCATACATAATATAAATAGTGAGCGGGAGCCCAGTGAATAATAATAGAGTAAAGGGTTTTAATGAATGATGTCTATACCAGATCCAGAAATCAGAATTCAGATTCATATTTATATTCATATTCTTGTTCAAATCATATACAGAAATCAGAGTTCATGCTTAATCATATGTGGTACATCCATTAGCGCTAACAGAATAGATACAGAACCAATGCAAAACATATGGTGGCTATGTGTAACCAGTTCTATAAAGGAACCTCCGGATCTGAGTAACAGAGAATAGATATGCTGAGCCCCATGATAGGGCCTCCGGTACGGGTAACAAATTGCAGACATATTAAGTTCCATGATGGAACCTTCGATACTGGGTAACAGCTAACAGATATCACATGATGTTAAGGATGCCACGAATATATTTTAGAAATTGAACAATCATTCATTATACAGAACATAACATTTCAGAAAACAGATCTTATTTCATCATACAAAAAATAGATAAGGTTGAATATAACTTTACTAAGTTATTACTCACAGATGGCTCCAGGTGCAAACAGACAGTGCGGACTAATCAAACGATTTACGACGCGTGACATACATCAACACATTACAAATACATATTTGAAACACACGCTTGAAATATACTTAACTCATTACGTTCTGTTCTTAGTGTGTTTCTACGTTTTACCCTCATTATTATGTCTTAATCATGACCTAGGAATGTTTAAGGTGCAATAAGGATGCCAAATCATGTTATTCAACACTTAGGCAAATTTGCTAAAAATAGGGTCCCCGCTCAAGCGCAACTTCCTTCGCTCAAGCAGAGGTTCAAAAATGTAAGTAGTCACTCGAGCGCAACTTCGGTCGCTCGAGCGGTCCGTAAATCCTGCAAGTACTTGTTGTGTGATTTTTCTGCCCGACGCATGCTCGACGGTCGCTCGAGCATTAGACTCAGGTCTTCGCTCAAGCGCAACTCTTGTCACTCGAGCGGTCTGCAAAAACATGAAACTTCTGGGAGCTTGCCTTTCACGCTCGAGCAAACTTCTGGTCGCTCAAGCGAAAGTGCAAGATCACAAAGTGGTCACTCGAGCATAGGTTCCGTCGCTCGAGCGGAGAGGTCGAATTCTAGAATTTCTAAATTCACCTCTAAGCTGCAAAACTCAAATTCAATGCATCAAAACTCATCTTTTTGGGCCAAAAACTTACAGATATATGTATGAACTTGGAAAACATTGGAAATTCAAAATCGTTTCGCAAAATCAAAGCCTAAAAGCTTGCCAATTGTGCGAATCAACACTCAAGTCTTAGAAAACATAACATGCAAGTATTTCTTGACTTCAAAGCTTTTCAAAACATGATCAACTAAGGTGCAATGGTATGAAACTTGGTGAATTCTCAAAACAAGAGTGGGATGAACACATGCAAGTGAGATTTGTTTGAAATTGAAACTCAAAATGTCATAAAAATGCATGCATGTATGGTTGTTTTTCTTTTCTACACTCTAGAGCTCAATTCATGTATGATTCACCTTAATTCTCTTGTATTCATGCGCTAAATGACTCAATTCCAAAGTTGCAAGGTTAAACTCTTACCTAGGCTACCCAATTGAGCTTCAATTAGTCAAAATCTTGAGTAATTCTCCAAGTCTCCTAGCAATGTCTTTCTCTACCTCAAGTTTGGTCCCAAGTTCCTTAGTCTCTCACTCTCTCTCATGTTTTGGTCGCAAGAGTGCAAATTAAGTGATGAAGAAGTGAGTTTAAGAGGTGTATTGGCCTTATATAGGCTTACCTAATGGTGGTTAATTAAAGCTAATCAAATGAACATCAAATTAGTCTAATTTATACGCTCCGAATTGAATTTCAATTGGACCTACCATAAAATTCTAAAAATTTCAAATAACACATAACCAAAGTCAATTTTTTAATTAGATGCCGATAAGGCCTTCAGTTCGCAGAATAAAACATAAATATGAACAGATATTCCTACGATAAACAAATATAAATACAAATAATGCAACACATAGGAAATTAATGGAAAATTTCACTTTAATTACTTATTAAGCCTTCTTAATCATGGATTATACGTTAATCATGGGTCGGGATTGTTACAGTCTTCCCCCCTTAAAGAGTTTGGTCCTCCAAACTCGAATCACCTTCATTTTGGAAGAATGCCGAGTGTAGAGGGAACAAATCTGGGTATCTCTTCATCATATCTTGCTCGGTTTCCCAAGTTGCATAAGTCCCTCCATGGTTTTTCCAATCAACCTTCACCAACGGGATTTCTTTGTTCCTTAGTCTTTTGATTCAGCGATTAACAATCTGTATTGGCCTCTCCTTATAAGTGTAGTCATCTTTCAAAAGCGCATGTGTTGGTTCAATGACATGGAATGGATCTCTCAAATACTCTCGAAGCACAGATACGTGAAAAACATTATGCATATGCTCCATGTAAGGCTACCCGATACGTCACTAGATTGATTTTCTCAAGGATTTCATATGGCCCAACATATCTCGGTGCTAACTTGCCCTTAACACCAAATCGGGTTTGCCTTTTTATTAGAGTCACTTTTATGAACACATGATCTCCGACTTCGTATTCTCTATCTCACCTTCGGACATCTGCATAACTCTTTTGGCGGCTTTGTGTAGTTTTCAATCTCTGTTGAATTAATTTCACATTTTTAGTTGTTTCTTGCACAAGTTTTGGTTCCAACAAACGTCTGTCACCTACTTCAGCCCAACAGATCGGAGAACAGCATTTCCTACCGTACAAAGCTTCATAAGGAGCCATTCCAATGCTTGAATGATAGCTATTGTTATACACAAATTCGACCAAAGGAAGGTAAGTTTCCCAATTGATTTGAAAGTTTAACACACACATCCGTAACATGTCCTCCAATGTTTGAATGGTCCGTTCAAATTGGCCATCTGTAACAACGCCCGCGGGGGGACCCTCGCTACAGCTCGGACTCGATTTTTGTTGCGGTTCCAAATCTCGAACCAAAGAGTCCAAATCCGGCAAATCGTTTTGAGAAAAACAGATTTTTTTTTAAAGAAGTGCCAAACATGGACTGCTTTGCCAGATAACAGAGTCGCCACCTAAATATTTTAAAATGGGAAATTTAGGAAACCCTGACTCGGTGCCAAAAGGCCACGTGTCCGTCATCACCAAAGTTGGCTCGGGAACTTGGGTACGATTGGGGAAGGTCACATCGTGAGCACCCCCGCTCGCCCGGTCAAAGACCGGCCTCTACTAACCATGATATCTGTTTTTGAAAACATTGTGAGTTCTTATTCCGGTTATTAGCCTAATTTACTATGTGATGCTCGCAGCAAACAAGTATAGACTGAATCGCCTGAATTGGAACTAGACACTTCATGTTTGTTTGTTTGAAAATGGTGTGATGGTGCTACCCGCAGGTAGGCTAAAATGCGGATTTGCCACCCTCAGGTGGGCTTAGAAAACAGTGATTTTGCCACTATCTAGTGGGCTTAAAACAAACAATCAGTGATTTGTCCCAGTTCAAATAACTCAACCTCCACCCACAGGCATTCAGGCAGTTATATCACATAAGCAAATAGCCTCATGGTAAGCATGCTATCATGGCAGTCACTCACACACATGCAAGGATGCTAAAGCATAAAACTTACAGAGTACTCCCAGCCAAACAGAAACCGATTAGAAATCCATGCATGAATCCTAACTATGCTGAAATGCCTAATGCAACACATGCAAAATGCAACTATAGCAGGCTCGGCTATTCTAAACATGGCATGTGGAATGCTACAACTATCATGTACTCAATTTGGAATTGAAATACAGATGCAGTTTGTATGATGTGCCGAGCCCAATGCATGCAAAACAGATGAATGATGCAAACATGCTATCATACTGTATGCTAATTGAAATATGCCTTATATCTAACCATCCAAAGCGGGTAAATAAAAGGGAGAAAGAAATGGGGGTTGGAAGACATACATCACACTCACACACCCTTATTACAATTTTGCCCTCTGCGCAGAGGGTCCGAATAAATATACAGTCCGAATAAAAGAATATACAGTCCGAAATAAATACAGTCCGAATATTACAAAATTCTAATTAATTAACAAATTAAACTAAGAAAGCTGTAAACTGGCGCGCAGGCAGGGACTGCCTTGCTCTGATAGATGCCGCCTGTTGGGCTGCCTGGCGCGGAAATCCACTGAGATGCCCCAATCCGCCTCTGTTCGCAATATTTCTCGAAATATGCGCCGGACTCCGAAAAGTTGCTGTTCCTGGATTTTGCTGCAACAGAGAGCAGGAAAAGGGCATAGCAGTGTATTTCACAAATATATGCATGCCTCGATCCTCGTGCCACCAATCACGCATATCGATGCATGATGGCCGAGGAACCGAATTGCACAACCCAATATGGGATGAATGCATATGAATGCTACAACAAAAACCTAACTCCATCATGGGTAATCCGGAGTGTCGGCGACTTGGGAATTGAGACCCGTTCCGTCACTCGGAGTACGGAACGTGCCTCGTTTCCCGTGCCCGGGCTAACTCCTATCCCGAACACAATGCAATATGCATGGTATGCATGAAATGCAGCTAACATGTGATATAGCATGCACAATGCTATGAAAATGAGATGCCTCGAAATGCGTGCCCACGGGCACGCAAACCGAGAAAATGGCATACAGACATGAAATGACATGAAATACAATATACAATGAGACTAAAATGAGATGTCTCGAAATGCGTGCTCACGGGCACGCAAACCGAGGAAATGGCATACAGACATGAAATGACATGAAATATGATATGCAATGCAATATGGGCTTATACTGACATGGGAGAGCCTCAGCTGCACCCACATAAGAGGCCATCGGATGAAAATGAAGTGCCTCGAAATGCGTGCACACGAGCACGCAAACCGAGGCAGTGACATACAGGCATGAAATGGCATACGGAATGCGAATTGGGCTTACACTAACATGAGAGGGCCTCAGCCGCACTCACATAAGCTGCCGTCGGATAAAAATGAAGTGCCTCGAAATGCGTGCACACGGGCACGCAAACCGAGGCGATGATATAAAGGCATGAAAATGCAAAATTGGGCTTACGCCGACATGAGAGAGCCTCAGCCACACTCACATAGGCTGCCGTCGGATAAAATGAGCTGCCTCGAAATGCGTGCACTCGGGCACGCAAACCGAGGCGGTGGCATACGCAATGCAAATGACATACGGAATGCAAATTGGGCTTATACTAACATGAGAGGGCCTCAGCCACACTCACATAAGATGCCGGGAGACAAAAAGAGGAGTGCCTCGAAATGCGTGCACACGGGCACGCAAACCGAAGCGATGATAAACAAGCATGAAAATGGTACAGAAATGCAATGATGGGCTTACACCCACATGAGAGAGCCTCAGCCTACTCATATAGGAAGCCAATGAATGAAAACGGAGTGCCTCGAAGTGCGTGCCCACGGGCACGCAAACCGAGGCAATGCACTAAGGCATGAAATGACATGGAAAATAATATGCAAGCATGCAAACCAAATTTCAGCAGCTAAATAAAGGGGAAAACAGCCCCGAAATGATACGAAATGACAATCAATGCATGAAATCATCCCGAAATGCGATTTTAAGTACCCGAAATGGCCTACGGCTATGCTAAACATGCAAAATTGGCACATGGAAGCAAAAACAGTAGCAAGGCAGCCCCAAAAATAGCATCTTTTCAGTACAAAACATGGCCAAATTGTGAGCATAGATATGGCAACAATGGCATGCAAAAATGGGGGAAAAGAGGGGATTTATTAAGCAAGTAGTATATAAAATGCTCAAACTGAAAAATATAGTTCTACAACATTGAAGAGGGACCAAAAATATACACATCTACAGTAGATGACATCCCCCAACTCAGTGTGCAAATATGCTAAAAATGCCATGCAAGAAATGGGATACACAAGGCTATAACATGAGGTACTCCAAACATTCATCCAACCAACAAAGACCCTTCATGAAATATGTCAAGAATACCAAAATATGACTTTTTCCAGGCCTGATGATGGCCGAAAACAGAAGCTAGACAGATCAAACAAATCATGCAATTTTACGGTAAATATGAGAGATTTCAAAGCAAGTGCAAGATATAGTTACCAAACATGGTTGAGCCCTTCTTCAATGTTGAAGAAGGGCTCAAAATGAGCCTACTTACAGTTTATTACATGCTCAGAAACAGATTAAAAATGAGCTAACAATAGCATGCAAAATAATGGCATTCAAAGAGGTATTGAAACAAGTGGTAGTAGCAAGTCCCAAATGGGTAAGAACCCTTAAGGGAAGATGAAAATAAGCTCAAAAAATGGTCACTTTCAGTTTTGGTCGGAGCTTAAAACAACAAGCAAAGAGGGTAGAAAAATGATACAAAAATGGAGCTCAAAAGGGGAAATAAGTGCTTACCCTTGTAGACCAAAACCTTGGCTGCTTCTAGGACTGAAAATGGCGCCTCTTAGCTGCTGGAAAACCCCTCAAGATGCTGGAAATGGAATAGGGGTGGTGGTGCTTGGTGGTGATGAAGGAATGGTGCCAAACTTGGAAGATTTTTGAGAGTTTTGGAGCTTGGAATTATAGAGAGAGAGAGATACAATATAGGAGCTCTCAAAGGTTTTTTTTCTAACCCTAAGAACAGATCTGGAGCTGCTGTTATATAGGGAAAATGAGGGGGAAAATGGGGGGAAAAAAGGGGGGGAAAACTATTCAAGTTTCCCCCCAAAAAGGCCAAAAGGGAAAACGGTAGCTACGGTTCTCAAATGGCCGAGAGCCCTTCAACAAAGTCGAAGAGGGGCTCAAAATAAGACACTTTGTAGTTCGGGTCGGAGTCCAAAAATGTATAATGAAGGTTCGGGAGCCGAAATACGCAATTCGGGGCCCCGAAAATGGGCTGTTAGGCACCGGGAGTGGTACTCGACCACGAAGTGGGTTTCTGAGACCCCAGTGTTCCTTAAAAGGATGAAACAGAGGTACCTGCCAAAATTGAACAAAGAACAATGCGAAACGAATGCTCGGGGGCCAAAACCGCGTGGTTCGGGGTCCCGAAAATGGGCTGTTAAGCACCGGGAGTGGCACTCGGCCACGAAGTGGGTTTCTGAGACCCCAGTGTTCCTCGGAACATTAAAACAGAGGTCTCCGCCGAAAACTGAAGAAGTCGGAGATGGTTGGGCGGTCCCGAGCCGAGGCACACAGCCTAACGGCTCCGAAAACCGGGAACCGGGCTCCGAAATGGGCAAAATGGCCTACGGCCACGAAAAGTAGCTCACGGCCACCGGGAGATAGCCTACGGGACCACTCCCTCCCCTCAGGAAAGAAAACAGAGAAAACCGAGCCTGGTTCGCAAACCGAGACAAGGCACAGAAGAGAGTTCGGAAGTCCGGAGGCAGGGCACACGGCCGCGACTCTGAGACTTCTGAACGAGCACAGCATGCAACATCACCAAGCGCTCAATCGGTGACGTCTGAGTCTTAAGGTCGGTCAAAAATGGGGTGTCTACACCATCTGTCTGTGGGTGATAACCACTGCTTAATTTCAGCTTAGTCTCCAAAGCTTGTTGCAAACTCTGCCAGAATCTCGAAGTAGACTTGGGATCTCTGTCAGATACTATGGACATTGGTACTCCATGTAATTTCACAATCTCATCGACATACAAATTATCCAACTTATCCGCATTATACAAAGATTTCACAGGTACAAAGTGAGAAGATTTAGTTAAACAATCAACAATGACCCAAATAGAATCCATACCTCGTGAAGAGCGAGGCAGTCCAACAATGAAATCCATAGTAATATGCTCCCACTTCCATTCTAGTATTGGAAACAGCTGAAGTAATCTGGCGAGTCATTGATGTTCAACTTTAACTTGTTGGCAATGTAAGCATCTAGCCACAAAGTCAGCAATATTTTTCTTTATTCTTGGCCACCAAAAATTCTGTTTTAAGTTATGATACATCTTCGTATTCCCCGGATGCATAGCAAACTTAGAATTGTGAGCTTCCGTCATAACATGCTTTCTCAAATCAGAAGAATTTGGTATACAAAGTCTATTCTGAAACTTCAACACATTATTCTCAAGCACAAATCCGGGTCTCGGTTTTGAGTCAAATTCTTCCACAATTTTTTTCAAAAATGTATCTTCCAGTTGTTTCTCTCTAATCTCTTCACTGATTGCAGGCTAAGCAGAAATGACAGCTAAAAGCCCGCCCTGTTCACGTAACATAATTTCAATCTCATCCTTCTCCAAGTCACATAACAACTCTCTCTAACCGGTGAGCAAACATAACAAATTGGCAATGGATTTCTGGCTTAAAGCATCTGCAACGGTATTGGCTTTCTCCGGATGATACAAAATCTGCAAATCATGGTCTTTTATTAATTCAAGCCACCATCTCTGTCTCATGTTCAATTATTTCTGCGTAAAGAAATATTTCAAACTTTTATGGTCGGTATACACCTTGCAAGTCACACCATACAAATAGTGTCACCAAATTTTTAGAGCAAACACCACAACGGCTAATTCAAGGTCATGCATTGGATAGTTCTTTTCATGCAGTCAGAATTGTCAAGAAGCATATGCAATTGCCTTCTCATTCTACATTAACACACACCCAAGCCTTTGTAGGAAGCATCACTATAAATCTGGAACCCATCAGTTTTGTTGGGTAATGTCAGAATTGGTACAGTTACTAGTCTAGTCTTCAGTTCCCGGAAGGTTGATTCCCACTGATCGGTCCAATCAAATGGTACATTTTTCTGTGTTAGCTGTGTTAATGGCATAGTAAGTTTTGAAAAGTCTTTCACGAATCTACGATAATAACCTGCAAGTCCCAGAAAGCTTCGGATTTCTGACACATTAGTTGGTCTTGGCTAGTCTACAATGGCCTCAATTTTCTGTGGATCCACCGATAGGCCATCCTTGTTGATTACATGCCCCAGAAATGCTACACTGTCAAGCCAAAATTCACATTTGGAAAGTTTTGCATACAATTTCTTTTCTCTCAGGGTTTGTAAGGCAATCCTCAGATGATTTTCATGTTTTTCTCTGCTTTTGGAGTAAATCAGTATATCATCAATAAAGACAACAATAAATTCATCCAGAAATTGTTTGAACACTCTATTCATTAAATCCATGAACGCCGTAGGTGCATTAGTTACCCCAAATGGCATTACCAAAAATTCATAATGCCCATATCTAGTTCTGAATACAGTTTTCTCTATGTCTTCTGCCTTGACCTTTAGCTGGTGATACCTGAATCTAAGGTCAATTTTAGAAAGCACTCCTGGAGTTGGTCAAATAGGTCATCTATTTGGGGTAGTGGGTATTTGTTCTTGACATTCACTTTGTTCAATTCCCAGTAGTCTATGCACAGCCTTAAAGATCCATCTTTCTTTTTGACAAATAAAACTAGAGCACCTCATGGTGAAGTGCTATGGTGGAGCTGAGCTTTTAATTCTTTCAATTCAGAAGTTGACATTCGGTATGGGGTTTTAGAAATTGGTTGTGTTCCGGGTATTACATCAATGATAAATTCAATCTCTCTATCAATTAATGTAACGCCCCAACTTTTTAATTATTCGGAAACATTACCAAAAGCTTGTAATTTAGGTCCATTTTATATATATATATATATATATATCTATTACCCTTGAGTAATAGAAACAAAATAATACATGTTTTCACTCTCAATGAATACAACAATAACAATAATAAATGTCAAGCTTCCACTGTGGAGCTACAAATAAATAATTACAAATTTCAATGTTCAATATTTATTTCTTTCACATCTACAATGAAAATTACACATAAAAGACACATGGAGTTCTTAACTCTCTAACCAATAAATCCGAATTCTCTTCCTGTAAAAAAAAAAAATGAAACAACAAGGGATGAGCATAATTGCCCAGTAGGAATCTCATAGTTCTACAATAATAACTGACACACAAATAGAAATAATCATGCATGCAGGGTGATACTATATAGTAAAGTGACGTTCAGTAATTTCAAAATATTATATATAGAGTACCTTTGTCTCAAAATGTATTTGAACAGTTAAAGAAAACTCCCAGTCATAAAAATTATCCCTCATTGTCAGAAAACCACAAACCCTTTTTGAAAATAAATATGTTTACGGAACAACATCATTTTAAATTCATTAACCCAATTCCAAAGTATTCCTCATTTCATTTCTATTTACCTTTTTATTATTCACAATTATTATAACTCCATAACCTCAAAGTTTAAGTTCCCTTAATACTTCAAAAATAACCCTCATACACTCTATCCTTACTTGTCTATCCATTATTGCTACAACTCCATAACGTAGAAGTCCAAATCTCCTTTTTATTCAATAACAATTCTCCTAAACTCAACTCTTACTTGTCTAACAACTACATCACATCCACATTTGCATTATCAATTATAATTCAACATAACACAAGAATAATAAACCCATTTAATTCAATTTCTCAATTAATTACAAAAACAAAACTTTTAATTTTTCCTTATAGACACAAACAACACGGTGAGTTCATTATCACCAACCCCTTATCCAATTACTATTTCATTATCCATTCTTTTCAAATAATTGCCATATGCATTTCCCCTCCGTACCAAAGTACACATCAAATTGTAATTTCATAAGTTCATCGCAATTCACACATATTATCACCAACCCAACACATTTCTTAACACATTCCACCTTTTCCTGACTTGATACGGTGGGATAGCGGGTTGTAGACACCCCATTTTTGACTGTCCTCAAGACATGGACGTCACCGTTTGAACGCTCGGTGATTATCCATATTTGTGTTCGTTTTGAGTTCCCGGAGGTCCCGGCTGCGCGTCGCGCCTCAGGACCTCTCAACCGACTTGTTTTGTGCTTGGTTTTACACCAAGACTTGTGTGTTTTTGCATTTGAGGGTAGGGAGAGGCTTGTTAGCCACCCCTGAAGCCCACCGGCTGCCTCCACACCACACCGGCACTCCATTTCGGCCATCGGCACTTTTTTCTCAAACACTTTGGCCGGTCGGCACTGTATGTTGCCGACCGGCACTTTTTTGTGCCGGTGACTGTTTTGGCCGATCGGCATGCACCCTTTGAACCCCTGGGACATGGTGCATGCCAGCTGTGCCAGCTGGAATGCACCATCACACTCCCCCGTACACAGGTGTGACCATTTTGTGCCCTTTGCACCCTTGAACCCCCTAAGCTTCTAGAAGCTTGACCCTTTGGCCAAAGCTTCTTGGAGAAGCTTGGCCAGCTGTCTTGGCTTCTCCAAGAAGCCAAGACTCCTTTGCACCTCTTGACTCTTTTCCTTTGCTTAGCCACTAAGCTTCTTGGCCTATATAAGCACCATTCCTCTCCCTTTGAGAGAGGTTAGCCATTTCCAACACAAAAACCAGAGCTTATATTTATACATCTCTGATATATATCTATCTATATCTATATCTTCCCTTCCCTCATCCATTGTGTGTGTTTCTTGGCCTAAATAGTGTGTTTTACCTTACTTTTGCACCATTACACACATTATTACACCTAGCTCCGAGATTGAGGGACTTGGAGGGTTGTTTGTTGTGATTTTGGACTGATTTTGATCACTAGAGGAGGGCTGCTCCACCTGTTCTTCAAAGGATCTTCAAGGGTGAGCTTGTTACTTTAGTTTCCCCATTCTTGCAACTAGTTTCTACCCCTCTAACTTTGTGTTTTGAACTTTGTCTATAACATAAAAAAATCTTGTTTTTACTTGCTCAAGAACATTCATTAAGGTCACTTTTTGGTTTGAGTGAAAACTCACCTTCTTAGGCCTTGTTTTGGTCCTTTTAGTGTCTTTTCTTGAAGCTTTGCTTACTTGGTATTTTTGGTCTTCTCACCACTGAAAACCAGTGGGTTTTCAGTGGTGAGGAAGGTATTTTCTAGTCATGAATAGGGGAGGGACACCCCTCTCCCCTTTGTCCCTCTTTGGTCTTTACTTTGGCTCACACGGTAGCATGCATTTTTAGTCTTATATGCCTTCATTTCAGAGCTTATTTGGGTGTTTGGGATCATATGTCATCTCTGTTTTTGGTTGGTTTTGTGGTCCTTAGCATGCTTCTTATACTTGCTTTGTAATGCCCTAGTTTGCCTAGAAATGAGCCATGAGTTTAGGCCATGTTTCTTGCATGTATGAGCCTCACTCCATGAAGATACTAGCATCATTTTGCCATGTCTAGAGGCTGTGAGCCACTGCTTTTGTCATCTTTGGCATGCTTGACATGTTTGTTTTGCATGATGGCTTGTTAGCCTTGAGCATATGATTCATGAACATGCATTGGTTAGGCCATTTTAGTGATTTGGAATCATCTAATATGCTATTTCAGTCCTTATGCCATGCTTATATGCCTCCATGTATCACCTCTTCCATGTCTTGGAATGTTGGTCTCTTATGCTTTAAAAAGGGTGTTGTGCATGCTTGCATGTTTAGAGCTTTTGGGATGCCATGTGTGTGAGTTTTGGGTGTATTTTTGCATGCTAAGTATCTGTTTTGGTTGTCCAATATATGCCATGAGTGGCCATGTTAATGGTAGTAAGGAGTGCTCCCTTTGTGCCTCAACCTTAGGCCCTTTGACTTGCATGTTTGCATGAGTATTGGTCACCATTTTGGGCATGTTTTGCCACTGTTTTGGGTTGGTTTGAGGGCTGCCCCCATTGTGGTCTAGTCCACCATCACATGCTTGCCTCATGTCTATTGCTTAATTGATTCATTAAGTGTTGTAGTATGTTGGTCTTATTGCTTGATTGGTCCCTATTTGCATGACATTCGCATCTTGTATGCTCTAGCATTTTGCATGCTTGACATAGTAGTTGCATGACATTTGGTGTGCTTGCATCCTAATTCCCATGTTGCATCATTTGAGCTATGTTGCATACATTTCATGGCTTGGTTTGGGGTTGTCAAGCCAAACATAAGGGTTGAGGGAAGTTCACACTACAAGTGGTGCAACTTGTTTCAACTCTTGGTCACCAAGGCCCTTGACCAACACATGATAAGGTCTTGGATTTCATTTGTGTGTCACATGCATTTTGACATTGAATTGCAATCTTGGTTCTTTAGGCTATCATGCACCTAGGTGCATAATTGATGGCCCAAGAACCAAGGGTCATGCTTCCTTGAGTCCCATACATGATAGGGAGCATTGACCATGCTTACATTTGCTCTAAAATCCATATCATGCACTGTCTGCCTGCTGTTGCTGTCAAACTGTCCTCTGCAGGAACTTTCTGCCGACCGGCATTGTGGAGTGCCAACCGGCACTGTATGGATGGCCGGTAACCCCATTGACAGCCGATGGACTTTTCCCATGGCCGGTGGACATTTCATCCAGCCGATGATGATCAGCAGCACGCAAGAAAGGTATTCTGAGACTTTGGCGATTTTTGGAGAGACAGGGCAGTAAAAACAGAGGCAGCAGTGTTATGGTGCGGGTTTCCGGGCCAGTCGGATTCGAGCATGCATCATTCACGCATACCGAGGCAGGGCTGCGGCCTTTTCTATGCTGCATTTAATTTATTAATTAAATTAGAAATTTTGTAATAATTTATTTTGTATTCGGACTGTATTATTTTGGGACTGTATATTCTTTCGGACCCTCTGCGCGAGGGCAAAATTGTAATAAGTGTGGGTGAGTGTGATGTATGTCTTCCAACCCCCACTTCTTTCTTCCATTTTATTTACCTGCTTATGATGGTAGATTAGGGCATATTTAAATTAGCATAACAGTATGATAGCATGCGTGCATCCATACATTTGTTATACATGCATTGGGCTCAGCACATCATACAAACTGCATTGTATTTCAATTCCAAATTGAATACGTGTTATTTGTAGCATTCCATATGCCATGTTTAGGATAGCCGAGCCTGTCTAGATTACGTTCTTTGCATGTGTTGCATTAGCCACTTAACATGAACTAGGATCATGCATATGATTACTAACTAGTTTCTGTTTTGGCTTGGAGTACTAGGTGAGCTTTTATGCTTTAGCATATCGCATGCGTGTGAATGTTGCCATAATAGCATGATTACCATGAGGCTAGCTGCTTATGTGATATAACTGCTTGAATGCCTGTGGATGGAGGTCAAATTGCCTGAATTGGGATAATACATTAAAACTGTGAGTTTTAAGCCCACTAGATAGTAGCAAAACTGTCTTTTCTAAAAGCCCACTTGAGGGTGGCAAAATCTGCATTTTAGCCTACTTACGAGTAGCAAACCATTTTCAAAACAAACATGCAATGTTTTGTTCCAATTTAGGCGATTTGGTCTATACTTGTTTGATGTGCGCATAACATAGTAATTCTAGGCTAATAACCGGAATAAGAACATGTAATGTTTTCAAAATCGGATATCACAGTTAGTAGATGCCGGTCTTCGGACCGGGCGAGAGGGGGTGCTCATAGCTGACCTTCCCCAATCGTACCCAAGCTCCCGAGCCAAGATCACTTTGGTGATGACGGACACGTGGCCTTCGGCACCGAGTCAGGGTTTCCTAAATTTCCCCATTTTAAAATATTTAGGTGGCGACTCTGTAATCTGGCAAAGCAGTCCATGTTTGGCACTTCTTTTCAAAAATCAGTTTTTCTTCAAAACGATTTGCCAGAGTTGGACTCTTTGTATCAAGATTAAGAACCGTGACATTTGAGTCCTTTGAACTGTAGTGACCCAATATCGAACCAGAACGGGGGGGGAGTCGCACCCTCCCCGGGATGCGTTCGGGGACGTCTACACAGGCATCCAACTCATAACACCTTCCACCTTTTGCCGGCTATTATATGGCAGGAAATGAACTCCCAAAAACCATTTTCAACTTTAAAAACCATCACCATATTTGCTGGCTATTATATGGCTGGAAGTGGGTACCCAAAAACATTTTCAAAACCATCTGTCTTTCCACTTTTGCTGACTATTATACGGTAGGACTGTGTGGACACCCAAAAATTATTTTTTCACTTTTGCTGTCTATTATACGACAGGACTGTGTGGACACCCAAAAATCATTTTTCCCACATTCGTCCAGCGATAAGCCTAGACAGGGCATTTGGTCACCTTTAATTCAAAACCACCCCCACATTTGCCGGCTATTATACGACAAGACGTGGGCCTCCCAAAAACATTTTCAACTCCCCGCGCAGATACCAACACACACCACCCAATACAACTCAACCTAACTCAACACAACCCAACACAACTCAACTCAACACAACTCAACCCAACACAACTCAACATGATTCAACACAATTCAACATAGTTCAACACAATTCAACATAATTCAACATAATTCATGTCAACAAAATTCAACACAATTCAATTCAACACCACTAAATGCAATTCAACAAAATTCAAGGTGAACTCTTAAATCTTCATTTCATCATTTCATCCGAAGGCTCATGTCATCCATACCATCACTAATTCTTACCCCCAAATTTGGTTTCATATTATAACATGATTTATAAGGTCCACAACAAGAGTTCAATCGCAATTTTTACATAATTTCCAAACACTTCCAAAATTCAATTAAACTTGTATATGTGCAATTCAATACCTCAATTTCATGATTCTACTTCCATCTTAGGCAAAACTATCAATCATCTACATGTACCAAGCTAGGGTTTTAAAAGAAATTAAAGCTTTTCACCCGAACATTTTTTATTCCAACTCTTCTATTGATTATACACCCAATTTCATAAGCCCATAATCATAATCCAAAAATTAAACCCCAACATTTCAAACCCTAAACCCCCAATCTCATGATTTATCATAACATGCTCAAAAATATAAATTTTCTATTTATATAAGAAAATACCACAAATCTATCTATAAATGAGAGTATTGAAGAAGAATTAGATCCCCTACCTCAAGGATCAAGAAAGAAAGCAAAGCTTCAAGAAGAATCCTTTGCAAATCCAAAATTCAATCGGTTGAAAATGTTGAGCTTCATGTATTCTTCACTTTTGGTAAGAGATCTTGGTCAAATCTTTGAGAAATGGAAGCTATTTGGGTCAAGAAATCAAGGGTTTTAGGACCTAGGGTGAGAGAAAGGAAGAGGGAAAAGGAAAGTGCAAACAATGATCTATAAAATCACTTTTTAAGTTGTTGAATTCATGCAGTCCGCTCGAGCGCCACTTTCTGTACTCGAGCGCACTTGTTTCCAGCACAGATACTAAAACTTCAAACGGGCATAACTCTCTCATCCAAACTCCGTTTTAGGTCATTCTTGTGTCCAAATCGAAGCCCCGGAAACAAGATTTCCAATGGCTCTAGCCTTACACCCAAATTCAAAGGGTAGAAAAAGAAAAGGATAAATGAGTGACAGTTGTTCATAGGAAAATTATTTGAATCAAAGTTTTTGGTCCAATCTTACTTTGCCATCATGTTACTGCTTCGATCAATGTCCCAAAATAAAATAAGGAGGCTCCAAACACAATAATAAAAAGTCAAAAACAATCCCACTAGTCTCAGATATTCAGACTCAACTAGGTAGACCGCTCGAGCGTCCAATCTTGTGCTCAAACGAACGGACCAACAAAGCTGACCGCTTGAGCGACCACTCTTGTGCTCGAGCGAAAATTCACAACTCTCAAAATCTCAGACAAATTGAAAAAGTACTAAGAGCCTCACAAGGCCACTCAAGCGTCAACTCTTGCGCTCGAGCGGAGGGAAAAATTCTGCAGTGTTACAATTAAGTCCCCTAGCAATTCATTCGGAAACACATCGAAAAATTCACAAACAATAGAAATGGTTTCCACATTAGGACTAATAGAAGTCTCAGTCAAAACACAACACACGTAGCCCCTACATCCCTTCCTAAGCAATTTAACAGCTTTCATGGCAGAAATCAAGTATGGGGAATGAACTACCCCATTCCCAATAAACACAAACTTTGGTAACTCTGGTGGACGAAATATAACAGATTTATTCACACAGTCAATAGATGCACAGTACTTCATTAACCAAGCTATACCTATTATGCAGTCAAAATGATCAATTCCCAAAGGCAATAAGTCAACATATAATGTCATGCCACCAATCACAATGTCACATGCCGGATAAACATATGCGCATACCATAGGGCTTCCAGATGGTGTAGATACAAATAACAAATAATTCATAGGTTCTAGTGGTCTAGTTAATTTCTGAGAGAAAGCATGCGATATGAAAGAATCCTTAGAACCAGAATCTATCAGTACACATGCATTTTGAGAACAAATAGGGAGTATACCTGACACCACAGCTTCCGTGTTCTGTACGTCACCAAGCACTAGTGCACAAACTTGGCCTTGTCTCAAGGTTTCTCTCCCAATGTTAGCTCTCGTATTTGTTCTGGCTGCAGAAGTGGATCTGGCTGAACTTGCTGCAGGACGGTTGGCATTATCATATCTAAATGGGCAATCTCTCATTACATGACCCGTCTTGCCGTATTGGAAACAAGCACCAGATGCACGGTAACATACACCCCGATGTTTCCTTCCACAATCAGGACAAACTGGTATGGACCCACTGCTTTGACTTGATCTACTTGTAGACCCCGTGTTCTGTTTCTTGCTTACAAAAGAACGACCCTTCTTGAAACCGTGCCCCAGACCTTTTACTCTTCCATTCTGTTATTGGTGTTTTAACTTGTTTCTTTGCCGCCAGATTGGCTTCTGCCATCAATCCTATCAAGCATATCCACATACGTAGGTAGTTTCAGGACACCTACCCAATCAAATATATCTAAATCCAATCCACCATCAAATTTCTAAGCTTTCTTGTAATCCGTATCCACCATATAAGGAGAAAACCGAGCTAGTTCAGTAAACTTAGCTTCATATTCGGCCACTACCATCCTGCCTTGTTTGAGTTCTTGGAATTCAAAAACTTTCCGGTCTCGAAAGCACTGGGGAAAGTACTTGTCATAGAAGATCGTATTAAATTGAGTCCATGTCATATTCCCAATACTATTTCATATCAATAACCGCCATCTCTAGGCTTCATCTTTCAGAGTGTAGGTGGCCAAAAGAACTTTCTGCATCTCAGAACAAGGAAACACTTTGAATAATTTCTCCATTTCCAATAACCATATTTCAGCCTTTAATGGTTCAATACCTCCCAGGAAAGTTAGCAGTTTCACCTTCATGAATTTCTGAGTCAAGTTGATTATATCATTGTTGTCTGGCTCATTTTGTGTTGGTGGAGGTGGTGGGGGCAAAGGTTGTTGCCTCTATTGTTGCATCACTGTTTCTGTCAGGGTTGCAAGCATTTATTCCATACGACTCAAGCGAGCCTCCGAGGATTCACTTGTATCATTACTCTTTGCATTTTCCATGCTATAGAGAGGCAAGGTAATAATAAACATAGGAATAATCTTGTTCATTTCTTTCAATTTCATTTGTTCAAGTTCAAATTCAGTTTTCACATTTATAAAGGTTATCACACGCTCACACATGT